>CM062296.1:265161325-265581399 GCA_031216915.1 Pictodentalium vernedei
ATTTTTTTTAGTAAACTGTAGTCGTGTAATAAATACAGAACAGCATCCGCGTTCGAACTGTCATTTTATACCGAACGAGATCGATTTCAGTGTAGGGATAATATTGAACAAGAAGCCGAAGGCTTCGAGTTCAATATTATCCCTCCACCAAAACTGATTAATAATTTTTTTAGTAAACTGTAGGCGTGCAATAAATACAGAACAGCAAAGGCATAGAAACTGCCATTTTCACCGCACTCAATCGATTTGGGCGATGGGTTAATATTGAACTCTAAGCCTTCAGCTTATCGTTCAATATTATACATCCGCCCAAATCGATTCCTGTGGTACAAAATGACAGTTCGAACGCGAATGCCGTTCTGTCTATTTCCATTTCTCTTCCTCATTATACTCCCAGTGAATTTTTATTCTGTCAGACTGATATTTTTGACATTCTAAGAGAAAGTGTTCCAGGGACTCCATTACTCCTAACTAAATTTGTTTGTATTTGCAAATAAGTTCATCGTTTGAGTCGAACAAACTTTAGCATTGCAGATGGCGCCTAGTACCACTCGAGAGTCGATATATTTCATAAATTCCTGTATACTGACACAATTGCGTTACCTCAAATATTCCGTAACTCATTGTATAATAAAACAAACATGGATAAAATAATAAATAAATTATTTCGTATGATACCCAACTGTCTTTTAAGCTTCTCTCAATATTCCTCTTTACCAAGTCCAGCTAAATATTGTTTGAGATAGATTATACTACCCTTGTCTATGATGGAGGCTGTGGTGTGGTGGGGCGTCTGAATTGCACAGCAGCCATGAAGTCCTATATTAGTCCTGTATTATTTGTATGTTTCAAAGTGGTCCAAGTAATATTCAGACCCAAACGCTTGATTCAGAGACTGTTTATGGTGACTGCATTTGATGTTAGTGTTGGGGGTGCTGTTCAGCATTTGATGACGCGGCACAATAACAACTCAAAGGAAGGGCAAGGTAGTACTTAAAATTTTGTAATGTCCCGTACAATGTTGCAATAGAATTTAAATTGCGGATAAAAGGAATACAGCCAATCTGGCTATGTTATACATATGTGTCTTCATGTAATGTTATCGTCATTATGAGCCCGACTGTTTACAGTGAGGGCTATAGTCACGACGTTTGTCCGTCAGTCCGTCCGTCCGTCTGTCCGTCTGTTAACATTTAGAGTTTTGGTTAAAGTTTGTAGTTAAAGTTTTTTATTCAACCTTCAAGTACAGGCTACACTCCGTAGTTCTTGTCTGATCGTCACGAAATTCCATATGCATGTTTTGGGTCATGTCTAGATGAGAACGTCCCCTTTCGGTCGTGATCGGTCAACCGGTATGGCTGCCCGAGCCCAAAACCCGAAAACCATTAGCACAGTCTACAGGTCGTATTTATGAAGGGATTTCATTGTAACATGGTAGGATGCCTCTGTATAATGCCTAGGTGAGAACGTCCCCTCTTGGGCATGATCTGTCAACCGTGATGGCTGCCCAAGCCCGAAAACAAAAAACTTTTAGCACAGTCTGCCGGTCATGTTTAATATGGAGGGATTTCATTGTAACTTGTTACGATGACTCCGTATGTCTAGATGAGAATTTCCCCATTTGGGTGTGATCTGTCAACCGTGATGACTGCTCGAGCCCAAAACCCGAAAACCTTTAGCACAGTCTACAGGTCATATTTATGAAGGGATTTCATTGTAACTTGATAGGCTGACTTCATATAATGTCTAGATGAGAAAGTCCCCTTTTGGACGTGATTGGGCAACTGTGACGGCTACAGGGGCCCGAAGCCCAAAAACCTTTAGCACAGTCTACAGGTCATATTTATGAAGGGATTTCATTGTAACTTGGTAGGATGACTCCAAATAATGTCTAGATGAGAACGTCCCATTTTGATCTCGATCATTCAGTCTTGATGGCTGCCCGAGCCCAAAAAACTTTAGCATAGTCAAAAGGTCATATTTATGGAAGGATTTCATTGTAACTTGTTAGGTTGACTCCATATAATGCCTAGATGATGACCTCCTCTTTTGGTCGTGATTGGTCAATAGTGACGGCTCCAAGTGCCCGAAGCCCGGAAACCTTGAGCGCAGTCTACAGGTCATATTTATGACGGGATTTCATTGTAACTTTGTCAGATCACCCCAGATGATGCACAGATGAGAATGTGCCCTTTTGGTTGCGATCATTCAACCATGATGGCTGCCCGAGCCCGAAGGCCGAAAACCTTTAACACAGTCTACAGGTCATATTTATGAAGGGATTTCATTGTAACTTGGTAGGTTGACTTCATATAATGTCTGGATGATAACGTCCCCTTTAGGACACGATTGGGCAACTGTGACGGCAGCAGGGGCCCCAAGCCCGAAAACCTTTAGAACACTCTACAGGTCATAACTATGAAGGGATTTCATTGTAGCTTGGTAGGATAACCCCAAATAATGTCTAGATGAGAACGTCCCCTTTTTGGTCGCGGTCATTCAGCCTTGATGGCTGCCCGAGTCCAAAAACGTTTAGCATAGTTTATAGGTCGTATTTATGGAAGGATTTCATTGTAGCTTGTTAGGTTGACTCCATATAATGCCTAGATGATGACATCACCTTTTGGTCGTGATTGGTCAACTGTGATGGCTACAGGCGCCCGAAGTCCAAAAATCTTGAGCACAGTCTACAGGTCATATTTATGAAGGGATTTCATTGTAACTTAATAGGATCCCTCCAGATGTTGCCCGGATAAGAATGTCCTCTTTTGGTTGCGATCATTCAACCATGATGGCTGCCCGAGCCCGAAAGCCTTTAGCACAGTCTTTAGGCCATATTTATGAAAGGATTTCATTGTAACTTGGTAGGTTGACTTCATATAATGTCTAGGTGAGAACAGTCCCTTTTGGACACGATTGGGCAAGTGTGACGGCTACAGGGGCCCGAAGCCCGAAAACCATTAACACAGTCTACAGGTCATATTTATGAAGAGATTTCATTGTATCTTGGTAGGATGACTCCAAATAATGTCCAGATGAGAACGCTCCCTTTTTGTCGCGATCATTCAGCCTTGATGGCTGCCCGAAACCAAAAACCTTTAGCATAGTCTATAAGTCATTTTTGTGGAAGGATTTCATTGTAACTTGTTAGGTAAACTCCATATAATGCCTAGATGATGACACCCCCTTTTGTCATGATTGGTCAACTGTGACCGCTACAGGGGCCCGAAGCCCGAAAACCTTGAGCACAGTCTACAGGTCATATTGATGAAGGGATTTCATTGTAACTTCGTAGGATCACTCCAGATGATGCCCAGGTGAGAATGTCCCCTTTTGGTTCTGCTCTTTCAACCACGATGGCTGCCTGAGCCCAAAGCCCGAAAACCTATAGCACAGTCCACAGGCCATATTTATGAAGGGATTTCATTGTAACTTGGTAGGTTGACTTCATATAATGTCTAGATGAAAACGTCTCCTTTTGGATGCAATTGGGCAAATGTGATGGCTACAGGGGCCTGAAGCCCGAAAACCTTAAGCGCGGTCTAGAGGTCATATTTATGAAGGGATTTCAATGTAACTTGGTAGGATGACTCCAAATAATGTTTAAATGAGAACGTCCCCTTTTGGTCGCGATCACTTAGCCTTGATGGCTGCCCGGGCTCAAAACCCCAAAACCTTTAGCATAGTCTATCTGTCATATTTATGGAAGGATTTCATAGTAACTTGTTAGGTTGACACCATATAATGCCTAGATGCTGACATCCCCTTTTGGTTGTGTTTGGTCAACTGTGATTGCTTCAGGGCCCCGAAGCCCGAAAACCTTGAGCACAGTCTAGAGGTAAAAAATATGAAAGGGTTTCATTGTAACTTCGTAGGATCACTCCAGATTATGCCCAGATGACAACGCCCACTTTTGGTCGCAATCATTCAACCATGATGGCTTCCCGAGCCAAAAACTTTAGTCCAGACTACAGGTCGTATTTGTGATGGGATTTCATTGCAACTTAGTAGAATGACTCAGTATAATGTCGAGATGAGGACGTTCCCTTTTAGTTGCGATCGGTCTACCGTCGTGGCTACACAGGCCTAAAGCCCGAAAACTTTCAGCACAGTCTGCAGGCCATATTCATGAAGGGATTTCAATGTAACTTGATAGGATGACTCATTTTGAAATAATTTCACTGTAACTTGGTAACTTTCTTTGACATACGTTAACTGTGAGGGCCACATACATCTCACATTATTTTTATTAAGAACATAGCAGACAGGGAACAGAAATTAACATATTCCCAATTATCACAATTCTTGTCTTATTTCATAATCCTTTCATAAACATTGAACATTATCCTTTTCACCAAACACAGCACACAGACAAACTAAGCTGCAGTGTCATTGACACTTTCATTATCCCTTCCCGCAAGGGAGGGATATAGCATAGAGCTCGCTCCGCCTGTCTATCTGTCAGTCCATCCGTTCGTTCATCAGTCCATCTGTCTGTTCGAACTTTCTTTATGCCATAACTTAAACAAAAGTTAACGAATTTCAATTCTTTTCAGTACATGTCTCCAGGCCAAATTTGATGACCACAATCATCCAATGAAAATTGTTGAAGTTATTGTCCTGCCCAGCTCCCGCCAATTAGGCATTTTTATCTTCCTTTCCCCAATATGCATTTTGAACTATTGACAGTCACTACATGCGTAACTTTTTTAGACTCATGTACCCCCCCCCCCCCCCCAGGGGTCAATTAGGCACTTTTTTTTCTTTCATCAAAAATGCATTTTTTCAGTTTTGCTTTAAAAGTTTGTGGCTAAAAATCCAGGCACCCCCCCCCCCACCCCCACCCCTTGCCAATCAATTTCATTCTGAAGCTGTACACAGTGGTTTCAAATAATATTGGCATTCATTTAACCCATTTCACGACGCTTTTCGAACTTAGTTTCTCTAAATTTCAAATTGGGCTTCTACCACATACTTTATTACTTTTTATCCCCTGCCACCAGGGAGGGATATAGCACAGACCTCGCTCCGTCCGTCTATCTGTCAGTCTTGCCGTCCGTCCATCAGTCCATCCGTCTGTCCGAACTTTCTTTATGCCATAACTTAAACAAAAGTTAACTTTCAATTCTTTTCAGAGCATGTCTCTAGGTCCAACCAATGAAAATTGTTGAAGTTATTTGTAATTATAATACAGGCCAGGTTTGAATACAGGTTCCACAACTCCCCCCCCCCCCCCCCCCCCCCCCACACACACACACACACACACATGTCACTTAGGCAATTATTCCCAAAATGCATTTTGAAGGATTGGGAGTTACCCGGTATTACATGCAAAAAAGAAAATTGACTCCTATAACCCAACATTGCTTTATGTACTGCATCTTTAATCTTTTACCTAACACAAGTTGAAGCCAACTCTACAAATTATTTTTCTGAAACAGATTTATGGCTTATTAGTCCTTATTAAGCTCATCAAGCTTGTTCCATTAATAGGTCATGAGGTATGTTTTGGAGTAGAGAAATGAAAAAATAAAATTTGAATAGCAAATTTTGTACACCACGAGTGCAGATATGGCAGATTCGTTAGGTAAACGGTTAACAAAAAATGGCTCTAACTATTTTGTGTCTAAGCATTACCATTGCTGGGACAGTCGGACTGTATGCGTGACATCACTCAAGTTATTTATTATTGTGTGTATGTTTAGTGTGAAATAAAGAATCAATCAAACAATCATGTAGCTTTTTGTGGATAAATGTGTGACTGGAACATGTGACATGTGGGCCCACTTCCGCCGCCCCTGCCTCCACGGGCAGCGTATAACTACAATAGCATGTCCTAAAAAATAAATGTTTGAATCTATTTATTTTTAAACCAATTTGATTTTATTCATTTAAATATGTTAACAAAAGTAACATTCGTTCAACGACTGGTTTGTGTACATTTTTCAACTTCCGAAGTGATGATTCACGCCGGGACGGAACTCTTCCTATACTTGTCTCCAACTTTGTAGCACACGATACCCAAATCTTCAAAGCCCGGCCTACAAAACTTATAGCATTTGTTTCCTCCTGCTACGATTCTTCCATATCCCTTTGGACATGCAGCCATAGTTCCCACTGAAAAATATATAAATATGAACACATTTAAGACGAAAGCGCATACATCCTCTCTGAAATGGAGTAATATGAACTGAATGAAGAACAACGAACCAGAAAGTATTACCAGAGTGGAATGCCGAAACGAAGAAGACCTTTTCGAAACGAATCGAATTAAGGCCACACAAAATAAATAAATTAATTCTCAGACATTTTTTTTCAAAATAGTGAGGGAGGGAGGGTTTTTCTTTTGCCAAAAGTGAGCAAACATGGAGTGGATTTCGACTGTCTTTTTACACACAGAAATATAGAAAGTGCATATTTATACAAATAAATTCATTTTCAATTTGAAAAATAAAACATTTCTCTTAAAACAAACTGTAGGTACTGCAATACAATGGCTTCATATTCTTTCGATGCTCTTCATATTATCTTTGAAGTAAGAGTATTTTTTAATGTATGGAGATTTGGCTTGTTACAAAATAACACCCTTTCTCTGATATAAGTATACTTTAACCCTTTACCCAACGAATCGCCCGCATCCGACTGCGTAATATGCAAATTCAGCAGTTGAAAAAATATTATTTTTCAAAAACTTTCAACAAAACCATATCATGTGACCCCTCGTTGGAACGAACTCGTCGAGCTCGTTCCAACGAGGGGTCACATGATATGGTTTTGTTGAAATTTTTTGAAACATTTGAAAAAATGATATTTAAAATAATAAATTTTGATATCGTCAGCGTTGGGTAAAGGGTTAATCACAGCACATTCTAAGAAGATGTGCTATAAGGATTATTAAAACTGGGCGTTATTTGATAATCCCTTACATATATTTATTCTCATCCGGAGCCAGAAGGATCTCGTTCCGTTGTAGCCTGGATCTGGCACCTTTATCTTGGAACCAACTGGCCTTCAGCATTTCTAATCGGTGGGTCTTATTGTGGCATTACATTTATAGCATTGGGTTTTGGTGAATAACATTTGCTTAGCACTCCCATCTTAGAATCAGGGCCAGCTGCCCGCTGTTAGCAATCTTGGTTACTTTAGTCGTTGAAGACGCCACTAATGATATATGTAAAAGAAAGCTACCACAGTACTGGGGATGAGCGACAGTGACTGAACTGATAAAAATATGGACATTAGAATGGGTAATAGAAGTACCGATCAGAGTCAAGTCATCGATACAAACAAGAAGTTGTGTGGGTAGAAGTCGGGCTCGTTGTGGCAACAGCTGCTGGAAGAGATAACAGTCGTGACTGAAACATTTGAGGTGGTAGAAAGCGAATGAGTCTTACACCAGAAGTAGAAGTCCGCTGTCGGGCGCTAATGTAGTCATTTGGACTAAAAGTTTGATTTTGCAACAAAAAATCTTCGTTTGCTAACATTTTGTTATCTAACAAGTTTCTTTCACTTGTGAAGGAAAGCCATCACGGCGGCGAGAGAACGACAGATGACGGAACAATGAAAAAACTATATTATTCCTTCTTTTGTAAATAATGTGTTGGAAATTGTGGATAAACTTTCAACGTTAATTGTCAATGAGTGGTAATGAGGCATTGTTTTTTCTTCAATAAAACCCAGAGAAATACTTCGTACTATCGCGAGGGATTAACGAAGATATGCAGTATTTATTTAATTAAATACTGACTTTTTTTTAAAACTCGTCACCCACTGAGCCCAATAGATTAATAGCAATTAATCTATACTACTCAAAGTTTGCTAAGCCCCAAATATTTGACACATCATTGTGAAATTTGCTTGTGACATATTTGCGATATTTTTAGTGGATATGATTGGGGAATGTATTGAGATGGTTCCCAGTGTTTATATTTGCTCTCTTGACAGGCATACGCTTCGTGACAAGTCATGGAAAGCATGGGCCCCTTGATTTTCATGATGCTTTCGTGTACTGTCTACATGTACATGACATGTGTAGGGTATTCAATCTTCATTTCAACACAAACCCTTGTGATTTGATGATTGAATATGGCAAATGCAAATGTAAGAAGACATTTGTCTGAAGCAGAAATGTGGCCGGCTGTAGGAAAGGTGGAGCAAGGGACTATCCATCGTCAGGTTGGTGAAGCACTTGGTGTGCACCATACAGTGATCACCAGAGCCTGGGCAAGATTTCAGAAGTATGGCACACCAGTAAGACAGTATGGTGGTGGCAGAGACAGGGCAGCATCTGCAGCTGAAGACCGGTTTTTGATCATTCAGGCCCGTGGGAACCGCTTTGTCACAGCAACCCAGCTTAGCGGTGACCTACAGAATGCATCCGGGGTAAATGTTCGATGCAGACTATCCTGGCAAGGTTGTGCGAAGGTGGTTTCCAATCGAGAAGACCATGTATTCGCATTCCGCTGTCCCAGAACCACAGCCAAACACGATATGAATGGGCCATGGACCACGTTGGATGGACCAGAGAAGATTGGCCACATGTCCTTTTACAGATGAGTCAAGGTACTGTATAGACCACACAGATAGGCCGTTCTAGGGTATGGAGAAGACCAGGAGAGCGATTCCATACAGCCAACATTGCTGAGCATGACCGCTATGGTAGAGGGTCAATCATGGTCTGGGGAGGCATCGGCAGGGATGGACGTGCAGAGCTCTGTGTCCTTGAACGTGGTACATTGAGTGCACAGCCGTGTATTGATGAGACCTTGGATGTCCACGTCAGATTGTATGCAGGTGCAGTGGGTGATAGATTCATTCTGATGGACGATTATGCCCGTCCCCGTGTTGCCCATGCTGTCGGGGAGTACCGACAGAGGGAGGGGATTGAGCATATGGACTGGCCAGCAAGATCCCCTGACCTCAATCCAATGGAACATGTCTGGAATGAGCTGCAGCTTGCAATTTCAGTCCGTCCAGTCCAGCCAAGAAGTGTCCAGGAGCTTGGTGCCATGCTGGTCCAAGAATGGAACAACATCCCACAAAGGACCGCCAGGAACCTGATTGGGGGTATGAGAAGGCGTTGTCAAGCTGTAATTAACAGTAATGGGTCTCATACTCGATATTGAACCCATACCAGTTCGCTCCGTCAACGTTTTGGCAAATTTGAAAAATTTCCTCTTTTACCAATAATATCCATTTTTCACGGTAATCGTATTCAAAAGCTAAACAAATAATGTCAAACACAAATAAAATCCTAATTTCTGTACTTAAATCATTAAAGATATAATTAACTAAAAAATATATACACTTTTCATCACAATATTTCAACTAAAACGTAGTTGGATATACTTGGTGCTTAGCAAACTTTTAGTAGTATATTATTATCTAATAGTCCGGTCGCTGAAGCATTGGACCTGGGACAAATTGTTAATGAAGGTTTCTTAGTATCATTTTGTTCGTGAAAATACCTAGATCAACATATCCAAAATCCGCAAAAAACCACCTTGGGAAACATTTTTTTTTATCCATGATGGCGTCCAAGATGGCTTCGAAAATCGAAAATTGAACTGAAACCTCACGGATTGAAAATATTTTGAGATTTTCTCCATTCTGAGAGTATTATATCATACCAAACTGATGGGATGTGATGTTTATGTTGTAATCAATCGACATAACCATGGATTATTGGCGAAGTAGCCGCCACAACTGCCGCAAACAAGCTCAAAATAACACTTTCAGTTTATTTTCAATGACGTCTCACATTGTATACCTTAATTTCATATGTTTCAACGTAGCGCCCATTTTACTATCCAAATGTCATGTATAGACGTCATTGCTTTCAACTACAACCTCTTCTTCAACCCATCTCCGCGACAACCAGAACACGCCATAACACACTTCAGACCATTTTTACGGCATCATGATGAACACACTTTAGTTCCGCACGGGTTTTTTGGATGACAGCTTACATTTGCATCGGACAAATTTTAGAAGTTCGTCCGGTCCTGGATCTTTATCGGTAATAATTGGCATGAGTATGCTGCCTTTCATTTTCCACCCCCATGACTCCGGGACCAATATGTCATTTTACCTGGAGATGAACTCGTAGACTGTGGTAGTAAGCCGCTTGTTCCGTAGGAGGTAGTTTCTGTGGTTCGACCACTATTTTGCTTGATGCCACGATCTCCATGAACTTTGCATGCCGCAATGTTTTCAGCGAATCACCTTGTTGTCCCCCGTACATTTTCAGGACCATTCTTATGCCCGCTTCGCCCACTCTTTCCGGTGTAACGCCATGATCATGATTTCGGCCGACTCGACTAACGTCTTCAGAATGTTCGCTTTCACTTGCCCAAAAATAGCTGATGTTGTGTCACAACCACCCCATGCATGCGCAAATAATATGTGGGAACTTATAACTTCCACTTTGTTCGAAATGTCCAGGATTAGCCATACCATACTTTTACCTTTCTCTTACTTCCTGGCTTCAGATTGGAAGTACATGTCAGCCATTTTATGCTTCCAATGATACACCGACATGACCAGTAAATCTGTATTGTCTGCGATAACCTTCACAGTGTTTCCTTTCGAGGCAATATCTAAGGCGGACGATACTATAAGTGTGTCCGCATCACCTTTACTAGTATGAACAGTATGACCATCAGCTGTCTGTAAGGTGGTCAACAATTCGATGAATTGAGACTTGTTTCTTTCGTTTGAAAGAAACATTTGCTGGTTATTATGGACGACTGCCACTTCGTTCACCTGGACATCAGCACAGGTTTTCCCCATCCTACGACGATCTTCATGGTCTTTAGTCGATGGACCATGTGCATACCCATCGAATACGACAGAAGTATTCCCGTATCTGGTCCTTACATAGTTTAAGTATTGCATGCCAATTTCCCCGTAAGTCGCTCGCTTTGCCAATTTCTCTCTATGGAGGAGAGATCCACCACTGAGAACTGCAGTGGCTTGAACGTTTTGTTCATAATCTTGACAATCGGCGACCAGCGCATTTGCTAATTGCGCCCTCAGGGGTTTTCGCACCAACTGATCTTTGAATAATGATGTTGGAATCGTGGTCAATTCATATTCGAAAAACTTCGCCATGTTCCCTTCGCGTTCCACTTTAGCAATCAATCTCGAAAAAAGCAAATTTGGGTCGAGCTGTAGTTGTTCATTTTCTACTCTAAAGCCAGGATTCAAGTGGTCAAGCGTCCTGCTTTGGTCTTTCTACCTGTCCGATGCTTCAGCTACACTCAGGTTGTCAAGTGTTTGGTGTATGGCTATCCCGATAGATTCGACATCTGCAGAGTTCACACCGTCACTCCCGGTCAACCCTTTTCGCCTACCGAGGAGAACTTTCGTGTTCAATCGGAGTTCCTCCGGGATCAATTGTTCTTTCACTCTTGAAATAATTGCTAGTTCATTTTTTAAAACTCAATTTATTTGGATCAGACAGCGAACTACCCCCCCCCCCCCCAAATTAGCGTTTTGGCACTAAAATATCCAGAATGGCCCAAATATGGCACAAGACTGTATCGTCCCAGCGTGAACACCGAAGCCAATCAAAAGAGAGATAATATTAGTAGTGGTAGAAGACAGAAAATGTAATAGTGGTAAAACGGCTAACTGAATTAGTAGATCAAGTCGGAGAGGAAGATCATCATGGGTGTTAGTACTGTTCCAGTACAGCGGCGGTGGAGTCGTGGACTAGTAAATTTCCACGAGTGGCTAATATTTGCAATGGCGCAATAATATTAGATTCCAAATACACGCTAAAAACTAAAGTGTTAAAAACTACACTTGAAGTGCATTATTTAACACTCACTAAGTGCTGAACTAGCACTTTGTTCAAGTGTAGATATCCCAGAACTTGACAGGTGTTACAATAATACCACTTGACAAGTGTAATGTCGCGACACTTGAAAGGAAACAACGCAGATGACGCGGATCAGGCTCGAACTCTCGAGCCTGATCCGCGTCATCTGCGTTGTGTCCTTTTAATTATGTACCCACCCAGCGCAAATCAAATTATGGACGATTCTGGAAGAACCACCAATGCTAGACACATGGGAAGTGCCATCCATTCAAGTTGCAGATGTCTGACGATTGTAATGTCAAAGTGCTTAAAGCATTGCATTTTGAGTGTTAAAATCAAACCCTAAGAGTTAGAATGGGTTTAACACCTTGAAAGTGTCAGTTTTAACACTTTAGTTTTTAGCGTGTACTAATTATAGGAATAATCAAAGTAAAACACACTATAGTATATCCCCGCATTTGCATTATTGCTTATTTTGGTTAATGCTTGATACAGCCAGAAATGAAAAGGTATTTTCTAAAATCTGAAACCTTTATGCACAACTAGAGACCCTGTGTGAACATATGAACACATTGTCCAGGTTGTGAATTAAACCTTCTAGGAGGCTTTCGCAGGAAACTGATTCTCTAATGACAAATATGTCGCTACTGGTTGCACATGGTGCCAAATCAAAAATCCCGAAACCTTTATGCACATCTAGAGACCCTACTGGTACATATGAACACACTTTCAACGTTTCGAATTAAAACCCCTATGAGCCTTCCACCGGAAACCGATTCTCTAACGACATAAGTGGTGCTACGGATGCCACATGGGACCGAAACAAAAATCCGAAACCTTTTATGCACATCTAGAGACCCTACTGGAACACGATCAACATTTCAAATTGAAACCCATGGAAGCCTTTTGCCGCAAACCGATTGTCTTACGACAAAAGTGGCACGACCGGAGCTACATGGGGCTACGGGGCTGAATCAAAAACCCGAAACCTTTATACACATCTAGATACCCTACTGGTACATATGAACACACTTTCAACGTTTAGAATTAAAACCCCTAGGAGTCTTCCACCGGAAACTGATTCTCTAACGACATAAGTTGTGCTACGGATGCCACACGGGACCGAAACAAAAATCCGAAACCTTTTATACACATCTAGAGACCCTACTGGAACATATGAACACACTTTCAACGTTTCGAATTAAAACCCCTAGCAGCCTTCCCGCGGAAAATGATTTTCTAACAATGAAAGTGGTTCCTCTGGAACCACTTAGGGCCAAATAAAAATTCTGAAGCCTTTACGCACATCTACAGCTGCTACCTGAACCCCTTAGCATAGTTTAAAGGTTTCGAATTAAATACCCCAGGAGCTTTTCGATGGAAACCGATTTTCTAAAAATAACAATAAAAGTGGTTCCAGTGGAACCACTTAGGGCCAAATCAAAATTCCGAAACCTTCATGCACATCCGCAGATGCTATCTGAACACCTCGGCATAATTTAAATGGTTCGCATTACATACTCTTGGTGATATGGAGTTCGGACGTATTCGGACGGGACGGGATAGACGGGACGGACGGGGCGAACGGGAAGGACGGAGATCACCACAATATCCCCACTTTTTTAAAAAAAAAATCGGGGATAATTAATGAAGCACCGGGTGATTTATTAATAAAAATTGTGTTTATGATGATTTTTATTACCTGGTAAACGCATGCGTTGACATCCCTGCCCACGCATGGATTATGACCAATCCACGGCAACTGTACTGCATAAGTCAGAAAATGAAGTAGTAGTGAGGTGACTAACTATATTAGTAGAAGTCTGAGCGGAAGCCGATAACAGGACAGGCAATGTTAGTATTGGTAGATTGTCGCCTGAGTGCTAGAATGTCCTATGTCCTATAGGGGATGTCAAAGCGGAAGCCGATTATAGATATCGTTAGTCCTAACAGAAGTCAGATCGGAATTCGATAGAAGGACGGGCAGTGTTAGTTGTGATAGAAGCCCATTAGGATGGAGGGTTTTAGTTTGTTATCAGTGATAGATGTCAGAGCGGTAACTGATCATAGGATGGATAATGTTAGTCGCGCTTGAAGTCAGATTGGAAGTCGATCGAAGGACAGAGTGTTAGTAGTGAAAGAAGTCAGTATTAGTGAAAGAAAATCACAGCATTGATAGTGATAGTTACCATCATAATAACAGCATATATAGTGACAGTTAGCAGTAGTTCCAACAGCACAGATCGTGATCGTCATTAGCAGTTATAACAGCACAGATAGTGATCGTCAACGGCAGTTATAACAACACAGATTGTGGTAATCTGTGAAAACAGTGGTTTTAATAACCACTGAATTGCAACAGTTCGGTGGTGAAAGAATCAGCGATGACTCGCCAGTAAGGGAGCCTCTTGGGCCTCATTGATATACGGGAGAAGAAAATACCTGTCGGAGAGAGTAGGTAGAGATACTCATGTACGACAAAATGAAATGGGTACATCATGGTGGAAGGAAAGTTTAGTACATAGGTGCAGACTTTGCAATTTGAATAATTAACCCTTTATCCAGCGTAACGGCCAAAACCGGCCAGCGCTATTCACAAAAATCGGTAATTAATTTTCAATATTTTTTTCATTTTTTGTCTCAAAAACATAGGTTATGAACCCTCTTTGGAACGAGCTCGTCGAGCTCGTTCCAATGAGGGATTCATTACCTATGTTTTCGAGACAAAAATTGAAAAAATTAGTTATTCAAGAATTTTGTTTGCAAGTGTCGTCTGCTTTTCATGTTACGCCCAGGGTTAACTAAGCTGATCGATAGAGGATAAATATCTGGAGTGATTCTGAACAAAAACACAAGTAGACGGCAGAGGCTTGGATTGAGCAAGAACAGCAAAACCAAAAAAACACACAGAAAATAATACCAAACGTCGAATTGGGGTCCAAATGGAAGGCCCTTCCGCTCATCCGGACGACACTCAGCAAAAATGGAACCAATCCCGGAGCGTCGCTGAGGGAGGGGGGGGGGGAGGTTAGGAGACGACATCCTCAATCATTTTTTCAGTTGAGGCATTTTCGACTGGATTGGAGTCTCAGAAAGGGATTCGTTGTTGCTAGAAATCATGTTCTATTTTATAAGACTAGATTAGATACTCGAACTTGTGCACACACAGTCGGTGACACGAATAGAGTCCTGAAGTACCCGTCTCAGGCTGTTTGGGAAAAGATTGACCATTTTGGAGTACCAGTACAGAACGTGTTAATTAAGTTGCATAACGGATACCCCGTTCGTATTTTAATTTTTCAGTAATAAATTTCCAAGAAGTCGTGATTTTTTAAACTATAATTACTGTTGAGTAATATAGCAACTAATTCACCAGGGCATGCCCTTGGGGATGTAATTGGAATATGAGTCAGTCGGGACTTGAGCTATCACAGTTTACACCTCCCCAGTCGGCCATCTCCGTGGGGCCTTTTAACTCTTTGAACCCGAGAGACCGCTTTTCCCTCCTAGAAACATGATACCTGATAGTTTCCTAAAGCAGGATGCTACAAAGTGAATGTGTGGAGTAAACCAATCAATATTTTCAACGCGCAGCCCCAGCGCTGCACGTTGAACATATTAATTGGTCTACCCCCAGATAATGAATATGGACTCTTCCAATTGCTGCCATTGGACTGACATGGAAGATACCACCAGTGTTAAATGGGTTAACTTATCCAAGATTATCTCACGATAACACCTGTCATAAAGTTGTAATAATGACAGGCTTCAGATGGATTAATGTCTCCTGTGGACTTTTCCTAGGCTATAAACAGCACAAACTGGGACGCATCGTAACAGAAAGAAAGAAATGATTTCGCGCAGGGACGGTATGGGGGACCCTCGGTAGCTGTATATGATGGCTGTCACATGTCTAGGCGTGTTGAAGGAGGAAAAGGATCCGGTACTCGCATCGTAACAACTACACTGCCCTGTTTTTAAACACATCCCTGGATCACGTGGTAATTTCTGTTGCACCACGTGAGTAGGTATAAAAAGCGGATTCCGTATCACTTGTACACGATTCATTCACTGTACGCAGTTGATATATACAGTTACTGTACGCAGTTGATATATACGGCTTACTACACGACTGTTCAAATCGTTCAAAGGAGAATAGAATAGAAAACAGAATGGCATCTTTTATGAAAAAGTCTTCTTTAAATACCCAGGAAAAGAGGAGGGAGGAGAATAAAAGAAGGAAGCAGGACAGGAGGGATAAAGAGAATTTTGCAAGGAGGGTTTCATCCCAAGGGAGCAAGGTAAGTCCTAACCTGTTTACTGTTAATAACTCCAATGTGGGGGGTGACGATATGACAAACCATACCAAGTCAGATTGTGAGGGGTACTCACCTGCACAGTTCATGGAAGAACTGAGAGGACTTAGGGAACAGATAGTTCACCTCACTAAAAAAAATAGAAGAAAAGGACGCTAAACTCGAGGAAAAAGAGGCTTTCATTAGGGATTTGATTAGGGGGAGTTTCACTCCACCAACACCTGTTTCACCTGTCAGGGAGATTCAGGTAGTGGCGGAGGTCCACAAGGTCCCTGAAAATCAAAACGTAACTACACTTACTAGTGAAATAGTGTTAGACACCGAAGAGACTAGGGGGCAAAAAACGTACGCTGAAGTAGCGGGAGGGGTCAAAGTTACCCGGGAGGTGACTGCAAGGGGCGAACTGGGTGCTCAGTCGTCAGAAAGTAGAGACGAGTTAGGTTTGCAGGACCCCGTCGATCCACTGAATTGCAAGGCTTTCTGCCCTGACAAAGATATCATCGAAATGTTGTCCTCCCAGAAAGGTCTGGGTTACAGTCAGGTCAAATCACCAGAGGACTGGGTTAGCACCACTACATCCACCAAAACGCCAAACAAAAGAAAGAAATTAAGTTTAGATCCTGAGGGGGAAACACAGGAGTTAGTGGATGAGGAGGGGTTCATTCACACTGTCGATAGACAGACAAAAAAGTGAGGAATTGCCCCTCCTCCCCCTCTAACACCTCTGCCTCCGCCTCCGCCTCTGGACCAGGGTCTGAGCAAGCCTCAGATCTGAATACCTCACCCGGTATCCCATCTCTCATGGAAAAACCCTGGAATAAGGTAGTAGTAAACAATATTGATCAGCTAAAAAATCTTAACCAAAACTCCAACAACAACAGGGGGAAGCGGAATCCCCTCGCTTCCACCAATGCTACAGGTCAGGATAAGGAAAAGGGCAATAACAACCAAAAGAACAACAAAGAACCCAACCCCCCTGGATTCATAGTAGTAATCACCAGGGTTCACCCTGACACGCCAAGGGAACTCATAAATCAAGGGTTACAGAATTGCAAATGGGAAAGATTTACGTCCAAGGCCACCGGGAAGTCGACCTGGAAAATCAAGGCCATATGCCCAAATCGGGAAACCAAATCAAAACTGTTAGCCAATGGAATACATATCAATAATAGGCGACACATGGCGGAGGAATACAGAAGTACTCCTCCCACGATACAATGCCACAAGTGTCAGAAGTTCGGACATTTAGCCAACAAATGCAGAGGGACCTTAACCTGCATGATGTGTGGAGGTAATCACCTCACCAAGTCATGCAGATTAGAGTCCCCCTCCTGCCCCATTTGTAAAGGGGACCACCCTAGCAACTACCGCGGATGTCCCCATTACAAGAAGGTAAAAACAAATATAGAACTCAAAAACCTAAACCTAACCAAGCCTGACAATGCCTCATCTCCCCACGTTGTGTGCTCCCTTATCGCAGGTGCACTTCACTCAGTATTGGAGAAGCATATAAACACCAACTTAGGTGACATCTGTCGAGATGTCAGGCGATCCGCTTCTCGGCTTTTCAAGACCCAGATCTCTGAATCAATAGTCAAGGCCGCCATCAAAATTAACTAACGCCACCGCTTATCTCTATCCAAACACCGCGACTAAATGTCACCCCCTATGAATAAGTTACAAATAACCGTGTGGAATGCTAGAAGCGTTAGCAATAAAAAACTTCAAATGAGCCGATACTTCGAAGGCACAGACATTGTCTGCATCTGCGAAAGTTGGCTTCAACCCAGCAGAAATTTCTCAATAAGTGGGTTCAGCACTATTAGAAGAGACCGACTAACCACCACAGGTGGCGGCGTCGCTCTTCTAATAAACCAGAACATCAAAACCAAAACCATAAAAACTAATCACCTCGATGCAGAGGTGATTGCAACTGAAATCACCGTCGACAACAAAAACATCGCGATTGTTTGTTATTATAACGACCCAAGCAAAATTGTTTCTGACACTGTCTTTGAATTCTTTACGAGGGAATACAAACACTGCATTTTCCTCGGCGACTTCAATGCCAAACACTTGTACTTTGGCTGTAACAAAACCACCCCTAACGGTGAAGCCCTCCTTGAAATCATTAAAAAGCATAACCTTCATGTGGTTATGAACGACAGCTCTGCAACTTATATCAGTAATAACCCATTATTCTCATCCGAGATCCTCGATCTAATTATCGCCAGTGACTCTCTGATAAATCACATAGATGACCACTGGGTCGGCGATGACGACTTAGGCAGCGATCACCTCCCGGTCCACGCCTCACTGCTGCTAGGAAATGGCCCACTCAGGTAACCCCCCACTCTCCGCAGAAATTTTAGAAAAATTAATTGGAATCTCTATCGTGACATCATCGACGTCAAACTCACAACCCCCCCCCCCCCCCCCCCCCCCCCCCCATCCAATGCAGCGGAACTCGAAACCCAATGCGAGGGCATAGAGAAAATCATTAACTCAACCCTAAACGAAATATGCCCAAAAGAAGAAGTACGCCCCTGGAGAAATACTATCTCGGGCGACACGCTCTCACTAATCAAAACTAAACGGAAAGCTCTTCGCGCTCTTAAAACCGAAACTGACCCCGGTAAGAAAGCTGACCTCAAAAAAACATACAACCGCCTTCATGGGGAGGCCAAGAAAGCCCTCCAAGCTGAAAAACAAGCAAACTGGGAAAAGGCAACAGCCGATCTAAACGGAGTCCAGGATGCTAAAAAATTATGGGACTCCTTCAAAACCCTAACTGGGCAAAAAAACAAAAGCCGCAAAGCCGCAGGCAAACCTCTTAAGAAGGAAGACGGTTCTTTCACGCGCACCGACAAAGACAAGGCCGACACCTTTGCCGACCTCCTAAGAAAAACGCATCGCCCGCACCATGGCGCGGGCAACGATGACGCCGCCATAAACGCCATTGATGACTACATTAATGAACACCCTGATATCTTCCGTGACCCCAAATTCGATAACGAGCCAGAAGACGGGGATGACGATGACCTCGTCACCCCCATCACTAATGAGGAAATCATCAACGTCATAAAAAAATGCAAAAATTCCTCCTCACCCGGCGAAGACGAAGTAAGCTACAAAATTCTAAAACAAAGCCCATTCTCCCTAATCGAAAAACTAAACAAACTGTTCAACGCATGCCTCACCCATGGCTACTTTCCCAAATGTTGGAAAAAGCCATTGGTGTCATGATACCAAAACCGGACAAGGACCCCTCCGATCCAGCCAGCTACCGCCCAATTAGCCTACGCAGCTGCATTGGTAAGACATTCGAACGAATCCCTACCAATCGGTTCAGGGGACACCTTGAAGACGATTTTTTCAATAAATGGCAAAGAGCCTATATAAACCGTAAAGAAGGCATCGAACATGTCCACCGACTAGTCACCCAAATGAAAACTGCTATCAACAATCAGCAAATAGGCGCGGCAGTCCTGTTAGACGTCGAAAAAGCATGTGACTCCGTTTGGCACAATGGAATGCGCTACAAATTATCAAAAATGAGACTCTCCAAGAAATTGCTCAGATTACTATCCTCTTTCTTAAATGATCGTGAAATTAAAGTCAGAGTGAACAATGAAATGTCTGACAGTGTCCCCCTTGAAGCAGGCACCCCCAAGGATCCGTCCTAAGCCCCCTCCTTTACATCTTCTACGTAAATGACCTTAACTTCTCTGAGGATCGTGTTCAAGTCTCCCAATTCGCGGATGATAAGGGCCTCTGGGACTCTAACAATACGGCCAATCTGCTCCAAAAACCCCTGCAACGCGCTCTCGATGACCTAGAACAATGGTGTGCCAAATGGAGAATTAAGCTAAACGCCAATAAAACCCAACGAATCACCTTTACTCGCAAGAAAAATAAACGGGATTTTGACCTAAAACTTATGGATAACACCCTCCTGGAATGCAAAGAAGCTAAATTCCTGGGCATCACCATTGATCAAAAACTGTCCTTCAACAAACATACCGACGACATGGCGAAAAAAGCTACCAAACGAATTAACTTACTGAAAATGCTTAAGGGAACTTCATGGGGGGCCAATCAGTCCACCCTACTCAAACTATACAAATCCTTTGTGCGCCCAGTACTCGAATACGGTGCAATCATACTAACTGATCTCAACCAAACTAATATGGGTAAACTCCAGAGAGTCCAAAATCACGCGCTTAGAGTTGCCCTACGTGCCCCATGGGACACACCCATCAAAACACTCCACGACAGGGCCGATATCCCCACCATTAAAGACCGCCTAGCCACCCTGGCCGCGAAAAATCATGACCGATTAGCCGACAGCGAACTAATCTCCGAACTTGGAACAATTTGCGAAAGCCGACAAAAGCCCAAAAATTGTAACCAAAACTAAGACCGCTCGAATAAAAACTAGGGAATGATAAGATGAACCTACAGGTAGAAAAACAGCTTAACTGTGGCCTTCTACCAGAAAGGGCTGCCTTCACCCACGCAAATAAAATTGCATCAGTATTAAATACTGTTAAAAACTAAATAAACAGGGAATGATAATGTGAATAAACAGGCAGAAAAACAGCTTTACTGTGGCCGTCTACCAGAAAGGGCTGCCTTCACCGACTCAACTAAAAGTTACATCAGGAATAAATACTGTTATAAAAATTAAATAATAAATAGGGATCTGCGATCCCCGACGCCCCCGAATACCCCTAAACTAAATTAAAATAAATAAGTCCGCAGCCAGCGAAGGGTACAACAGGAAAGAAACACCCTCGGGTGTGGTCCAGTGTGCTAGACCTGTTGCCCTCCCGCTGACAGCCTCGAAAGCTCAACCCGCATTAACCCTTTACCCAACGAATCGGCTGCATCCGCCCGCGTAATATGAAAATTCAGCAGTTGAAAAAATATTATTTTTCAAAAGATTTAAAACAAAACATATCATGTGACCCCTCGTTGGAACGAGCTCGTTCCAACGAGGGGTCACATGATATGGTTCTGTTGAAAGTTTTTGAAAAATTTGAAGAAATGATATTTAAAATAATAAATTTTGATATCGTCTGCGTTGGGTAAAGGTTAAACGATCGCGATCCCCGGCACCCTCAACTTCAAATAAATTTAAACTAACCTAAATAAGGCCACTTCCAGCGAAGGACACAACAGGAAAGAAACACCCTCGGGTGTGGTCTAGTGTGCTAGACCTGTTACCGTCCTGCTGCAAACTCACTCGCAAACTATGAAGCTCAGCCCACTTAAAACGCTCGCGATCCCCGGCACCTTAAAACTAAATAATAAATAGGGAACGATTGAGGTCCCAAGCACGAGAGTATGTTACTGCTCTTACGAATGTAAAGATTCGTGCACTTCATACTCTCCCCATAGCGACAAGCACACACACAGCACAACACCACACGAGAGTATGTTACTGCTCTTACGAATGTAAAGATTCGTGCATTCCATACTCTCCCCCCACACACACAGAAGACACCACAAAGACACGCAACTAAAGAGGTACTACTTTTATCTTTACAGTTTACATATTCTAATGAAAACTAATTCTACCTTCTTCTTTTAAGCAGGTACACAGAAGATGTTTTTTTGACCAGCACCCCAATAACCGCTACAGACAGTCTAACCGTAATGGAAACAGTCACCCCCTTGGTTCCTGAACATCCTCCGCTCCATCCCTAAAAATGGTCAACCACTTTAAGGGAGGCGAGCGTTGGTCCTGCGTCCCGCCTCTGCCCCTTTTTGTAAGCGCATTGCGCATCTTTTTGTCCCAACCCACTAGGATTACAATGCAGGCCTGCCCCCGAACCAGGGAAGTTCGGGTCTTCTTCTTGGTGGTCCCCGAAAGGGGTCGTTGTTGTTTTCCTTCAAAGAGTCCAACTACTACAGAGACAGCCTGAGGCAGATTATACTTGCCAGTGATGGCCATGACTCATAATCATCCTCGAAGCGGCAGACTATACTTGCCCGAAAATCCAGATCGACTGCACCCTCGGGGAGAGGTAGTACCTTTGTGAGAGGACCCAACCTCCCACACTGGTCCTCACCCGAGGGTCCAACCGACATCAGTCAACGAGACCGCCTACCCACAACTGGAGACACCTGCCGAGTACCGGATCCTTTTCCTCCTTCAACACGCCTAGACATGTGACAGCCATCATATACAGCTACCGAGGGTCGAAAGGGGCTTGTCCCCCATACCGTCCCTGCGCGCCTTCGGCGCGCGAAATCATTTCTTCTGACTTGTACACGATTTAGTACAAGTACACGTACATGGATGTACTCCTCCATAGGGTTTCTGTGTTAAAATCGTGTACAAGTACACAAAATGTCGTTTTTTATGGTGATACAGAATCCGCCATTGCTTTTGAGGCTCACAGATCGCACTTTTAACGTTCAAATATCCGTTGGCGAACGCATACATTGTACACGTCGCTCAAGAGTGAAAAAAATGTATGAAATTTTAAAAAAATATAATTAAAAATTTGTTCTCTACGTTCCCATCGCGGATTAGACCATCGACCCATCGTTGGTGAACGCGAGCAAAAAACGTTTTGCGGATTCTGTATCAGCATTAAAAAGTGGTTTGCGGATTCTGTATCATCTTGTATCACCTAAGTAGGTATACGTTCACCAGCGGGTATTTGAACGGTTAAAGTGCGATCCGATCGGGGAAACCCATTTGCGGATTCTAGATCAGGAAATCGACCTCTGTACGGTACATGGAAAAAAGGTGATACCGAACCCGCAAACCACTGCCACGTTCCCGATCGTGTTTGGGACGGTATAGGGTGCGATTTGATCGGTGAAAAAACGATTTGTCGATTCATCTCTTGAGTTTTGTGAGACGAAATCGGGTTTTCGTTCAAAAGAGTCGACTATAAATTGAATCTGTAAAAAATAGACATTCATGTTTTGTTTTGGTATGAATGAAGGTTTTTCCGATTACATTGAAAAAAAAAAATTGAGTTAATAAAATTAGGAATTTTGTGAAATAAATTTTGTGAAATAAATTTTAATAAAACACTTTATAGGATTGTTTCATTCAAATAAAAAATAGTTCGTAGAATTGTTTCATTCAAATAAAATTCTATTATAAAACTTTTTTCACTTGAGTGTATTTTAATAGGTAAACTGACACTCATGTTTATTCTGGTGTGAATGAAGGTTTTTCGTTTAATGGATCGTTTTAATAATAGATAATAAAAGCGCATTTTCCACTTAATTGGGTTTAAGTGGTAAATAATTTTTAATATATTCGTGATAATGTTCGGAGACATGAAAGAACCCTTTTAACGGATGTAATTATTCTCAAACGCGTTAAATCAGAAACTGGCTTCTTATACACTAAAACTTTCAAACTTTTTTCAAAAGTTCTCGAGTTCGTCACTGAGTGAATAATTTGAGATATGAATGAATCCTTTTAACGGATGTAATTATTCTCAAACGCGTTAAATCAGAAACCGGTTTCTTTTGCACTAAAACTTTCAAACGTTTCAAAGTTCTCCAGTTCGTCATTGAGTGAATAATCTGTGATGCGATTTTAACGCATTCAGAGGCAAAACGCATTTATAGAGGTTTATCATGTAAAATGTTTTCCCTCAACTGGTTTTTAGTTATTATATTAAAGACAGAAGATTTTTATTTACTTAAAACATAAAAATAATTATACATTTAATTTTGAAAATAATAAATAACTCACATTAGTATACTCAAAGGAAATATTAATAATTTAAAAACGAAAAAAATGTTTTTACAGATGGATGCTTTTAAATGAATATGAACGTGCCAAGAAGAGCATTCAATCGGCTGACAGAAGCAGACGTCTTGGAGAGATGGAACTCAAACGCGAGACCACAAAAAATATTTAAACCCGTGACGGAGGTTCAAGAGCGAAGCAAGAAGGAGATAGTTGCAGAATTGAGACCCATAAAAGAGAGTTCTTTGAGAATGGGTTCGTTGCCCGGTAGTTTTACAAAACAGTTTTCCTTTCAATCTACACCGGATTACGTTCCCATGAGAATCGAAACCGATTTGAGCGAGAGCGATGATACAGCTTCGACTATCACCACTGATAGCGTCGCGTCGTCTGAGGATGGTGGTAAGAGAGATCTGTCGTATGGAATTTATAAGGATTCGAACGGTAGAACTTTTGTGGGCGACACAGAAGTGGAAATGGATGATGAAGATTTAATTGTCGGTTCGAATAAGTATAAAATAACTGATGGACTGCGCAAATTGCTCCTTTTCGACAAGCCTGGAGATTACACGGAACAGGATTTCGACAATTATGGCGACATTCTGGTTCAGACCCACGCCATGAAGAGAAATAACGATGCCAGAGAGACGAGACCCAAAGCCAACAGAGGTTACAAGTGGACGAAAGTGGTGAAACCTATATGGGATATGAATAAGAAGTTCGTCGAATCGGTGACTGGCAAAGGGGTGAAAACCACTTTTCTTCCGAGCGATTCTGAGGCTCTGTCTCAGAGATTGAGTTTGTTGATGGCAAGTAGACGTGCTGGTAACACAGGGTTAGATAATGAAATAGTTACTATATCTGACGAATTGTTAAGACAGAAGGTTTTGAATAAAAACCATTATAAAAGGCTGATGAACGAATTGAAGGATTGATGTATATAATAAGTAGAGAGAAACAAACAAACAAAATATATAAAATAAAAATAGTAAATTTTACACTAGAATAATAAAAGTATTTAAACAACAAACGATTTACCAGTGAAAACAAAATATATATTATAAAATAAAAATATGTTGGTGATAAAGAACAGGGGATACGTTAGAACTTACGTTCAAGGCGGTTCTGGCATCATCGATTCTATAATGCGAGCGTTCACGAGTGATGCAGGTAGAAAACTCGCATCGACCGCGTTTGAGGTTGGTAAGAAGACGGCTTTGGATGCTGGTAAGAAAGCCGCTTCCGAAGCCAGTGGTAGGATAGCTTCTGTGGCTGGCAAGAGGGCAGCCGACGCGTTGATCGACAAGTTGATCAGTCCACCGGCGAAGCGAGCTACGTTAGAGCGAACGCCGAAAAGTTGGAAAGATTTTGAGGATGCTGTGGTACCCATACAAGATTTAGCCAAAATGACGAGTGGATCTGAATTGAAGAGAACTCGGGACGGTGTAATATAAATTAATAATAATATTGAAAACTGAGTTTGAAAAAACATAAAAAATTGTGTTTGAAAAAATCTAAAATAACAAAAAAAAAAAAATAAACAAAGATGAACATTAAAGATATGTCTTGGAACGACGCCGCGACTAAGAGGTCGAATAATGAGTTCTTTCCCAAAAGCATAAGAGGCTTGATAGTGGGAAAATCGAATTGTGGAAAGACCAATCTGTTGATGAATCTGTTGTCCCGACCCGACTGGTTGGATTACGACAGATTGTTTGTGTTTGGCAAGAGCTTGTTTCAACCCGAATACAGATTGCTTCGAGAATGCATGGATCGTAGATTGCCTGAGGACGTCATAGCCAGAATCTTTGACAGTAGGGAGGAATTCGACAAAAGAGAAGCTTCTCTTTCAACCATTTTGGACGGCATTACGTGTACACTCCATATAAAACCGCACTTGGCGTACCCCACTTTTTGTGTACAAAAGTGGGGTACCCAAGTGCGGTTAGGAGGGAAGCATTACATAATCAATTAGTGATCGACGAGAAATTTCTTCCCGAGTCAGAACTTGATTAGCAATATTAGTCTTCAGTCAGCGAATTTAAACTTGATTAGCAATATTAGTCTTCAGTCAGCGAATTTCCAAAACCCGCATTTCATAAAATAATGACATAAAAACAGATCACTGTACCCCGGAAAAATGTCCGATTTTAAACAATCCGCCCAGTATTTTTCGAGATATTGAACTTGTTTCCGTATTAAAATAAAATGTTTTGCCGATATGTCATTTGGATCCCCCCCCCCCCCCCCCCCCTGTATAATTAAAGGTAAGTTTGTTGCCATCCGAGTCGAACATGATCTTGTCCATCCTTCATTCTCGAAACAGTTCGTCGAGACATTTTTAAATAAAATTACCCAATAGAAGAAGAATTTAAAAATAAAACTTATTCCGTGCGTTGTTATGTTTTTTAGAACAAAAATGTGACAGTCTCGGTGATACATCCTGTCTTTACGAAGTGCGGTCCTTGTTTTTCACTGAGACTCCGAATCATTAAGAAACCGGCATATGTTTTAATATTGTAGATTTCTAAGCTGTTTCGCTGTTTCGCGTTTACATCAGTAATTATTTTTGACGAACTAAATTGAGAATGGAACAGAATTAATAAATAAATAAATCCATCTACTCCTTCCGGTCTTTTTCGTAACAACTCTGGCGGATTTTTCAAATTAAGTTCAGCCTTCGGAATCATGAAAATTTAGAAGCAAGGGACGGACGAATCATGGCCTACGGTAAACAAATTCAAGTTATAGTGGGATTTTCTTGTCAAGTTCCAATATCTCAAAAAAGGCATATTGGTGACGTCTCTGAGGGCTGGGGGGTGGGGGGTGTAGGCATTTGCTCTATAAACGTAGATTTTGCCCACATTTCCTTCCCACGTCCCCTTATCTTGCAAGTGCCACCTTGTCCAGTAGGCCGGTAGAGACTAATGGATCACCATGTTTATCTTCCTAGCATTTGGTACGTTTTTTTCTGGGAAATAGTATGTTTTATTTCGTGGCTGGAACAGTGGCGGCGCCAGAAATTTTTTCGTGGGGGGGGGGGGGGGGGGGGTGGCAAGTAGGGAGATAGACTCCCCATGAAGGGGGGCAAATACGTAAAGGATCATATCATTACTTTATTATGAGGTAGTCCAAACTTGGACCTAAAGTCCGTAATATACCTTTTTTGGTTTGGTACGTCCCGTGGACGTACCAAACCAAAAAATTATATTACGGACTTTGGATCCAAGTTTCGACTAAATGTAATGGTAATTAGAGCTCCTCCGTTCAAAAAATCCTGGATCGAGAGAGAGAGAGAGAGAGAGAGAGAGAGAGAGAGAGAGAGAGAGAGAGAGAGAGAGAGAGGAGGGGGTGGAGAGAGAGATGGGAGAGATATAGAGAGCTGAGGGAGAAGGAGAGGGAGAGAGAGGGGGGAGAGTGTGTGTGTGTGTGTGTTTGGATGGATGTGTGTTTGGTGGATGGGGGGGGGGCAAGTGGGGGGAGCAGAGCATACATTGGGGGGGGCAAATGCCCCCATGCCCCCCTGTAGCGCCGCCACTGGGCTGGAAACGGTCGGAGTACTAGTAGACTGAAAACATTTGGTAATCGGAAAAAAGTAACAGGAAAAAAAGTAACAGGAAAAAAGTAACAGATTTGGGTAGGAAAAAAAGAAACAGGAAAAAAAGTAACACTTTCTTATTTTTATAAGGTAAAAAAGTAACAGGAAAAAAAGTAACAGATTTGGGTAGGAAAAAAAAAACAGGAAAAAGAGTCACACTTTCTTATTTTTATTTCATAAAAGTGATAGATTACTTAATTATGATTTAGTTATATTATTGAAACTAGTTAGATTATTACATATCAGTATAAGTACTACATAGTACATAGTTATAAAATAATTTAACAAACTTAATTATGATTTAGTTAGATTATTACATATCACACCTTGAAACTAGTTGGATTATTACATATCAGTGCTGGTGCTGGTGGCCAACAAGATTGTAGAACAACTGTTGCGAGGATCTGTGATGGCTTATCTAAGGAAGAAGCTGCTTGTTTTCGCATTTCATTTCTCAATTTGGTATATGCGGTACTGACATTTTCTGGAGGATGGTTGTGTTGTCTAACTATTTCTGGGTTGTAAAAATCTGTAGTAGTACAGAGACTTTCACGGCAGTCTGATTTAGCACGTTTAGTGCATTTCCACCAGACCTTGTTCTTCCTTCTTACAGATACAGTGTACATGAAACCTTCATGACAAAGTTTTTTGCCCCTCTTATTACTCTTAATGACTTCTATGATGACTCAAGAACATTTAATGACTAATTCAAACTGCTGTCCAATATATAGTTTGCTGTGTGTTTATTTTTTCAAGAACATTGTTGTACATCAAAGAAGAGAATTCATGAAAGTAGCCACACTTGCTTGTGTTTATTTTTTCAAGAACATTGTTGAACATCAAAGAAGAGAATACTTGAAAGTAACCACACTTGCTGTGTGTTTATTACAATGTGTGTTCATTTGTTTCAAGAACATTGTTGTACATCAAAGAAAGCATGATGGATATCCTTGTAACAACATTGTCATAGCACACATGATCTCCAGATACAAAATAATTAAAAAAATAAAAAATAAAATTATTATTATAATTATTATAATGAAAAATGAAATAATGAAAAAACACTGTTACTTTTTTTCCTGTTGTATTATTATAATTGTTACTTTTTTTCCTGTTTCTTTTTTTCCGTTTCTTTTTTTCCTGTTACTTTTTTTCCTGTTACTTTTTTTCCTACATTCCAAACATTTTGGCCAGACGCTGTCATCTGTTGGTGTTTTGGTAATAATAATCCTCCCCAGCCAGCATGGGTTTCTTTTCAATAGATGCGTCAAATGCTCCGGTCCTTTGACAGATTAATAAGTAAACTAGCTGCCGTCCTTGGAAGATATGACATACCAGTATACAATTAAGCTTAATTAGTTGCTTCTGTTCAGTGGCGTGTTAAATTAAATCCTTTGTCTGTTGTTAATCCCCAAAGCCTACGCAAACTTGACATTTAAAAAGAATCTATATATTTTTTTGCCGGCAAAGCACATTTGATGTACTTTTGGGCGTGAAATTTTTGTTACAGACGGGCCAATTCCAACCAATAAAATCTTGCGCTGAACAACAACTGTTTTAATTAGCTACTTGGTGGGCTAGATTCTGAATAAAAAACACATTTGCATTAACGTTGTACCTTCACTTCACACATTTTCGTCAACAATTCGCACCTCTGAACTCAGAGTGCGAGCATCCTAATTAGAATCTTAATTATGGAAACACTGGAACTACCAGCGCGACTGAAGAAAACGATAGCAGCTCTGGGCATCTCTTGCCCTGTCACCTGGACTATCCAGGAGACAGGCAAGAGCGTCCATCCGTCTCTTGAGTTCAAGATCGAGGAAGATGAGAAATCACCACCCTACTCGGGGAGAGGTAGTACCTTTGATGAGAGGATCCCCTCTCACACTGATCCTCACCCGAGTAGGTCTGGAGGCCCTGAAAAGAGAAAGAGAAAAAAGAAGAGCCCGTCCACCAAGCGGAGGGTTTCCCGACGCTTGGAGGCATTCTTGGAGATGAAGAAAGAGAAAGGTGAGGAAAAGAAAGAGCCAGAGGCGGCCACCACTTCCCCTCCCACTCCCACAGACAGCCCCATCCAAATGCCGGCTTCCCAGTCGGTATTGTCGGATGTGGAAGAGTCTGTGGAGACTGAGGTGGAAATGGAAGCTGCCCTCTCGCCTCTTCCTGATCTCCACTCGCCTCTTCCTTCTAAACCAGAATGCCAGGACGCGGACGACAGAATAGAGAACATCTTACGGGAACACGAGATACAAGGGGTCCTTCACAGGCAAAAGATGGACAGGCAGTACGAAGAATTCCTCCAAAAAGTCGAAGAAGCCCAAAAACTAATAGACGCCAGAAATCAACAACAACAAAAGACTCAGCAATCACCCACAACCACTCCAGACTCGGCTAGGACCAGACCATACAAAACTCAGCAACCACCATCAGGCAGCCCACCAACAACACCAACTACCACTGTCTCTCCTTCCAAACCTCCACCTCTGAAAAAGAAGCAGAAAAGACACAAGCGCCGCTAACAACCCACAACTTCTCCTCCTTTACCACGGTCTGACACTTTGAAATTCTACAGCTAATGAGGGTCGAAAGGGGCTTGCTCTCCAAATCGTCCCTGCGCGCCTTCGGCGCGGAAAACCATTTGATTTGACGTTGTACCTTGTCACGTCATTCGCACCTTGGACTCCGAGGTGCTAACAACTTGACAATGGAGCTCCCACTTGTAATCCAAGAGACACTCGTCAGAGTGAAGGCTACCCTTGCCACCACCTGGAGTATCCAGGTGCTCAAGGGTAAAATTCACCTGACAGTGGATTTTGACAGAGAATCAGAACCGTCGTCCTCGTCCTATGTGAATGATATAGAAAAAGTAGGGAAAAACTTTGTTGAACTATCGCAGTTCTCAGATGACAAAGGCATTTGGACAGCCAGCAAGTCCAGAAACATAATTAAAAATCGTCTGCAGGATACCATTCGCGATCTTGAAAGCTGGTGTGCCCTGTGGCGCATCAAACTCAATGCCGCCAAAACTCAAAAAGTTACGTTCTTCAAAAAGCAAAGGAAAAAACCAGTCCCGAGTATCGATCTCCAGTTATACGATCACAAACTAGAAGCAAACAAAGAGGCCAAATTTTTGGGATTTATCCTAGATAGCAATCTCAGTCTAAACAGTCACGTAAACTCCATTACGGTTAGAGCTACTAAACGTATCAATTTTCTGAGGATGATCAGAGGTAGAAATTGGGGAGCAAACAAAGATGTGCTTCTCAAGCTCTACAAAACATTTATACGTCCGGTACTAGAAAACGGTGCCATAATAACAAGCGACCTAAGCAAAACCAACATTCAGAAGCTACAGAGGGTTCAAAATTATGCCCTGCGAGTGGCACTATGCAAACCGAAATGGACACCGATAAAGGAACTTCACGAGCTAGCAAAAATAGAAACTATTGATACGCGATTAAAAGACCTACAAACCAAAACCCTCAACAGACTCCAAGATAGTGAATTAATGGTTGAGTTGAACGAACACCGATCCCTTAACAGAAAAACAAAATAAGTTTCCAGAAAATAAAAAAAAAAAAAAAAAAAAAAAATACTAAAATAAAATAAAAATTATACAATATAACTAAATCGCGTGGAGTCAGTGAGGATTGCCTCGCTACTCATTGGGAACTTTAGGATAGAGTCTGTGAGGACTGCCTCGCAACTCTGCTGAAGCGCGATTGAAACGCGTTTAATAAGATCTATATAACAAAACCCTCCACATACTCCAGGATAGTGAATCAATGGTGAAGCTGAACGAACACCGAACCCTAAACAGAAAAACAAAATAATCCACAGTAAATTAAAATTACTCAATAGAATTAAACTGCGTGGAGTCAGTGAGGATTGCCTCGCTACTCATTGAGGTCTTTAGGATTGAGTCTGTGAGGATTGCCTCGCAACTCTGCGTGTTGGAAGTGGACTCCGAAGAAACACACCCCTTACCCCATCCATAGCAACAATCACACAGCAGGCACAATATACAATAGCGGATACCTATCTTTCTCTCTACCTTTTACTTTTCTAACTGAACATTCTCAAATTTTCTTGCAACACTCTTATCAAGAAGACGCATGGAAATGGTAGACAAAGCGTAGGAGGAATTGGTGCAACCTACCTTTCTGCAACATATACAAGAAACCACCAAACGCTAGGCAAGGATTGAAACAAGCTTGTCTGGCTGGGAACGAGTGTACATTTGATATAAATAAACATTTGAATAAAGATTTAACAGCCCTTTTAAGGGCTTGAGGGTGTGTGTCAGTGATTTTTTTTTTTTTTTTTTTTTTTTTTTTTTTTTTTTTTTTGGGGGGGGGGGGGTTGGGGTGGGGTGGAGGAGGTCATCTGGGATTCCCGAAGGATAACCAGATACCTCAAAATCACATACGGCATCCTATCTCCCAGAAGGCTTGATGGATGACTCCCGGTTTCTTAAAACTAAACTGTTGGAGCTTTCTCCACTTCTTTTTTGTAACCGCTATGGTCATATACCGGGGCCGCTACCAAACCGGCGTTGCTGTTTGGTTTTCTTTTCTCTTCTTCCCTTAAACTTGCCATCGCACAACATTACATTCTGGCTCGCCACCATGGTGGGATTCAAACCTCTACCATCGCCGAACTGGAACCGAACAGAGCTCGCTCTCTAATAGTTTTAAAGGCGTTGGGGGATTGAGTATTGACCATCTAACACTCCAGCTTAAACTGCCGGGTATCCTATCCGCGTGCATAACCCCCTCAGACTCCATTTTGGGCAATAGGAAAGCTAGGCCTGTGTGATCCAAGGAAAAAAAAAATAAGGTTAACCGGGTCGCAAGGGATTTGTAAATCCCACATCGTCCCTGCGCGCCTTCGGCGCGCTAAAACCTTTCATTCATTCATTCAGATTCTGAATAAAAAACACATTTGCATTAACGTTGTACCTTCACTTCACACATTTTCGTCAACAATTCGCACCTCTGAACTCAGAGTGCGAGCATCCTAATTAGAATCTCAATTATGGAAACACTGGAACTACCAGCGCGACTGAAGAAAACGATAGCAGCTCTGGGCATCTCTTGCCCTGTCACCTGGACTATCCAGGAGACAGGCAAGAGCGTCCATCCGTCTCTTGAGTTCAAGATCGAGGAAGATGAGAAATCACCACCCTACTCGGGGAGAGGTAGTACCTTTGATGAGAGGATCCCCTCTCACACTGATCCTCACCCGAGTAGGTCTGGAGGCCCTGAAAAGAGAAAGAGAAAAAAGAAGAGCCCGTCCACCAAGCGGAGGGTTTCCCGACGCTTGGAGGCATTCTTGGAGATGAAGAAAGAGAAAGGTGAGGAAAAGAAAGAGCCAGAGGCGGCCACCACTTCCCCTCCCACTCCCACAGACAGCCCCATCCAAATGCCGGCTTCCCAGTCGGTATTGTCGGATGTGGAAGAGTCTGTGGAGACTGAGGTGGAAATGGAAGCTGCCCTCTCGCCTCTTCCTGATCTCCACTCGCCTCTTCCTTCTAAACCAGAATGCCAGGACGCGGACGACAGAATAGAGAACATCTTACGGGAACACGAGATACAAGGGGTCCTTCACAGGCAAAAGATGGACAGGCAGTACGAAGAATTCCTCCAAAAAGTCGAAGAAGCCCAAAAACTAATAGACGCCAGAAATCAACAACAACAAAAGACTCAGCAATCACCCACAACCACTCCAGACTCGGCTAGGACCAGACCATACAAAACTCAGCAACCACCATCAGGCAGCCCACCAACAACACCAACTACCACTGTCTCTCCTTCCAAACCTCCACCTCTGAAAAAGAAGCAGAAAAGACACAAGCGCCGCTAACAACCCACAACTTCTCCTCCTTTACCACGGTCTGACACTTTGAAATTCTACAGCTAATGAGGGTCGAAAGGGGCTTGCTCTCCAAATCGTCCCTGCGCGCCTTCGGCGCGGAAAACCATTTGATTTGACGTTGTACCTTGTCACGTCATTCGCACCTTGGACTCCGAGGTGCTAACAACTTGACAATGGAGCTCCCACTTGTAATCCAAGAGACACTCGTCAGAGTGAAGGCTACCCTTGCCACCACCTGGAGTATCCAGGTGCTCAAGGGTAAAATTCACCTGACAGTGGATTTTGACAGAGAATCAGAACCGTCGTCCTCGGAGAGGTGTAGCACCTTTCGTGAGGGGATTTCCCCTCACACTGGTCACCCTCCTAGTGACACGGATAAGCAGGATGAAGGCCACCGGAGTAGCACAGCCACCAAGAAGAAGAAGAGGACGAGAAAGAAGGGACCCTCCTCCAGACGACGAGATGCCCGCCGAATGACGGAGTTCTTGGAGAAGAAGAAGAAGGAAAAGGAAGAGAAGGAGGCAAGTGAGAGCGTCAAAAGGGCAACTCCTGTCACCCCTGAACAACCCTTGTCCAGCCCGGTACCCCCCTTCCCGGAGGAGGGTCCGGAGGACTGTGGGTCGTCTGGCGACAGTTCATTCTCCAGCTCATCAGACTCTTCATCTGAAGAGGAGATGGAGGAGGATGCTCTGTCAACGGTGCAGGAAGCAGTCTCAGATGACGCACCTTCCACCCCTCCAGCTCTTGCTTCTCCAGCTTCTTTGGACCAGGAGTCCGACCAGGAGGAGAGCTTCCCGGAATCCGCGGAGGCATTCCTTGGGGAGGAGATCGAGGACGACAACATCCGAGCCAAAGCCCAAGAGGAATATAGCTTCTATGTATCCAGAAAGTTCCCAGCACACTCAGTCAGGACAATCCTCACAATATATTTAAAAAAGACCAGGAAATCTCAAGAAGAAACAGCTGCTAGGACCAGGCCATTCACTACCAAGGAACCTACTAATCCCCCAGATCCAACAACGCCACAAACATCTATCTCTCCAACACATCCTCCTCCCACCAAGAAAAACCGCAGGAGACACAGACGCCGCTGAACAACTTTACTCTTTCCCTCCTCTACCACGCTCTGACATGACAAAATTATACAGCCAACGTGGGTCGAAAGGGGCTTGTTCCCCATACCTTCCCTGCGCGCCTTCGGCGCGTTAAACCATTCCATTCGACGTTGTATCATTCGACTTTGACCTGCAACTAAAAGGCAAAACCCTCCCAAAGTGCACTGAAGCAAAATTCCTGGGAATCACCCTAGACTCGAAACTAAGCCTCACTAAACATACTAATAACGTAGCCGCGAGAGCTACCAAACGAATTAACCTACTGAAAATGCTCAGGGGCACCACCTGGGGGGCTAACGAAACGGTACTACTCAAACTATTCAAGGCCTTTGTAAGGCCAATAATCGAACACGGGGCCCTGGTCCTAACCAATACGTACAAAAGCAATATTGCCAAACTCCAGAGAGTCCAGAACCACGCACTAAGAATAGCCCTCCAAGCTCCATTCGACACCCCAATTAAGATCCTCCACCAAAGGGCCAAAATCCCAACCGTCAAAGAACGCCTCGCCACACTAGCTGCCAAAAACCTAGAACGGTTCGAAGGCAGCACGTTGATACCTCAACTCAAGGCAATATGCGATAGTAGACAAAAACCCAAGAACATGCCAAAAAGCGACTAAACCAGCCAAAGCAACAAACTGCTTTGGCTGGTTTGGCCGCTCTCTGTCAGGTCCTGGAATAAACATGGCACCTCTGAACAAAAACTCCCGCGATCCCCGACGCCCCCGAATTCCCCTAAACTAAATTAAACTAAATAAGTCCGCAACCAGCGAAGGGTACAACAGGAAAGTAACACCCTCGGGTGTGGTCTAGTGTGCTAGACCTGTTGCCCTCCCGCTGACAGCCACGGAAGCTCAAGCCGCATTAAACGACTGCGATCCCCGGCATCCTCAAATTCAAATAAACTTAAACTAACCTAAATAAGGCCGCCACCAGCGAAGGACACAACAGGAAAGAAACACCCTCGGGTGTGGTCTAGAGTGCTAGACCTGTTACCGACCCGCTGCAAATTCACTCGCAGACGAGGAAGCTCAGCCCACTCAAAACGCTCGCGATCCCCGGCACCTTAAAACTAAATAATAAATAGGGAATGATTGGGGTCCCAAGCGCGAGAGTATGTTACTGCTCTTACGAATGTAAAGATTCGTGCATCTCATACTCTCCCCCATAGTGACAAGCAAATTCACTCGCAGACTAGGAAGCTCAGCCCACTCAAAACGCTCGCGATCCCCGGCACCTTAAAACTAAATAATAAATAGGGAATGATTGGGGTCCCAAGCGCGAGAGTATGTTACTGCTCTTACGAATGTAAAGATTCGTGCATCTCATACTCTCCCCCATAGTGACAAGCAAATACACAGCGCAATACAACACGAGAGTATGTTACTGCTCTTACGAATGTAAAGATTCGTGCATTTCATACTCATACTCGTTGTTGTTTTCGTCCAAAGAGTCCAACCAACCAGAGACAGTCTTGTGGGCTAGACTAGTTAACCCTCCCGCTACAACAAGCCAATGGCAGCCTCGCTCAGCCCCGGAAGCTCTGTCACTCGGGTAAGAATCGCAAACGGCCACGGGAAGACACAGGCAGGGGTGGGGGTGGGACTAGACCTGCTAACCCTCCCGCTACAAAAAAACAAAAACAAACTCAGCCTCGCCCAGCCCCAGAAGCTCTGTCACTCGGGTAAGAATCGCAAAACGACCACGGGCCGACCCAACCAGGCAAGGGGGGGGGGGGCTTACTAATCTCTCATCATTTCTATTTCAGCAGCACCAAGAGCCACAGCACAGACACCCCAACGAAAGAAGCAGACACTCGTTCAAAAGCACTCAGACCCAGCCATCAACCACCAACAGAAGAGCTTGAGGCAGACTATACTTGCCAGTGATAGCTCCAACACTCACCCAAGTGGCAGACTATACTTGCCCGAAGAAACACACAAGACATGCGAGACAATCAACCACGACAACATCCGACAGAACAGCCACACAGCCAAACCACCACAATACGGAAACAGAAGACAGGGGGGGGGGGGGGGGGAGGGGGGAACTTTAATCATCTTATATTTTTTAATTTCAGCCATGGCAGAGACCGATAAGCTAGTACCAAAAACACACCAGACCAGACCAGACACCGCTGCAAGAAAGACCCCCCCCCCCCCCTACAGACCACACAGCAAAGTCACAACAGCCAGAATAACAGCAACAACAACAACAACAACACGGCAGAGACATGGAATCTAGCATCATCAACGCACAAGACCAATACACCGCCGTAAGAAAGACTCCCCGCCAGCAAAAACAACAACGACACAACAGCCCGAGCAACAACAACAACAGAAGAGCTTGAGGCAGACTATACTTGCCAGTGATAGCTCCAACACTCACTTAAGCGGCAGACTATACTTGCCTGAAAATCACACTCAAAAGAAATACATCCAGAAAAAGACCTTGCAAACGCACACACTTCTTCACTGTATTCTACCTTTTGCCGCTTTTAGTCTAAGTTTTTTTACTATCTTTCATATTCTATCTTTTTCCCAATAACCGCTATGGATTTCAATAACCGCTACGGATATCAATAACCGCTATGGCAGCACAATAACCGTTATGGCTTCAGCACATCCTTCACTCCATCCTTGGAGGTGGGCATCCACCCCCAGGGAGGCGAGCGTCGGTCCTGCGCCCCAATCTCCTAGCCCCTTTTTTGTAAAGCGCTCCTCTAACGCACAATATGTCCCGACCCCATGATAATCGCAGGCCTGTTACCTGAACCAGGAATGTTCAGGTTGGGTGGCACCTTGTTAAGGTCCGTTTTGTTTCTTTCAAATTGTCTATCGCCGAAACCATACACGCCAGCGAAAGAGCCCAAGGCAGACTATACTTGCCGATGAAGGCCCATCTTCAACTCCAAATCATAAGCGGCAGACTATACTTGCCTGAAGAACAACAACCAGAAACATCAACTCTAATCCTCTTCCTCCTTTACACCGACCGGACATGATGCGGGTGATGATGACTCAAAAATTATCGAAACTTTAATATACAGTAATTGAGGGTCGAAAGGGCATGCCCCATATCGTCCCAGCGCGCCTTCGGCGCGCGAAACTATTCTTTAGATTAGATTAGATTAGAACGTTGTATCATTTAATTGGAAAGGTTATTCATTTACACTTGTTCACACCAAAGAATGTTTTAAAAAGTCTAAAAAATATTGGGAAAATGAGGATTGGGGCAATTGTTCAAGCTGTTGATGAGCTAGGTCGATGGGAGGACGCCAGAGTAAAATCTGTTTCAAATTCGGGCACTTTGTCTTTGGTCCGAGTTGTCTGTAATTTTTGGCTCCCATTTGGGAGGGGGGGGTGGGGTTGAAAAGCTTTTCCAAACTTCATCCACGTCACTGTTGAGGCGCGCTGCAGCTGCACATCCTCCCAAGTACGGAGGGAACGAAGTACTGCAACTGACCATTTTGGAATTTCTGTTTGCCTTTTAACCAACGTCAAGGATAATATGCGTCCCGCACTTTTTACAAATGTCTCCATTCAAATTTTATTACACTTTCAATTTTTCTCTAAAAAAGCATAACTTATGACCCCTCGCCGGAATGAGCTCGCTAATCACGATTCGCTGTTTTACTGGTAAATAAGTAAATAAATCACGTGTCGTACCAATGAGGGGCCACAAGCTATGTTTAGAAAAATTGGTAGTTGTAATCCTATCATTTATTTTGTAAGTGTCACCCGTGGGGTCCACGACAACCAGACAACCGGAATGGTCCTTTGGTTCCAGTTACAGTTCATGAAGTTCTTAAAAAAAAGAAGGGGGGGGGGGAGAAGCATTAATTATCCTCATCATAGTACGATGCCGCAACATTATCACCGAGTTAGGGCGCGAACGGTTTGAGTTCGACCGAATTCAACTGAATTGAATAGAGCATGCGTTTTAGTTTAAACAGTATTTATTTCCAACAGCAAGTAATGAAAACATAGATACAATTGATACATATGAGTTTGGATGATGGAAACGGATTCAGCAACAAGCTGTGTAGTTTATACAAGGCTGTTTCCGTGGCACAGGTTTTATCACAAAAGAAGTTATATAGCGTGACAAACACATTGTACTTGTAAAATATGTGTTAGCATTTGCCTAAACCAGTTGAGTGGATGCATATAAATATTTATTTTACATAGGTGCGCATTCACTCACACGCGCAGACGCGCGCCCAGACTCACACAGACACGCATACACACAGACACACAGACAGACACACACACACACACACACACACACACACACAGACACACACAGACACACGCAGACACACACACACACACAGACACACAGACACACGCGCGCGCGCACGCACACACACACATTGAGAGAAGAGAAAAAAAAATGGTGTGAGAAAGAGAGGAAAGAAATAGGGAGGAGGAGCAGGGATCCGAGAAGTAAGTCACTTGTTCACCTCCCTTCTGCAGTGGCGTAGACTTTAAATACGTGGAAAAAAGACAGAGAGGTAAGCGTCTATGACATGATTCGGAGAAGCAGTGATCAGGGTTAACAGGCTCATGCTGCTGACAAGTGGTGGTGCCAGGTTTGAATAGGTTATACGGGCGCGGTCCGGCCTTGAAAAGCGACATTTCCTATTTTTCACATTGTTGGTGACGCACGGAGGGGTAGGGGTGGGTTGGTGTTAGGAAAACCTGTTTGATCGACTAATGAATGTGTGAACAGTTTCGAAGATCTCTCTGTTAATTACATTTGGGTAGAATTCACTTCCGTATAAGAGTATACTTGTATTTATCACATATGGTAATTTACCAAGAGTGTCTGTTCTTATGGGGTCGAAATATGGACACTGGAAGAAGTAGTGATCAGTTGTTTCGCGTTCGCCACACAAACATGCATAATGCCCCGAGAGGTGGTTATTGAACAAGTCATCGTTAAGATTACTGCAGTGTAGACGGAGTCTACAGTGTAAGATTTGTGCCCTACGGGATTTGTGGTTATAGTAGAATTGAGGTACTCTTGGCCTGTTGGAGTCTAGAAATTCTTTGAAGTTGGGAAGTGACTTATTGAGCCTTATTTCGGTGGGTAATGTATTCCACAGTCTTGTGGTTGATGGAAGGAAGGAGTTGCTGTGCTGCTCGGTTCGGCATAAAGGGGTGGTTAAATTAGTAGTCCCGCGTAGGTTGTATGAGTGTCTTTCTGCGGATGCAGGTGGAATCATGTTGGAGATGTAGGGGGGTACCAAGTTGTGGCACATCTTAAAATATTGTGTTAGTCTGTGCTTTTCACGCCGTGTTTCTAATGTCTCCAACCCCATTTCATTAAGAAGTGAGGTTCTACCCACACTCCTAGTTCCCCCGGATGTGATACGTGCTGCCTCGGTCTGTATTTTATCAAGTTCGTTTTTTTGCTGGTTAGTACAGTTGTCCCAAACAGTGTCTGCGTATTCTAGAAGAGGGCGTATAAACGCAAGGTATATTTTCTCAAGGGCTTTTCGGTCTAGTTGGAATTTAAGCTGTCTGATTAGATTAACTTTTTTCCATGCTTTGGACTTAATGTCATTAATATGAGTGGCCCAGCCGCCACTGGGGTCAAATGTCAGGCCAAGATGTTTGTGATAGTCAACTTCCTTGATATCAGTGCCAAACATTTGTAGTGTGGGGTGGTTCGGTTTGATAGTTTTCCGGGACATGATCAGAGATTCGGTTTTGCATGGGTTGAAGTCAACAAGCCAGTCGCTTGACCATTTTTCTATAGTTTTTATATCTTTAGTAAGCATGTTTGCCGCGAGTTGAGGGTTTTCAACGACGAGAAAAAGGGTAGTGTCGTCGGCGAAGAGGCGTATATTACACCTAATATCGTGGACAAGATCATTTATATAAATTAGAAATAACAAGGGACCCAGTATAGACCCCTGGGGAACTCCAGCTGTGACTTCTCTCCAAGAACGACGCTGAGTTGAGTACGACACACTGTTGTCTATTGTTTAGATAATTTGCAAACCATTTCAGTAAGATACCCGTAATTCCGATTTTTTCAAGTTTATACAGAAGGCCAGTATGCCACACCTTATCAAAGGCTTTACTGACGTCACAGAAAATTACTCTAATTTCTTTACCTTCGTCAAGGGCAGCGCTAAATGTATGATAAATATCGGTCAACTGAAGGACTGTGGAGTCTGATGACAGAAACCCAGATTGGAGATGTGTTAAAAGGGCATTGTTTTTAAGAAATTCTAATACTTTTCTGAAAACACATTTTTCGAATATTTTACTCACGCAACTTAGTAAAGTGATCGGTCGATAGTTTACAATTGAATCTTCGGCACCTTTTTTTGTGAACAGGAACGATGTTTCCACTGACCGGGGAAATGGGATCTTTGCAGCATCAGATTAAATATTTCTTTCAAGGGTTCAGCCAGGCTCAATGAGCATCTTTTTAATATTTGTGGGCTTATTTTATCAGGTCCACAAGCTTTGGAGACATTGAGTGAATTTATAGCGTCGGTTACATCTTGCACACTCAAAATAATAGAGTCGAGTTGCGGGCGATCTGTGTCAAAGTCCTGTGGGGGTAATTGGTGGTTCGCGTCATCACATGTTGATATCGAGCAGAAATGTTCGTTTAAAATTTCGCATTTCTCATCTTCTCGGGAGACTACTTTGTCATTCACGATCAGGTCGGGTACTGTTTTCCTCGTGTCAGACAGTAAGCTTTTCAGTGATTTCCACCACTGCGATGCTGGGGTTGTGGGGGAGTTTATTTTAGCTTCAATCTTGGCGTTATAGTTTGTTTTTGCTCTACGGATGGCCGACACAGTTTCATTTCTCTTCAGACGATACCTTTCCCAAGCTTGGGGAGTGTTTTTTCGTTTAGCATTGCGATAACGCCTTTTTCTTTGGCGGATAAGTTTTCTAATTTCATTGTGCATCCACCGGGGCTGGTCGGGACGTGTAGTGACAATTTTGCTGGGGATGTATTTTGGTATTTTTTCCTTTAGAATATTAGTAAAGACCTCCGCTAAACTGTCGACTGGGCAATCATTAGTTAACGAAATCCAGTCAACCGCAGACAAGTCGTAATTTAGACCAGTATAGTCACCGTCCTTGTATTTCCATACACATCGCTTGAATATTTTTTGGGCTTTTTTCGGGATATTAAACTTCAGGATAATGGGACAATGGTAACGGACAATGGTAATGGGACAATGGTTGCGAAACCAATGCATCGTTGCTTACCATGAACAGGTCAAGCAGCGAGTGGGACGTTCCGGTATGGTACGTTGGCTGATCGATTAGTTGCTTTAAGTTGAACTGGCTGATGAGTTCTTAAATACGTCCATTTTGTATAGTTATTTGGTTTTCGTTGAAATCACCTGTAACAATTATGGAGTGGGGATTCGTGTCAAGGGCTTTTTCTATTGACATTTCAAGAAGAGTCCAGATGTCTGTATTTGGCGGTCTATAAATGGTGCCTAATAGTAAATCGCCTTGTTTGGTGTGAGTTTGGACCCACACGCACTCGAGGCCAGCGATCTCTAGATCCATACGACGCTTATATGGGATATCATTTCGTACATAGGTCACTACTCCGCCCCCTCTTGACTCGCGGTCGTTCCTAAGCGGTGGGTGAAAATGGGGTAATTGTATATCGGTATTACTTACGGAGTCGTCGAGCCATGATTCTGTGAAGGTACAAATGTCGTGAAGAACCGCTTCACCATACAGAATGTCTAGTTTGGGCTGGAGACTTTGGATATTGAGATGGAGGATGGAGAAGTCTCGCGTAACAATGCTAGAGTTGGTCCCATGGGAGTCACCCGTGTCTGTTTCAAAGGAAGTATGGCTTGAAGGGCCAGGGTTTTGTTCAATATCCCCCACCAGATGAATGAGTAGGCTTTGCCAGTATGGTGAATTGAGTCTGACCTTGTCTGGATTTTGGTTTGGATAGTATTTCGATTTGCTGTAGCGTGTTTTGATAGTGCATGTTTGTCTGGATAGGTTAGGTAGTCCCAATAGTACTTCCAAGGCGCATGGTTGGCTCTGCAGTAAGCATTGGGCGTAGAGCCATACTTGTATTGCTACCATTACTGTTATACCCCTGACTCCAAGTTTGGAGACCAACGTGACAAACAATACTTCGGGATATCCTATTTGTCGCTTGGGGTGCTTACCGCGGCGTGCGATAGGCGCAAGCAGACTCACTCTGATTCTATAAGACTCGATGTTAGCCATGACAATACAGTGCTATTTTCAGTAAAAAGTTCAGGAGTGGGATCTGTTCTTGGACTACAATCAGGACGAACATTCCTATCCACACCTGGCACCACACCATCCGGATGAGGCCTGTAAGAAAATAGAAAGAAGAGAAGTCGGGACTCACAAGAGAGAGTGATAGAAGGATAAAAGTTGGTAAACAAACAAACGAGTTAAACATATTTACATGAGTTTTAAGTAATGCAGTAAAATAATCCTACTAGGTCGCCGTCTTAAAGAGAAGTATAATCAGGGCAGGATAGTTGCATCTAGTGATATGGTCATGAATACCAAGTCTGTAAGCGCTGTGGGCCTATGCTAGCATAACAGTATGGATCTGTAAGCTGTCTCAGTTCATGTTCATTGGGAGCTTCGCCATACAGGAGGCCAGGTTATAACCTGGAGGAGCAATTATCGTTCAGCCAGGAGCCAATACTATAAACCTCCCACAACCGCATGTTCCAGAACTGCGTTTTCTACCTGTCAATATAACTAACTAAAATGAATCACTAGCACCCTAAAAGATATGGCAATTTGCCAACTTGAAAAAGGCGACATCCCTGAAAAAGCCAATGGTTCACTTCAACCCATTCAAGGTCACAAAAAGAAAATACAGTTCCAGAAAACACGACTGCAAAAGTCCCACATCATCGGCATCACGTCGAGGTATCAATAAGAGCGCAATACAGCTCAGCTTAACAGGTTACGGTTATTAAGATTAACTCTTAGAAATTGGTAAGAACTGGTATCAGGAGGGCATACGCTGTCATTGGATAAACATTAGCCTCATCACCTGCAATCTTGATGGAGAGGGAGAGGGGGGGGGGGGGGGGGGGGCTCTCACTTGTAGTCAAAACCACCAGTGAGGTCCCTCTTATCTACATTGCTGTCATTGTATTCATTAGATAAACATTAATCTCATCACCCGCGGTCAGAATGGAGATACGGGAGCTCCCACACATGATCAAGTACCACCTGTGAGAGCTCCCGAATGCACATCGCTGTCGTTGGATGAATATTAATCTCATCACCCACGTTAGTTTTATCTCCCACGGTCAGGATCGAGATACGGGGGATCTCACACACGGTCAGAGGCCATGAGTGAGAGCCCACGCATCCACATCATCACCACGAGGGATGCAACTACGACACACCAAGACACACGTATACATTTTAAGTTTGAAAATGTGATTACAACACATATATATCATCTTATAGGTTCTACCCGTATTTGCATTCCCTATGTGGAGAGGAGAGGGGGTGGGGGGGGGGGGGGGGGCATTGTCACCACATAACCAGGAAGCTCGGTCCTCAGGGATAGCGAGTACGGAGATATTGCAGTTTATACAGATTCCCAAGGGTTACCGGAAACATTAATCTCATCACCCGCGGTCAGGATGGAGATACGGGGGCTCCCACACATGATCAAGGACCACCAGTGAGAACCCCCGCATCCACATCGCTGTCATTGGATGAACATTAATCTCATCACCCACGTTAGTTTTATCTCCCACGGTCAGGATCGAGATACGGGGTCTCTCACACACAGTCAGAGGCCACGAGTGAGAGCCCATGCATCCACATCATCACCACGAGGGATGCAACTACGACACATCAAGACACACGTATACATTTTAAGTTTGAAAATGTGATTACAACACATATATATCATCTTATCGCTTATACCTTTATTTGCATTCTCTATGTGGATAGGAGAAGGGTGGGGGGGGGGGATTGTCACCACATAACCAGGAAGCTCGGTCCTCAGGGATAGCGAGTACGGAGATATTGCAGTTTATACAGATTCAAGAAAATTTGTACAAAATTCAACCGAAGGGTAGTCAAAAAGGGGTTTAAGAGTAGGGCTGTCACGATTTTTTAATTTAGGAATCGATTAATCGTCGCAAATAATCGATCATAATCGATTAATCGTACCTAGATGACCCCCTCTCCCTCTCTCTGACGTCGATAAAAAATGAAGTTCAAGTCAGCTGACCTACCTCCGGTAAACAACGAAGAAGATCCTCTTTTCGGTACATTCAAAGCTTTGATGTTCTGAACTTTTGAACCGCCAGTGTAATAATCAAGACCGGTCGGCAGTTGCGAACTTCGCAACTGCCGACCGGTCTTGATTATTACACTGACGGTTCAAAAGTTCAGAACATCAAAGCTTTGATGAATGCATCTGACAGAAAAATGCTTTCAACAGCTTCTTGGGGTTTAACATCGATGTTCTTAACTCTTTACCTTTAGAAACAGTAGTTTTTTCATAAAATTTTCTTTTAATTATTAAACGTCTAAAGCGGGATAAAATTTACCGATTATTCGACAACGAAAAATACTAATCGATTTCGCTGTGACCGATCAACAATCTACTAATCGATTAATCGTGACAGTCCTATTTAAGAGTAAATGTGGCAGACTTAATATCAGGTATCACTTTAACCTCAAACCTGCATGATCAAATGTGCGAATTAGGTTATCACTTATTTCTGATGGGTTTGCTTTTGAGCTTTCGACTGTGGAAAGTATAATCCAAAATAGAGGTAGTAGTTGCTGCTAAGATAGTTTTTAGGGCTGCATAAGTCGGTACTTAAGTACAAATGTATAGATGTATGGGGAAGGAGATCTAGGGAAGGTGATCGATGGTTGCTAACTTCTACTGACTTTGCCAGACCAATATTAGCAGAATATAAGACGACAGAGCTTAAAAGATCGCTGTCTAGAGCAGTTTGGGAGAAAATTTCCTGGCTTAAGCTTGAGTGTATTGGACATATCGATAGCGTATGACACCATTATATGATTCGGGTTATAACAGTGTTCTAATAAAACACACAATCGTGCAGTCGTTTTCACAGCAGGTGTGACATACCGCGAGCTATTTAACATGTTAGAAGGTTCCTGAGTGTAACCGAGACAGTCTATAGTAGTATGTTGGTGAGTAGGGGGGGGGGGGGGGGGTGCAGTATGAGTGTGCTCGTATAATTGAGTAACATAGGTCTGAGTGTCACAAGATAGGCGTTGACACATCACTCGGTAATGTTTTGGCTGGATGAGATTGTTCTTAAAGGCGGAAATCGTCCTCTATAGCCGACATTTTAGACACATTCGTGACTCTCACTACCTTACCATCTTTATACTTTATAAATATAACACCGTCAAAGGTCCAAGTGTCAAGGATCTTGCCATCTTTGCGGAGAGTACGAGCTCTTTTTGCAATCCCGGCTCGATTCTTAGTGAGGTCCTCATTTATGAACAATGGTTGCATGCGTTTTGGTCCTAATCTTTTCAACCCCCCCCCCCCCCCCCCCAATGGGAGCCAAAACTCGTTTTATCACCTGTATCAGTCACCGCTGAGATGACCGATTCCCCGGGTTGAATAAGATGTCACGGCGGTGTCACGGTTCTCGTGACCATAAACTCAAGTATTCCTGGGTGGCGACGTTTCGTTCCGTGGGGACACACTTCATAGCCTGATCGGACAAATGCCGAGTTGAATTTTTATACCGTGTTTTAAAGTAGCTCCGTAAAAAGAGAAGAGAAGCACGGTCCGGTTTTAATTGAATTGGATCTCATCCGTGTGTTGAAGATAATTTCCACCGTGCTTGGGGTTAAATAGCGGCTGTCAGAAAGAATAAAAAGTGCGTTTTAATTTAACATTTGGGCGGATTATGATGTTATATCCCAGGCGAAAAGCAGATAAATTGTCATGATGTCCAAAAGAAAAAATGTATAGTTATCTGTACCCGTCCGCTTCGGCTGAGAATCAGAATGTTTTTTCAACAACAATGACCTCGATTAAGCGAGTTCAGACTAATTTATGTCATGTAAATCCAATAAATGGAACAGCCACACTGCTTCACGGGATAGTCAAAATTCGCATTTTTTTCCAAGATTTATTTAAACACAAAACGTGAATTATTGGACCGATTTTCACGTTTAAAGGATTTTTTGACATAGAAAATCGCCCCCCAAAATATTTCAGGCACAGAAAAGGGATTTAGTGAAGAGAACTTTTTATGTAAATTGCGAGGTGTTTTCCCAATCAACACTGATTAGTGAGTAAATGCCTGCTGTTATAATATCATACATAACACACTCAGTCAATATTGGGATATTTTTTTTTATATGGGGTGTTCACGTAATGGGTGCGGCGATGGAATTGATGAAGAGAATGCATCTTCGAACGTCGAGTGTCGATTTTATGAGAACGATAGCGACGTTCCAGATCCTAGAGAATTGAAATCGGAAGATAAGAATCTCATGATTTTTGACGATCTGCTTTTGGAGAGACAGAACCGATGCGAATCGTATTACGTTAGGGGTCGTCACAGCAACGTGGACTGTTTCTACCTGTCGCAGAATTATTTTCGATTGCCCAGACAGACGATAAGGGAGAACGCTAATTTTCTATGTCTCTTTCGCCAAGATCTCAAGAATCTCAATCACATCTACAGCGATCACGTCGCAAACGACATGAGCGCGGCGGAATTCAGGAGATTCTGTAAGAGGGTTTGGGATGGAGGACTTTACAATTTCGTCGTGATCGATTTGACTAGCGAATTTAATCGCGGAAAATATCGGTGCGGATTTGACAAGTTTTATGTTTCTGATGATAATAAGATAGAGAGTGAAAATAAAAAAAATTAGAAAATAATAAATCTTCAAATAATTAGTTTTGAAAGAATAAAAATAAAATTAAATATAATGTTCGAACAAGGAGAATTGTTAGAACGGATAGCCGAGAATACGGCTGCAAAACAATCCATTCAAATCTTGGTCAGTGGCGATTCGACTCGATTCGCGACGAAATTCGAACCTTCCATCGAATTGAATAGAGAGAAAAGATATGAGATTGCGTTGGTGAATCTGGAGACTTATTATTCCTTTCCCAACGTCACCGAAAAGAATAACTCGTTTAAGTATTCCGACGGAGTGGATTGGTTGGAGATTCGAATTCCCAAAGGAAGTTACGACATAGACGATTTGAACAATTACATTCAAACGCGAATGAAGACGGATGGAAAGGGAAGCAACAAGATCAGACTCGCTCCCAATCCTAATACCTTACAGACAATGTTGGATTTGGAAGATAATTTTCGAGTGGATTTCAATATGGACGATTCTATAGGCAAAATGCTGGGATTCGATCGAAAGATGTACCGAGGGCACGCGGCATCTGAAAATATGGTTGACATTCTCGCAGTCAAAAGCATTCTGGTAAACGTGGATGTGATTGCTGGAAGCTACGTGAATGGTAGCGCTCAACCGACAATCTATTCCTTCTTTCCAAACGTGTCGCCGGGTTATAAGATCGTGGAACGACCTCGAAATTTAGTTTATCTACCAGTGATTTTAGACACATTGTATAGTCTCAAAACCACATTGACGGATCAAAATGGTGAACTGTTAGATCTTCGCGGAGAGAGGGTGATGATACGATTTCACATAAGAGAAATATAAAAGCCAAAAAAAAAAAATATTGTGTATATATAAATAACAAAATAAAATAAATGCAATTTTAATTTACAAAAAATATTTAATATATATTATGATTAAAACAAAAAAACAATTGAACAAAATATATTTTAAAAAAAGAATTATGACACAATACGTGGTTAAAAACGTGAACATATCCGCAGGACAGAGGAAGAAACTTAAGAGAGCATTAACAATTCGAGGCGAGGCGGTGAGATTCAAATTCACTCACGAAGAACTGACGAGTGGTGGTCAAGATTCGATCGCCTGGACCAGAAGTCAAAGCAAAAGGATGGAGAAAGCAATTCGTGATGGAAGAGGGTTGACGGTGAGATTGATTCCCGCTCAATTGAGATACAATTTGAGAATGAAAGGCGGTTTCCTACCGCTATTGGCAGGAATCGCCGCAAAAGCATTACCCTTTGGCGCAAAAGCATTACCCTTTCTCGGAAAGACTCTCGGCGTGGGAGCTCTCTCGGGACCTGCGAGTTCGGCAGTTCAGAAATTAATGGGTGGCAGCGGAATGTTTTTGAAGAAGGGAGGAGCCGTGTGTCGCATCCACGTAGACGACAGCAGTAAAGGATTGTATCTAGAACCCGTTAGAGGTGACAACTCTCTGAGTGGAAACGGTCTCTATCTAAAGAGTGGTCGGAATGTTGAGCGACTCGGCAAGGGTTTGTTGTTTGGTGAGAATTCACCATTTAAGAATATACCGATTTTGAGTATGTTATTATAATGTAAAAATTATATAATTATATAAAATATAAATCATAGAAAGTATAAAATAATATATAAAATGGATAAAGAGGTGAGGTGGAAAAACAATTAGACGATAATGATGAATATCGCGAGATAGAGTGCGAAAAAGATGTGGAAAAACGATTAGACGCTAATGATGGATATCTTAGGAAAGAACTGATAAAAGAGTTAAATAAAGATCGGGATAGATGGTTGAAATTTAAAAGAATGAGACGTTTTCTACCATCACCACTACCTTCTGAAGAGAATGGTAATGATGCGAGTGTTACCAAGAGATGCACAACATTCATTCATAATTATGATTTGGATAAACAAATGTGTTCTTATAAAAAAAACGTAACATATCACAAAAAAAAGAAAAGAAGAATCGATGCTGAAATTTGAGAAAAAAGGAAATGCTATTATAATATATGGGCGATAGTGAAGAAGGAAAACAAAAACAAAAAAACAAAACAAAGTAATGAGATCTAGAGATGATCAACCTCTCTAGATCTCATTTCTTTTTTTTTTCTTCTTCTTCGCTAAAAAATCAATCTCTCTATTGTTTATATTTCCAAGTCCATTATTAGCATGTTGACACTCGTGTCTTCTCCTTTTTCGAAAATGTGTTGAATGTTTATCTTTACTTTTTTAAGTTTTTTACGTCAGTGAACACGCTCTCACCACCCGATTTGTCCATGAGTTCGAGTGAGATTTTTGGATATATGTGACTTCCATAGGACAACGACAAATCGTCCTTGTCGAATTCTCTGTCTTTGGCGATGACGATTTTCTGCAGATCGCTTTCATACTCATAAAACAAATCGAGCATGGCATCATCCAATTTCAAAGGCATGCTATATTTGTTGTATTTGTGCTGTATGCCCTTCGTCTCGACCTCGTTCAATTCGATGGAATTGTGTTGTTGTAATATATAGATTTTACAACCGAGTTTCTTACACGTTTCGACTCGTTTTAATTTCAATTCGCATTTTTTAGGTGTTGCTGTCATGATCGATTATTTGGTTTTTTGTTTTATGAATTCTTGCAAATAATATATATTTTAAATTTTGTATTTAAATAATAATTTGTTAAAAAAGTTTGTTTTTTTTTTACTCTTTATATATATATAAAAAAAAAGTTTTTTTAATTTTAATTTTCTTTAATGTGAAAAAAAATTTTTTTTGTAAAAGTGTTTTTCTCTTTATATAAATAAAAGTTTAAATTTAAGATCGATTATTTGTTTTTTTTGGTTTTATGAATTCTTGCAAATAATATATATTTTAAATTTTGTATTTAAATAATAATTTATTAAAAAAGTTTGTTTTTTTTTTACTCTTTATTTTTATATAAAAAAAAAAAAATTTTATTTTAATTTTCTTCAATGTGAAAAATTTTTTTTTGTAAAAGTGTTTTTCTCTTTATATAAATAAAAGTTTAAATTTAACGTCCTTTTTTCTCATATTCATTCAATTTTTTCACGTTAAGGAACATAAAAAATTGATTAATTTGATCAAAAAAAAATTTTTTTTTTGAAGGAATTAAAACATATATATAAACAATTTTAAAACCTTTAACAAATTATTAAATACAAAATTCGAAAACAAAAAAAATATTCTTACAAATGGAGCAAACAAATGAAAAAATGGAAGATTTAAATAAGAAAACCATACTCAATTAAACGAGATTTGTAAACTATTAAAAATTCCACATTTCAGAAATCATAGAACTAAATCAAAAAAGAATGAAGTCATACAGGAATACTGTTTGTGAAACGATGGAAAGGCAAACGAAATGTCGATAGCAACGACGTCAAAAAATGCATCGGTTGTGAAAAATGAGAAGAAGAAAAAGATAGTAAAAGGAATCGAAATGCCGACGTCGAAAAAAACCAAAAATGTTTCGATTGTGAAAAATAAGAAGACGACTAAACGAAAAGCCGTTGAAGAACTTCAAGTTTCAAAAGAAAAGAAAAAAAACTAAAACAAAAACAAGTGATGTACTTCAGATTCTAGATAAACGAGATATATCGAGTGAAATTCAACAAGCAATCAACGAAGGGAAAGGAGAAGAATATGTACCACGACTCGTCACAGAACTATTCCAATCAAAACCTATAGAATGGGAGAGTGCGATCAAAGGCATTTTTAAAACTTTTGATGTGGTTCCCTCGTTCAAAAAAATTGATCCAAAATTTTTCATGGAACGGGTGAAAAAAAAGTATTGGATTTGTTTTGCAAACACATGAACGTGGGACTAAAAATTAAGATGATACTCCATTGCGTGATGAATAAAATCAACGTGAAGTCTGGCAAGAGCATTGTGACAAATACATTTTTCAGATCTAACGTCAAACCCGTATTTTGAGGTTCAGATTTATCAGACGTTTTCGAAAAGATGAAAGACAAGATGTTGACATCTCTCACGAATTATCAATGTGAAGGTAGTAACTGAAAACGATTCGTTGAAAGGGTCTTCCTACATGGAATTACTGTATTTCTTAGCTAAAAAAAATGCTGTGATCAACGTGAGAAATAATGATGATCAGTGTTTTAAATGGGCAGTCACCTCCGCTTTATACCCTGTCAAAATGAACTCCGATAGAGTTTCTCGTTACGAGGAGACTTCTAAAAATCTCGATTGGACCGGAGTGACTTTTGCAACGCAGTTAAAACACATCGAACGTTTCGAGGCTCAAAATCCCACCATAGCGGTGAACATCTTGGGATACAATGATGAAAAACGAACGATCTATCCTCTCAGTCAGACTTCGTATCTCGAAAGAGAAAAGACGATTATTTTATTATTGATTTCAAATGGTGACAATCGTCATTATTGTTGGGTTAAAAATCCGAGCCAATTACTGTCGAGACAAAATAATAAACATAAAGGAAAGATATGTTTATGTTGCAACTGCATGAAAGTGTTTCAGAGCGAAAAATCGTTAGCAAAATATTGCAAGGAAAATCAAGGTGTCGCCATTGAAATGCCCAAACCCAACACCATCGTGAAGTTTGAAAATCGCAATAGAAGGTTAAAAGTACCATTCGTTGTGTACGCCGATTTCGAATGTTTCACTGTGAAAATGAGTTCCTGCCAACCTAACTCTCTTCAAAGTTACGTCGAAAGATATCAAAAACACATACCTTCAGGCTATTGCATTTACGTGAAATGCACTTTCGACTCACAACACGACATGGGTCCCTTCATCTATATGAAACAGTGTGAAGACGACGATGTGGCTCAAAGATTTGTGGAAGAGTTAGAATCGAAAATTCAAATGTTGTAAGATAAATTCAAAACTCCAGTGAAAATGATCATCATGTGAGAGCAGCAGGACGAAAATAACAGAGCCACTGAATGTCACATATGCAGAAAATCATTCGATGAGAATTCAGAGGAAAATAAGAAGGTCAGAGAAGACCACGATCATTATACAGGTCTGTATCGCGGTCCGGCTCACAGCAAGTGTAATTTAAAATATCGAGATGCCGTTTTCTATCTGGTGATATTTCACAATCTCTCGGGTTACGACAGTCATCTGTTCATGAAAAATCTCGGCACCTCCCACAAAGAATTAAATTGCATCACGATCAGCGAAGAAAGATACATTTCCTTCATGAAATGGAAGCTCATGGAGAAGAAAAGAGTAATCGACGGAGAGACGTTGAAAGAAAAAACGAAATTCATTTGTAGAAGCATTCGTTTCATTGACAGTTTTAAATTCATGTTGACCGCTCTGGAAAAATTAGTCGATAACATGAGCAAGGATAAATTTAAAATTACGAGTGAACATTTTGGAGAACGAGTAGACGTTACGTTGAGGAAAGGAGTCTATCCTTACGATTACATGAACGATCTAAAGAGATTCGCAGACACCGCACTACCTTCAAAGAAGATTTTTATTCAAAATTATACGAATCCAACATTTCCAACGAGAATTATGAACACGCCAAAAACGTGTGGAAATCATTCGATATGAAAACCATGAGCGATTATCACGATCTCTATCTAAAGACTGACGTTCTGCTCTTGGCAGACGTGTTCGAAAATTTTCGAGACGTTTGTCATCGAAATTACGATCTGGATCCCGCTTGGTATTTCACCGCACCCGGTCTGGCGCGGGATGCTCTGTTGAAGACCACCGAAGTCCAATTGGAACTATTATCCGACGTGGACATGTTGCTCATGTTCGAAAAAGCTACGAGATGTGGCGTCTCGATGATCTCCCACAGATATTCTGAAGCTAACAATCCCTACATGAAAGAAGGTTTCGATTCAAAACGGTTGAATAAATACATACAGTATTGGGATGCTAATAATTTGTATGGTTGGGCTATGAGTCATCCTTTACCGATTGGAAATTTCGAATGGGTAACGGAACAGGAAGAGATGCAAAAATGGAGAGACTATCTTTGCATTTTAGAAGTCGATTTGAACTATCCGGAACAATTACACGATCTACACAACGATTATCTGCTGGCTCCTGAACGAATGGAACCGAACGAAGGAGACGAGGAAAAACTCATTCCCAATTTATTTAACAAACATAACTACGTCGTCTACAGTGAGAATTTGAAACAATACGTCGATTACAGGGTGAAATTAGTCAACATACATCGCATCATTCGATTCAACGAAGAGCCTTGGATGAAAAAATACATCGATCTCAACACGAATCTCAGAAATCGAGCCAAGAACGATTTCAAAAAAGATTTCTTCAAACTCATGAACAACTGTGTGTACGGTAAATCGATGGAAAATCAGGAAGAGAACCGACGTTCAACTCGTCACATCTGAAAAAAGAGCTAAAAAATTAGTGGCGAAACCCAATTACAAACACCGAACCATATTTGACGAAAATCTAGTGGCCGTTCACATGCAAAAGACGCACCTGAGGTTTGACAAACCGTATTATCTCAGACCGATCATCTTAGATATCAGCAAGCGATTGATGTACGAGTTTCACTACGATTACATCAAACGAAAATTTGGTGATAAAGCCAAACTACTGTTCACCGACACAGACAGTTTAGTTTACAAGATAGAGACGAAAGACGTCTACTGAGATATATCTCCAGATGTGGCCGCGTGGTTCGACACAAGCAATTATCCCGTTGATCACCCGTCCAACATTCAATCGAACGACAACAAGAAGGTGTTAGGTAAATTTAAGGACGAGAGCGGTGGTAAACAAATCCTCAAATTCGTGGGCTTGAGACCTAAACTGTATGCTTATCATCTAGAAGATGAAGAGATCAAGAAGTGCAAAGGGGTTAAAGCGTGCGTGGTGAAGAAAAACATCTCTTTCCAAGAGTATAAAGATTGTCTGTTAGGAAGTGGTCCGGTGTATAAGACTATGAAATCGATTCGAAGCGAAAATCACGACTTGTATACCGAAATAGTCAACAAGATTTCGCTGACGGCTGATGACGATAAGAGATTCATGTTTGACAATAAAATAAGCACTTTGGCACTCGGACATTGGACTTTCAATCTAATTTTAGACGATAGGATTTCAGATATGATTGAGGATGATAAGATTCTAGATATGATTAAGGATGATAGGATTCTAGAAAATCAAGAGGAATTAAACGGATTCAAGATTATGGAAGTCGAGGAATTAGATGGATTCAAGATTATGGAAGTCGATAGAGTTAGTTTAAAAAGAAAAAGAAAAAAAGAAAAAAACATCATTTTAGTGAATTATAATAAAATAAATAAATTAAAAAAAAAAATATACGCATTTATGAATAAGAAAATAGAGATATCCATAGAAGGTGTCGTCTTACCTAACAAACCCCTATCCAACATCGATCTGTCGAATGCGGCGAAGGATTTGAAAATCAAAGATTTTCTAGGCGTGTTTTCCAGAGATGCCTTGCCGAAGAGAAGACCTCAACAATCGGAATGCGGAATTTTAAATCTAGATGATTTATAGGGTGAGGGCACTCACTGGGTGGCATGGTTCAAGAATGGGAAGAAGAAGAATTATTATTTCGACAGCTATGGAATCTCGCCGCCGAAAGAAATAAATAACTATTTCAACAAAACGATGGTTTGTTACAACAAGGAACGAGTGCAATCACCAGATCAAGTGTTTTGTGGTCACCTGTGTCTTTACTTTCTCAAGAGATGGTCTGAAGGAGATCGGTTTCAAGACATTCTCAATGATTTACATTAGAGAGAGATTTTTTTTTTTTATAGTATATAAAGGTAAAAAAAATTATTAAAAAAATTTTAATCGAATAAAACGAAAAATAAAAATAAGTGAAATAATTCATTTTTAATAAACTGCATTTGAAATATATTTTTAAAACAAAAATCTCAAAACAACATGCCAGTCGATAAATTTGGTAGAAGTGACAACGAAAAAGTCAACCTAAAAAAGAAGAGGAAGACGCTCGAAGTCGGTGATGGTTACAACGTTGTCAACTTGGATGAACGTTATGTTTGGAGATATGAACCTCGAGAGGAACCTTTGAACATGAACGATAAGAAGCTCTACAATCTTCCCGAGCTGATAGATCTTGCAGATGCTGCGATTAAAAAATATGTCGACAGGGGGAATGCGGATTTCGAATGAATCATGCTAGATAATTACGTGGATAAAGCCATGACCGACAATCTCGATCTGAAGTCTAAACGTTTGGTGAACGTCGCAAATCCCATAGATCCCACTGATGCCGCGACCAAGAAATATGCTGACGACGCGAGATTCAACAAACACCTGAGAAATAGATACGTTCAGAAAACGATGCACTCAGAATTAAACGCTAATTCTAACATGATAACGAACGTGGCCACTCCTACGAATCCCAAGGATGTGGCGACCAAACACTATGTAGATCTGGAACAGAGAAAGTCTGACAAACGAGAAATGAAATTGGATCTGAATGCAGGATTCAACAAGATATTGAATCTGTTGAAGGTCGACGACACAGATGTGGACTCAACCGTAGTCAACAAGGGCTACGTAGATTTTTCCGTGATACGATCACAAGAATACATAGAATCACAAGTGGGCAATCTCTACCTGAACAAACAATCTCGCGGAACCATGGAAGGTGGTATCAACATGAACGGTGAGAATTTATTCGGACTCAATCACGATCCCGAATTCGATTCCAGCACAGTCAACAGGAAGTATGTAGATGACAACTCGGTCTGGAGAAAGGGTAACATCATGGAAGGTAAACTAGACATGGGTGGACACGCGCTCACAAATCTACCGGATCCCGTAAACATGACGGATGCCTGCACCCTGATTTCGGTGGTGGAGAAAGTCAAATATGCTAGACAATTGATCACCGTGTGGGCCGAGGAGAGTGGCACCTTAAAGGAGGGAAAAGCTGAGTGGTCTTTCGGAAATGGAGGTAGTGGATTGCAACATGGTCAGGTGGGATATCCCATGCCGTTGAGAGGTGAAATCATTCGAATGAGTCTGGCTTCCTCGGATTTGAATAACAGAGCAGTCGTCAATCTCATGGTGAATGGAGTAGAGAGCGATAAGAGATACAGCGTTGAAAAGACTGAGAATCAACACGCGAATGCTAGCACGTTCGGCACACCTCTCAAAGTGAACGCCGGAGACAGGATTAATTTCATTATGAAAACCAATAATCCCGAAGCTGCCACTTCCGTGGTGAGTCTACTGATCGAACTAGATCCTTTGAACAAACAGTGAACGCGTGGAAAAAATTAATTAAAAAAAATAATGTGTGATTATTAAAAACAAAAAAAAAATTAAGAAGATTTAGAAAGATGTTCAATCTCTCTAGATCTCATTACTTTTATTTTTTTTTTTTTTTTTTTTTTTTTTTTTGTTGTTAATAATTGCTCATTACTTTTTTTTCTTTTTTTTCTTTTTTTTCACATACGTCTCTCATCGAATGATCGACATCTTATTTCCATCCGATTCGAATTGTAATTCTCTATCTGACAGGACCAGGGTGAAGGCTTCGGTTTTTCTCGGCACGTTCCTATCGAATTGCATCTTGATCTGAATATCTAAGACGCTACTCTTGAATCGTTCACTCTGTTTACTGACGTCGAATATGAACATAGGATACATCGACTTGTATTCGCCGGGAGATATATTGGGGTTGCTCATCAATTCGTCTAGACCGTGATACTTCTTTCTAAAATCTGCGGCATCGCCATACAGTCTGCAGAAATCATTCTTGTCGTACGACGCATTGTAAGCGATTGCTGGATATCTCGTGGCATTCAGAAACACTTGCATGTTTCTCAAATTGCAGTGATCAAACCGTGATGCATTCTTTTCCTGAGACCCATCCTTATTAGTCTGAAATGCAACCATGATGAAATGCAGTCTCTCAGAAGCGGATTTCACCATCAATCTCCAATCGAAGTGATTCATGGAGAGTGGAATGCTAGCCGTGTCGCACCATCTCATTCTAAATCCCACAGGTAATTTACTCTTGGATTCTATGATCTTGTAGAGATGCGCTTTTTCCACGATCGAAGGCTCCACGTGCGGAACGAACCATGATATCTTGTGTAGAGTTAACTTACCCGCATCAGTCGCAGGGAGTCTCACTATTACATCATCATTTCCTTTTCGAATCAACGTCAGATTGTGTTTGAATCCATACATGATCTTGTTGTAATCGTCCGCGAATCCGAAGATGTGTTTCAAAGGTATCCTGAACGAAAACGTTCCTTTAGGTCTGGATATCTTGACGACGTTGTCGAATATCGCAGCGGCGCTGGCGTTAGCAGGGCCGATGGTGTCTTTCACCCCAACTGATTAAGTCCTCTGGATTTGAAAAATCATCCGGATACATCAAGAGTCCGAACATCGTGGAGGCCTGACCTGGATGAAACACAGATTCTATCTCTTGTCCGGATAGCATGTATTTTATATTACTGAATAGATGCATGATGCCATTATTGGCTAGAGTAACCGTGTCGTCGTCGGCATAGTCGCTCCCATCTTCCTTGGTGAGACGTCCCTGCACCACTATGTAACTCTCGCTAGGATGGATGAATAGATCTTGAGTTTCGATGTTGATTCTTATCTCTCCCGCATTGTTCAAACTCGTTCCGGTTAGCGGTTCGTATTCATGAACCTCATATTCTTGAATACTTTCATCTTTCACTATGCTTTGTGCTGTATCTAGTATTTGCCATTTTTTAAAGGGTTTTTGTTTTTTTGTTTATTAATTAACTTGCTTTTTTTTTTACCTAAAAATAGTTTTAATTATTTTTTATTATAATTTTTCTCTCCTATATATATATGTGTAAACAAGAAAATGTTAAAGAGAGTAAATAAAAGAAATTTGTTTTCATTATCAAAACTTTGTCTTCTGTAATTGTTGTTCGTAAAACTTTCCGATGATCTCTTCTCCATCCAAAGCTTCGATTTCATAAGTCACTGGATTGGTGTGAAATATTTTGATTATCACGAAGATTTCCGAGGTCCATCAAGGAGTATAACCCTTTTCGAAGTGCTTCTTATAAGCGTAGATTCTCACTGGATCACCAACCACAAATTTCGGCGTTCTAGACTTCTTCCTAATCTTAGATCTCTCAGGATATAGATTCGCGTAGACCCGTTTTTCATTTCGAGGATTGCTAGCTTCCACGGGAGTCATCTTGATTGATCTGTGTTGCGTGTTGTTGTAATCTTTAACCAGACCGTTCAGAGCGTATATGTATTTCTTGGTCGAATTCGCCGTGAAGTATTTATGCATCTTTTCCTTCATCATTCGATTCCAACGTTCCACCATGCTGGCTTTCTCTTCATTTTCGATCGAGTAGAGGTCGACCAATCGATGATCGTGCTTGTTGTAAAATTCCTTTCCCTTATCCACCCACAGTTTATTTGGTTTTCGAGAAGACGAGTCGAACATGCTCTTCAGAGCCTCGGCGACGCAAGGTCCTGATTTATTCTTCAAAGCTCTGATCCAACTGTATTTGGAAAACACTTTGATGACCGTCAATAGATATTTGACACCCTCGTTCTACCTCGAAAACGATCTCATGTCGACCAAGTCGGCAGACCAAATATCATCTAAACCCTTCACGAACACCCTTCTCTTTCAAAATTTACGCACGATGGGTTTGTGTAAATCCTCGGCCAATTCGCTCGTCAATAATCGTTTCTTCTTCTTTTCAGATGTGCTTCTTTTTTTTTGGACGCCCCATCCGAATCGACGTTTCGCACCGATCAAATTGCCGACCAGTGAACATTCTATCTTCTCTCTCCTGGTCGGATTCGATATACCTCTCAATTTCGCCAACATGTTTTTATCGCAGACATCGTTGCGAGTCTTGGTGTTGGGATGTCCGGCGTAGTATAGATTGTGATCATACGTGGCCGCGTCCACCCTATTCACAGGTTTGCTCCAAGATTTAGGAGTCAGATCGGCATTGAGTCTCTTGTTCAATTTCGTTCCAGGTCCCGTGAAACTGTGACCAGGCAGATGCATTTCGAAAGGTAGATTATTGATCATTTTATTCACGATGCCTTTACCTTTGCCCACGTTCTTTTTTTTGATGAATCGAGTCTTGATAGAACCACACACGTCGCAAATTCCGCAAAGCATCTGTCTGTCATTTTTAGTTCGTACTTCTTGAGAATTACTCGTCTCGGTAACTCTCTTACACTTTACGCAATACATTTTTGAGAGTTATTTAAATTAATTTCGTTTTTATTTTATATATAAATTTAATATTTCTTTTTTAAAAATTCTGTTCTTATTATATATATATTTTTTTTTCAATCGCTGCTCTTGAGTTCTATCATCTTACTGAATTCCTCCCTGGCCTCTTTCCTCCCCTTTTCCATGAGAGAATCATTCATCTCTTCCTTGATAATCTGACGAGTCTTGATTCTCACAGCTTCTTTCATGGCATCATATTTCGTTTTCTCACCCAATATCATGAAGTATTCTCTGTCCAATATCCTACCATCTTTCATCGCCATCGAGATCATTTCAGATATCGTGTCAATCTTGGAGTCGGCCAAGAAGTGAATCTTGTCGTGTTTCCTTGCCTTCAGATATAATTTCCTACTCAAAAAGTTTCCGAGAGTGCTAAACAATCCAGCGGCGAGAGCTACTCCTTCTATGGTTAACACGATCGGAATATCGACCACAGTCGGCAACAATCCAATGCCGGCTACGTGTAATCCCATGGAAATTGTGATGAGTGTCGTGTCAATCGCGTTGATGAATTTCACGAAACGCGAATACTTCTTCTTGAGAGAATGTCGAGAATCTCTCTCTTGAGTTAGATATGCTTGGATTCTACTGATTTGATCGATGCAGATTCTACTGCTTTGATCGATGTGATACCTCTCTCCTCTTTCTTTTTCTTCTAGCGACGGTGCCATTGGCAAAACGCCGTTCGGCTTCTCGTCCTCATCATCATCTAACATCGGATACAATTTATTTCTAGTTCTCATTTTTGTGTTTTTTTCTTTCTAATATTAGATAAAAAATTTATGTGTGTATTTATTTTTATTTTCTATTCTCCCTTATTTATATCAACGAGAAAACTTAGACGTATGCTTCATTGAACAATAATTTCATGATGCATCCCTTGTCTTCTAAAGTCAGACTTCTACGTGCCAATTTCAGTTCTTCTGAAACTGTGGGCTTGTCTCGATCCTTACAGAAGAGTAATCTCTTCCAAAACGCGATCACTTCATTGATTTGAATGCGTTCGAACGCCGGTTCAAAATACTTGACGACCATATCTTCCCTTTCCATCGTCAGACACGAATGATTCTCATGATCGAAGTCTAGGTGATCCCGACATCCGACGCATCGTTCTAACAAGAGGCGACCTAGTTGTTCGTTCACACAGAATGTGTAGGCTCTCATCAGCATTTTTAAAAGAAACCTTGCTCTAATAGTCTGGGAAGCATTCATGATTTACGTATTTTTATTATCTATTCGATTTGATATATTTATTTTTTTTAAATAACTATTTATTTTTTTTTTCTCTCCTATATATATATATCAATCACTTTTTTTATTTCCTCTCCTCAAAACCGATTCTATCACGATTTCGTCTCACAAAACTCAAGAGATGAATCGACAAATCGTTTTTTCAACGATCAAATCGCACCCTATACCGTCCCAAACACGATCGGGAAAGTGGCAGTGGTTTGCAGGTTCGGTATCACCTTTTTTCCATGTACCGTACAGAGGTCGATTTCCTGATCTAGAATCTGCAAATGGGTTTCCCTGATCGGATCGCATTTAACCATTCAAATACCCGTTGGTGAACGTACACCTACTTAGGTGATACAAGATGATACAGAATCTGCAAACCACTTTTTGATGCTGATACAGAATCCACAAAACGTTTTCTGCTCGCGTTAACCAACGATGGATCGATGGTCTAATCCGTGATGGGAACGTAGAGAACAAATTTTTAATTATATTTTCTTAAAATTTCATACATTTTTTTCACTCTTGAGCGATGTGTACAATGTACGCATTCGCCAACGGGTATTTGAATGTTAAAAGTGCGATCTGTGAGCCTCAAAACCAATGGCGGATTCTGTATCACCATAAAAAACGACATTTTGTGTACTTGTACACGATTTTAACACTGAACCCTATGGAGGTGTACATCCATGTACGTGTACATGTACAAAATCGTGTACAAGTGATATGGAATCCGCCTTTTATACCTACTCATGTGCTTTGTTGCAACAAAAATTGCAATTTGATGCAAAATGTCATGAACGTGTTGCAAAGTCGGTTGTGTTCGCCGATCAACAAATTTTGCAAACTAAAATGAAATACTGCAAAACGTAATAAATGTATTGCAAAGTCTGTGGTGTTCGCCAATCACTGTAACTTAAAATGTAATCAAGTTATTGCAAAGTCGGTTGTGTTGGCCAGTCACTGCAACCTGAAATGTAATAAGTTTATTTCAAAGTCGGTTGTGTTCGCCATCCAATGTAACTTAAAGTGTAATAAACTTATTACCAAGAAGGCCAAGTTGGTCAGTGCAGAGCAGATATTTCAACGTGAATTATTATGTTTGTTCATGTGGGTTTCACATCACTTTCAGCATCTAGTGTTATATTGTGAGGGTAATATGTGTACACTGTTTACTGCCCACAGGCATTCTCCAGTAATTTGTAATAAAACAAATTTATGTAAGCAAAATATTATTTGTGTTTGACTGAATATTAAATATAAGCAAGGGAATTGTTGGTTTTTGCTCTGGTATCCTCATTTTTTGAAGGCCCTGATAGTCGCTTCTAGCACTCAACCAGTTAAGAAGTCTTGACAGCAGGATTATATTAGTATGTTAAGCTGCGATAACATTTGTCTCAAAGGTTGTCACTGAGCACTATTCTGGCGAAAATAGGAATTGAGGTTAAAACTTTAAAAAATCGAAAAACAAATAACAAAACAAATGACCACAAAGTATCAACGCGCTGTTTGATTCCGTACATCATAAGACGTACAAAAGTATCAAAGGGTTAAATTAAATATCAACGCTCTGTTTGATTGCATACGTCATAAGACGTACAAAAGTATCTAGGGGTTAAATTAAAATGTAATAAACTTTGGTATAAGTTTATTACATTTTAGATCCCCCCCCCCCACAAACACACACACACACTACCCATGTCACAAACTAAAGTTATGTACTGACCTGTTTTCTCCATGAAAGCTTGGGTGTCATCACCCATTAACTTTGCAGTATATTTACTGCATGTCATGACCGCGTGGAGACCCCGTGAGGTTAGGCCTTTTTTATCACGGAAGACAAGTTCTGATACACTGATATTTTATAACCCAGTAATGAACGCTTGGATTGTGTGGAAAAGCAATATAATTATGAGAGAGAGAGAGAGAGAGAGAGAGAGAGAGAGAGAGAGAGAGAGAGAGAGAGAGAGAGACAGAGACAGAGAGACAGAGAGAGACAGAGACAGAGAGACAGAGAGAGACAGAGAGAGACAGAGTCAGATTGCTTTTGCTGTGTTCGGGTTGCATTATGATGCATTAGAAGCTAGTCATATAATGAAACAATTGATTTGTTTTTCAGCTCATGAAAGAATCTGTTCAACTGTCCAACTCCATTCAACTGACCCCATTCCATTCCACCCTTTTCTTCTCAATTTATATGCATTCAGGCTGTTTTCACAAGATAAATTTGTTCCCACAAACAGTGTACACATATTACCATCTAATATAGCACTATATGCTTAAAGTGATGTAAGTAGTATATGAGTTGGTTTTTGACCCAGATCTTGTGGTACCCAGGATGTTGCCGGGATGTAGCCAGGGTGGATGATGTCATCTTAATTAAAAAGTTATGGAAGATAATCAACATGACATCACTTAATGATTATATATTTTTTAATCACTTTAATAACTGTTGCTTAATTAATTTTAATTAATGACTGTTGCATAATTAATGTAATTAATGTAATTAATGAGTGTAATTAGGGTTGATTATATTAATTAGTATATTAATAAATGAATTAATAATGTTTTACGTCGATTAGTACATATTTTTTTTAAAGTCATATTTTGGGATAGATATTATTAGATAAAAAATAATATATTTAAAAATAATATTAAAGTTCGCCGACCGTTGGACATATATATGAATGCTATCGACTGACCCCGACCTGGACACGTTCTAAGGTAAACACTTCATTGCATGTTTGGGTGTAATTAATCGATTTTTTCTTTTCAAACGTGAACTCCTACACGAATTCCTATTGTTCAAAAGTTATGAGTGTAATAAAGACCTCATTAAATTAGCGGTCAACACATGACCTTCTTCCAGACTTTGAGATTCAAATTTTTAAATTCATCGATTTTTTAACAGTCTGATTTCTGCGTTTTGACTGGTTCTCAAAAAATCAATCTGTCAATTTTAAAACAACGACAGTCACTCATAGACCAAGGTATTCTGATTTTACGTCTCACGCGATAAAGTAATTTTTTAATCCGATGACCACATGAACAAATAACATTTCGATTATTGAGAAGCGGGCGTGTTTCCCCCCCCCCCCCTATAAAGTCCGACGATTCGAACCTCACTCTCATTAGAAACTGTGTCAGAAAAGCCAACATGACAAGCATCGACTATACTTCAGTGAACAGCTTTGAGCGAACCAAGAAGCAACGAGCCAATGAAGAATTTGCATTAGCGTTAAAAAAGTGGTGGTCAGCAACGCTCCCCATGAAGGAACAAGAAAAGAAACTTAAAGACTACCCTTTTATTGAGGCTGCCAGACGTCCTTTCAGGGAGATCCAGTAGACAAATCGACCCAAACACTGGTTCGATCTTCCTGTACACATGCAGGAGGAAGCACTTTTAGGGCCAAGGTTGTAGACACCGGTAACAGTCAACGAAGATTGGGAAAATGAGTTCTTCACCGAGGCGGAGATGGGAGGAAAAAAATAGCTTTCTATGGAAAGCAAAAAAACGGCCCTTTTCAGGGCCACCATAATCTTAAAAAGAGTTGCTTTGTCACAAACACACTTTTACAACCAATCAGACACCTCCATTATCTCAGGCTCTCACTGCCACACCCCTGTAACCCCTCACAATACCTAAAACTTTCATGAACTCCCCTCCTCCAGGTCATCCAATACCAAAAAACTTTTGGAAACCTCTCTCCCCCTCCCCCACCCCTCACAATAGCTAAAGTATCTTGAACCCCAGTCCAGTTCTCTAAATCTAATGGGCATGTCAGGCCCCGGATACCCCGATTAGTCTCCTCTCATAACTTACCACACTCTTAACCCTTATTTACTATGAGATTGTCCCCCCTAATAAATAGCATATATTCATTTAATATAATATATTAATAATTTTCGTTAAATAATTTATTCCACAAGACAGTTCTCAAAAAAACAAAATGGCGGATTAGTTTGACAGAAATACGTGTATCGATGTATTCATGAGTGTCTGCCGGTTGTGTCCTTGGGCAAGACACTTCATCCCCATTGCCCATGTGGGGGCATGGTGATGCTGTGCACTAAAGCGTACTGCACGTCGATGGAGCACCTGTCTTCAACCAATGCTAACCCTGCTTGTGTGGAGTTAGTCTGTTGGGGAGCTGACAGTTGCTTGCCATTGCTTGGTGGCTCTCTCCGGGTACTCTGGCTTCCTCCAACCATAAAACTGTCATGGTCATGATTAGCCATTGTGCAGAAATATGTGAGCTTAAACACCAATAAATAAATATAAATAAATAGTGTCTGTCGGTTATCAAAGCAGCCCTTAGGTGTTTAACAGTTAATTGTGGACCAGTGCATTTAAAAATGAAAAATTTGGGTGATAACACTACAGACTGTGTTTAATCATAGAAAACACACACCCACTCTATCGTGTTTTACTAACCCATATGTTTTAGTTTTTGAACATTTACTGAAGAATAACCCACCCATCTAAGTAAAAGCATGAAAGAGCTACCATTAGGTGTGGGTGGGTGGTAACGTTGTGTACTATGGCATACTAACTTCAGCCAATGATAACCCTGTGTAGAACTTTGACAGTTGTTTGCCTCTGCATGATGGTTCTTTCCAGATTGCTCCAACTGTTGTTAAATAAATGAAAAAAACTACAATTCTATAATAACAGGCCAAGCCCCTCCCCCCCCCCCCCCTCCGTTTCACATGTTTTTGTGAAGTGGAAAATCAACAGTACTTTCACCTCCCCTCATTTCAATAGTTGAAAAATGCTGTTACTCGATCAAAAAAAAAAATGGTAAAAGGATATGCGATTCTGTATTAACCACCCAAAAGTGCAAAAACTTGGGAAAATATAACCCACCTAGAGCTGCTCCAAAGCTACGTACACTATTCGAATTTCTGCATTGTGTCCTTGGGCAAGGTAATTTACCCCGATTATCCACATGGGGGCACGATGATGGTGTGTACTAAGGTGCACTGCACATCGATGATACGCATATTTCCGAACAATCTAACCCAACTTGTGTGACAGTGCAGATTTACAACATTGGTGAGATGACAGTTACTTGTCATTGCTCCTTGGTTCTCTTTGGATATTCCGGAGTCTACCCATAAAATTGTCACGGTTATGATTAGCCATCGTGCATAAGTATATGACCTGAAACACCAATAAATAAATAATGATAATTAGGATTTTAAATCTATTAAGACCTGAATAATTTATGAATCGGCGCATGTTATTTGATTTTAGCCAGTGGATTGACAATGACTTCTGAACTTCGAGATGGAGAACTCTGTGTTTATTTAGAATAAACTGCAAATGTTTAATTATAACTTGAACTTGATGTCCGGGTGTAATGAAATAGCGTATTTTCTGCAGTCATTCTAAATAAACGCAGCTGGTTTACAGATCTGTATATATATATTTTTTTTCAATTCATTAAAAATATATGATAGTTACTGATGTAACATGCTGATTAGCATGTTTAATGAATCTATCTATGCCAGCCCGACCGACTCTTTGTCCACCATGATCACAACAAACGCTTCAATACTCTCTCTCTCTCTCTCTCCAATACAGTACGAGTGGAAACTAATTGCGTTCAAGCTGTTGTTTTTTTTCTAAGTTTTACCACCCCCCTTACAGCGCAAATCAAAATGAAATCTGATTCATTGAACCATACTATAGCATATGTGCTAAAACGATTATTTTTGTACAAAATTCAAGACCTTTCCATCACAAATACCTATAGAAAAACAATATAGTACGCGAGAATGCATTGTGTACCAGCTTTTTGTTGATAAAATATTCCCTGTATGCATTCCCGAATATTATTAATGTACCCGCTTAATACAGCCAAATTTTTATCGGATCACAGAGTTTGAATAATTGCTTAAATTCCATAAATTATGGAAATTTCCTGAAGTTGGCAAATGTCGAGAAAGGCACTCTGTAGTTTAGTAGACACCATAAATGAAACAATGAAAAAAATCTGAGATATATTGCATTTATTTAAATATTGATATTAACCAGAGGTCGAAACTAGTCAAATTGATTAGTATTAAATTACAAATGAATATGAATAATGAATATGAAAAATGAACACCGGCATATACGGCTATTCGGAATGACACCCAATTGGTGAGAGTTTTCACTTTTTGGTCCAGTTTCATGCTTATTGATCAGAGCTTTCACAAAGTCCATTCCACATTCACAGTCTTTTCCAGGGGATTTTCTTTAAAGACTGGTCCATCGCAGCTTTGCAGAGGTATTGTTTTCTGGAAGAAAAAGGTCCATACATTCTTTATTTCCGATCAGACCCCTTGGGATATTTTGATCTTTAAGGATGTTTGCCAAAATTTTCCAGCCTGTCAGTTGAAAATCTTTTCTTTTTCGCAGCAGATCATTTACTAGATCACACATATTGGAGCCTGAAATTGTAATGCCATTATACACGAGTCAATCTTTCTCATTCCAGGATAAATTGGGTATATTCTTTATTATCAGGAGTAACAAAAGTGCCTTCTTCTGCATGGAATCAGGTATAATGGCTACCCAGTCCGGATGATTTTCCACTGAAAAACTGGTCTTTAAAGAGTGTGGTTTGGTGTTTTCTTTGCGTAAGTTTGAATGGCACTGAAAGATTGTCTTGTAGAGCAGCCTTTTCTCTTCAGAACTTGATGTTGAAGATTCAGTAATTGGTTTCATACCCTGGTCTATGAGTGGGGCAGCTACAGCATTTGGAGGTGTGCGTATTTCCTGCAACTGTTCACTCCCCCATGGTTCAATACACTGAATTCTGCTTGAGGGTAGGCTGGTTGAGTCATCTATAGGTTTTTCCCTCAGTGATTCCCCCATCACTAGCGGTTTTACTGACTCTAGCTTACTTCCAAGCCCCAAAATATTTCCACTTGTTAATGCATTGTTCCAACTAAAGGCTGATTTCATATGTACTGGCAGATAGGATAGCTGGTTACAGATAGATCTGGTTGTTAACTCGGCTGTATTTGGGTTCGCTCCCCCTATAGTGTGTTTAAAATTAACGTTTTTGTGTAATTTTCGTCTGTGTCGATAATAATTAGTTTTATGAGAGTAAGATTTTTGACACAATTTACAGACATAGCGTGAATTCATCCTTTCCTTTTCAGAAGCGAGTTAATAGAGTGGCAATACTCTTCCAATACACTTCCATTTATATGTATAAATAGGATGAGTCCCACCCCAACCCGTCAGTCACTGATTGGGTAACTATATACCAAGATAAGGTGGGTTCTACCCCAACCTGTTGATCATTGGTTACTTCAAAATCTCACACAGTGCAATGTGGGAAATTACAGTGATAGAGCTCTAGGGTAAAATAAGTTTTTGCTCAATTTCACACAAATTGATATAGTTTCTTGAAAAAAGAAACTTCAAAGTCACATTCATGACAAGCCAAGGTAGCACATCAGAACCACCCTCGCTGCACTGTTTAATCAGATAATCCCTTTAATCAGATAATGAGTGATCACTGATTTTACAATTCGATGAAACAGTTTTTTAGTGATTTTACAATTCGATGAAATGGTTTTTAGTGATTTTACAATTTGATAAAATGTTTTTTAGTGATTTAAATCACATAAAATGATCACTAGTGATCACTATTATGGGATATCACATAAAATGATCACTAGTGATCACTATTACATGACAAATCATATAACATCACATAATAGTGATCACTAGTGATCATTTTGCATGATGTCATGAGCACTAGTGGTCATGTAAAATGATCACTAGTGATCACTATTACATGACATCATGTAAAATGATCACCAGTGATCATTTTATGTGACCACTAGTGATCATTTTACGTGACGTCACGTAATAGTGATCACTAGTGATCATTTTACATGATGTCACATAACAGTGATCACTAGTGATCATTTTATGTGACAACTAGTAATCATGACATCATGTAAAATGATCACTAGTGATACTAAAAAAACACGCTCGCTTTCAATAATCAAAATGTTATTTGTTCATGTGGGCATTGGATTAAAAAATTACTTTATTGCATGAGATGTAAAATCAGAATAACTTGGTCTATGAGTGACTGTCGTTGTTTTAAAATTGACTGATTGATTTTTTGAGAACCCGTCAAAATGCAGAAATCGGACCATTAAAAAATTGATGAATTTGAATCTCAAAGTCTGGAAGAAGGTCACGTGTTGACCGCTAATTTAATGAAGTTTTTATTACACCCATAACTTTTGAACAATAGGAATTAGTGATCAACATCTGTCACTCTCGTGTAGGAGTTCACATTTGAAAAGAAAAAATCGATTTAATTACACCCAAACATGCAATGAAGTGTTTACCTTAGCACGTGTCCAGGTCAGGGTCAGTCGATAGCATTCATATATATGTCCAACGGTCGGTGAACTTTAATATTATTTTTAAATGAATTATTTTTTATCTAATAATATCTATCCCAAATTATGACTTTAAAAAAAAATATGTACTAATCAATGTAAAACATTATTAATTCATTTATTAATATACTAATTATTATAATCAACCCTAATTACACTCATTAATTACATTAATTACATTAATTATGCAACAGTCATTAATAAAAATTAATAAACAGTTATTAAAGTGATTAAAAAAATAATCATTAAGTGATGTCATGTTAATTATCTTACGTAACTTTTTAATTAAGATGATGTCATCCACCCCGGCTACATCCCGGCAACATCCTGGCTACCACCAGAACTGGGTCGAAAACCAATTCATATACTACTGATGTAAAACCCACATGAAACAAACATAATAATTCACGTGGAAATGCCTCGTCTCCACTGACCAAATTAACCTACTTGGTAATACGTTTATTAGATTTTAGGTTTCAGTGACTGGCCAACACAACCGACTTTGCAATAACTTTATCACATTTGAGGTCACAATGACAATGCTTCCAATGTGTCTGCTGCAGGAGTACACACCACATCCAAAGAACATAATACGTGATCACCATAGTATAAGGCCGTGAAAGGTAAAGAATAATGTTTCGTTGGAAGGAAAGCATAATATTCATAGCTAACAATGGACGACATTTTATTTTGACTTGTTCTACTGTGACCAAGGTACTTTCGTGCAATCAAACACGCTCGTGGAACGTGTTACTCCATCTGTAACCATTCATATTCCCATCACAGCCGCATGTCACCATAATATCACAAGACGATGTGGCTATGCTCTTACCTCGAGACATAGGGTTCTCCCAGGAACGAGCCTTACTATGACAACTCACCCAATACAACCGGCGCCATATGGTGTCATTTCCAAGGTCATTTTCTTGGTCTCCCAACTGAGTCACGTCCGAGTACATGGAACAATACTTGTGAATGGGCGTCGGTCTAACTGATGTCACAAGAAAGTTTACGAAGCAAAACAAATAGCTCAAAAGAGCATGGCTATGAAACGACTTACCGGTGGCAGCAGCTAGCAACAAGAAAATTATCAAGCCTGCTTTAATCATTATTTTCTGAAATAAAAAAGACAAAAGTTAAAGATTGTTTTACAGTAGTTTGTCCCAAAGGAATTTAATGTTAATCAATATGTGTTTAACCCTTTACCCAACGTAAGGCCAAAACCGGCCAACGCTATTCACAAAAATCGCCAATTAATTTTAATTATTTTCTTTTATTTATTATTTGTCTCAAAAACGACGAGCTCGTTCCAATGAGGGGTCATAAGCTATATTTTTGAGACAAAAAATGAAAAAAATTAGTTATTCAGGAATTTTGTTTGCAAGTGTCGTCTGATTTTCATGTTAGGTAAAGGGTTAACTAAAACAAAGAACATGGCCACATGTTAGTTTGTTAGCAATGATGCGGAGTATGGTAGAGGTGTGCAGGAGAAGTTGCCCTATTGCCATAATATTATGAACTTTTGGAAGCACACGTGAATGATATTCTGGTACTGACAGGGACACCAGAAAGCCGGAAGGACATACGATCAACATATTCTTACATGGTGTGGAATGTATGTAGGAAATTCCTACCTCATTGGCCTGCTTTAAACATTACTCGTGTTACTCATATGTTTAGATTCACTCGTCTACGATATATCAGTTGGTTGGGAAAGCACAGAGTACCCCATCGATTTCAGTGCGCCAAATAGCAAGACTCGTTGGAATTCACCTTATCACTCGAATTGCGATGGAAACGAATGAGCTGTGATTTAAGGATATAGTCCGAGAGCCCAAATGGTTTTAATTACACTATCGCGTACGAATGGTTTGATGTTCTTGGGTTGTTAGTACGGTTAAACTACTGGAGAAACCCCATTTCTTAAGTTCCGCATTCCTGGCATTTTGGGGCTATGGGCTCACAAAAACGCCCGAAAATCACTTTTAATTACTCTTTCGCGTATGTCCATGATTTTCAGCTCGAACATTCTCCGATGTTCACTAATCACAAAAACCTAACCACAGAAACGAATTATCCTGGTGTTTTCAGGTAAACCTCCCCCCCCCTATTTTCAAGACCCTTTCAAGGCATTACTCAATTACACCACTGCGTACACCATGTAGTTAGATGTTTACAGACATTTGGAAAACAAGAAGGGGTCCTCCGTGAACCTCCTCTCTTCACCACAAGCCCATATTTCACATTTAGTTCTTCTGTGTACCACCATGTAACTCGGCACTGTTTTCAATTCATGTCTCCAGGGACGTTCAGAAAATGCATCTTTAGAAACAAATATTCCTGGCACACTCAGATAAGACGGTTTTAGGTGCCCCGTTACAACGGACAGAATACCAAAATAAGCGACGGGTGGGCGGAGGGTGTAGTTGTACTGGATTTTTCCACATTTTGAGACAGCGGACGGTCAATTCAAGTTTGTATTGAAGAGAACGAACATCGTCCGAACAAAAGCATACAGATACAGAGAGAGCGGGGCAATGACGGCCCCACCAAATATGCATTTTGTGGGAAAATTTATGGTTTGTCGGGAAATGTTTTCTAGACGTTTTGTTCGTAAAACATTGCCAGAAAGGTGGAAATTCTTATTTTCATTAAAAAGTCTTTATTAGGTAAAATTTTCAAGAAGTAAAGAGTTTGGTGCCTAAACAGTAAACATTTGATTTTACCACTCTAAAATCTGTCGGAACATATTTTTGTGTGTCGGAAAAATATTCCCCCCCCCCCTCCCATCGAATATATAAAAGTCTGTCTACGCTACTTTCTGAAGGTGGCCGCACTAACTGGAAAGTATACGATAACTTTCCCTGTCAGTCATAAAGCCCAGAGGGTTTTAATAACACTATCGCGTACGCAAGGTTTGATGCTCTCGAGCTGTTAGTACGGTTAAATTACTGGAGAAAAACCATTTCTTAAGTTCCGCGTTCCTAGCTTTTAGGGGCTGAGGGCGCCCAAAACGCCCCAAAAATCACTTCTAATTATACTTTCGCGTACGTCCATGATTTTCAGCTCGAACATTCTCTAATGTTCATTGATCACAAAAACCTAACTTAAGAAACGAATTTCCCTGGCGTTTTGAGATAGGGAGGGGGTTTTGGGGTTTTCGTGCTCCCCCCCCCCCTTCCCAGGCCCGATTTTACTTTCAATTACACCTCTGCGTACGACCATGTACCTGTTCGCAATATTAGCGCTATATACATACATTTAGAAAATGCTTCTTAAGAAATGAAAATCCATGGCGTTTTCAGATTAGAAGGGATCTTCCGTTGAGCTCCAAGCCCCCCCCCCCCCCCCCCTGTGCCTCCACCACAAGCCCAAATGTCATTTTTAATTACGCTTCTGCGTACGACCATGTAACTCGGTACTGTTTAAAAATTCATGCCTGGACTTTTAGAAAATGCATCTTAAGTTGCAAATATTCGTGGCAGTTTTAGATTAGATTTTCAGGTGACCTGTTACAGCGGGCAAAATCCAAAATGAACGACGCGGTGGATGGAGCGTGTTGTTGTGCTGGATTGTTCCACCTTTTGAGACAGCGGCACTATTAATTCGAGGTTTCTTGGAGAGGACGAACATCTTCTGAATCCACGGTTGTATATTCAAGGTGAGTCGGTAGCGTCGACGGCCCCATCAGACATTCTGTTGGAAGATTTGTGACTTGTAGGGAACAAATTGGACCGGATTTTCTGAAAATTTGAAAAAAGGTGCACATATTCGTGACAGTTTTAGATTAGAAGATTTTCAGCTGACCTGTTACAGCGAGAAAATCCAAATTGAACGACGCGGTGGGTGGAGCGTGCTGTTGTGCTGGATTTTCCCACCTTTTGAGACAGCGGCACTATCAATTCGAGGTTTCTTGGAGAGGACGAACATCTTCTGAATGCACGGTTGTAAATTCAGGTTGAGTCGGGGCGTCGACGGCACCATCAGACATTCTGTCAGAAGATTTGTGGGTTGTCGGGAAAAAAATGGCCCCGGTTTTCTGAACATTTGCAAAACAGGGGGGGGGGAATACTTTATGTGACTGCAAAAAGTATTTTTGTGTCAAAAGTTCCTTCAAATGACCGGTGTTTGGTGCCAAGACAGTATAGATTTGATTTGAAGCACTCTAAAACCTTCCGGAAATTGTTTTCCCTTGAGATGGATTCTGATGCCCCCCTCTGGCTTAAATCTAGTTATTTTAGCCACAAGAAAAATGCATTTCCCCACTGTTGGTCCATGAGTTTTCCATTTCACCGACCAGACTACACTGACTAACAGCTATTCAGCCAATACCTACTCCTTCCAACTGACTGGCAGTCAGTTTTGAAGGAGTTCGTTTTGGCTGAATAGCTGTTAGTCTACAGTCATTGTGTAGTCTGGTCATTGTAAGGGAAACGGAACGATGAATTCGAAAAACCGGACCCGTCACAGATTCAAGTGGAAAAATTCTAAAAAAAAAAAAAATTCCAAAATTATCAGCTGATTGGAAAAGTCAGGAGAATTTGACCGAAAATTGGAAAATCGCTTTGGCTCTGCCGGTAACCGCAACCGATCACGAATCGCAGTCGAAAAAACTGTGATCGCGGGTTGAAAATTCAAATCAGCTGGTCGGAACAGTCGAAAAAATTGAAAACATGAAGGAAATTGATTTTTTTGTATTTCTAACTTTTGGAATTTACTATACCTTCGAATTTCCAAATATTTGAAATCATGATGATTATTGGGGCAGGGGTGGCGCCAGGGATTTCTCGACAGGGGGCTGACCTCCCCGACTGGGGGGCTATAACATTTGACCTCCCAATCGAAGGAAAATGAGTGAAAATTGGTAAATTGGACAACCAAAATAGAAGCAAATTGAGTATGTTTGTTGATTATTTAACCCTTTACCTAACCCGAAAAGCAGACGACATTTGCAAAAATAATTCTTGAATAACTAATTTTTTTCATTTTTTGTCTCAAAAACATAGGTTATGACCCCTCGTTGGAACGAGCCCGACGAGCTCGTTCCAACGAGGGGTCATAACCTATGTTTTTGAGACAAAAAATGAAAAAAAAATAATGAAAATTAATTGGCGATTTTGGAGAATAGCGCTGGTCGGTTTTGATCGTTACCTTAGGTAAAGGGTTAAAGTAAACATATTATAATAAGATCGGGAAATATTTCATCTATAAAGCCAGTTTGACGAACGACATTAAGGAATTTCGTGAGAATCACTATTCTCTATCAAAGTTCCAGTGCTGCACGGGTTCGAGACTGACAAGACGAGATATCTACATTCGATTGTCGGAAATTTCTCGTGAAGTCGGGTTTACGAGACTCTCCGACGGACTGACTAAAAATCTCCGACGGGGGGGGGGGGGGGGGGGGGGGGGGGGGGGTGGCTGGACCTCTCCGATGGGGGGGGGGGGGCTGTAGACCCCACCCCCCCTGTCGCTAGGATGGCCAAGTGGAGTTAAGTCATCCGTCCATGAAGAACAATCCTTGTGGATCTGTGCACGGTAGGGTGTAAAATTGCCCTGATTGAGCATCGAGCTAATCTGTTAAGCATCTCGACTATTTGGTGTTCTGTGGCCTTTCGAGAAGTTTCATACACAGAACGTCACGATGTGTGAATGCGTTCGTCAATATGGCAGGACTGCCTGTGTGAAAGGATAGAATGAGAGACGCAGCCATGGCATGAGTGCCACATTGGCGAACGTATTCACATATCGCGGCGTTCTGCGTTTATTACACACCTCTTTGGTATAGAATCCATTAAATTAAAAATTCTGTCTTATTTTTTAGAATTTGACAGTTCTGGTGTCTGCTTAAAATAAAAGCAAAAACAGAACTCAGGTGTTATTGCCAAACCGTTGTGACCGATCGATACGTAAACAGAAAAATATAAATGAAAATTGTGTCCAAATAGGTTATTTATTCGTATTTTTCAGAAATCAGCCGCAATTATCTCAGAGATATTTGCTTCAAAATCAGACGGGAGTCTTATGAAATCACTCCCCATTTATAATCTAGAATAAGTTTAATTTCGTTAGTTTTGGTGGATTTCAACAAAAACATTTTCGAATTGACATTCGATTTATCGGCTGTCATCGCAGCTTCCGAATTGATCTAGAACAGAATGCGACGTTTTGAGTGGCCGATTACGAAAATGGGCGGAGTTTAGTTCTTTTGATGGATCCATGACGCCAGGTGGAAAAATAGTCCGTCATCGGAAATCCGAATGGAATACCTGTTCCGTTCGGATTTGTAAACATGGAACTGAAGGAAAAGTAATAGGAGTATAATGAAAGATTTTATTGAATTTTTCATCATTGAGGGTCCAAATAAGTGAATCTATTTTCTTATAACGTTTGGTATTAGTAAATTGTTTCATCGTTTCCTTTATCTAATTATCCCTAGATAATATGACATCTGACCCGCCTTTATCGACTGGTTTGATAACTAATTTCGTATTTTTACGAAGTTGCGTGAGGGATTTACATTCACCAACTGTTGTTTTTATCGGATAGTATGTTCGTGCTGAACACTTTCTTGAGGATTCTGGTGTTAGCCTAAAAAAATCGGGATCTGCAACACTATCTGGAGGTGACTAACCAGATGATTCACTAAAAGGAAGTTTCCGACAGCTCGAATTTCTAAATCGAACTGTTAATGCCATTTACCTAAGGAAATTACGGTTACAGGGTGGTAAATTAGCAAGATTACCTTAGAGAGATTTAACCCTTTACCCAACGTAACGTCCAAAACCGGCCAGCGCTATTCACAAAAATCACCACTTAATTTACATGATATTTTCATTTTTTGTCTTAAAAACATAGGTTATGACCCCTCTTTGGAACGAGCTCGTTCCAATGAAGGGTCATAACCTTTGTTTTTAAGACAAAAAATGAAAATTAGTTATTCAAGAATTTTGTTTGGAAGCGTCGTCTGCTTTTCATGTTAGATAAAGGATTAAGAACGTGAGGGTTCTTGTGTTACAGTGGAGTGAACCCTTTAAACCCCGGTGGTATCTTCCATGTCAGTTCTATGGCAGTAACTAGAAGAGTCCATATTCATTCTATTGGGGTAGAGCAATTTATATTTTCAGCGTGCAGACTTGGGGCTATATAATAATAATATTTATGGGTCTAGTCCACACATTATCTTAACAGCCATCTTTCTTGATGAAATTATGAAGTATCGTGTTCTTGGACCGGAAAACGGCCTTGTAGGTTCAGAGGGTTAAGGGAATATAACTGGGTAAGCAGGGGCGTCATGATAGGGAAAAATCTGGGGGGAGGGGGTGGATCGGTAACACCATCTAAGAAGAGCGCCACCGTCGGTGGCGCGTAGCGTGCGACAAAATTTTGGCAAAAAATGCCTCCCAGATTGCCGGAAATGGCACTTCCCAGGCCTTCACCGAAAATATTTGGGAGCCCCCCCCCCCCCCCCCCCCCCCCACCGTGCACCGTTGGCATGACGCCACTGTGGGTAAGCGGGGTAGGTTGACATGCCACCTCCGCGGTTATTTCCTACACACGTTTTTCATGATAGCACAGTAAGTTAACAAATGGGACAGGTAAATGAGTCAAAATATCTGTAAATGTGAACAACCTTAGAACCTCTTGGGAAATGTATTCTTCCATCTGTCTGTTTCGTCTATTTCTTCAGTTTCAACCTGTGTGATGGAAGATTTTGGAAGTGGCAGAGAAAGTCCGAATTACAACCAAACCGGAACAAACATACCAGACGAGAGACTAAGAAGGTGTTAAACCTGATGTGTGCCGACTGTGATGGCTTATGTCCCGCCTGACTAATATTCCAATTGCATCATCAAGGTGTTCCTTCGTCGAAGGCACGCCTGGATGTAGTTGCAATATTAGTCAAGCGGAATTGGAATTGAGAAACCCAAGACTAATTTGGAAATTTAATAGTGTATAAAAATAAAATATACAAGTCGTGATACGACTTCATATTTCATTAACCCGTAAGGTAGGGAAACACCATCTTGGTCATGCTGCAACAACCCGAATAGAGTTCCACAGACATTCATTTGTATATGACCGACAAAGTCTATGACACAAGTTCCAGTAGCAAGAAAAAAATTGATGTATGTGAGAAGGCCAAGTGAGATAAATATCTATCTCGCATGACCCACGTGACCAGCTTGTTAGCATATTTAAAGAACGCAAAACAATTCAATCATCGCACGTTCTTCTGTAAACAAATAACGTGGTGTCACGTTTCGGAAACATTAGCAGACAAATGTTTGTCGAAAACATAAATAAAAACACAGACCGCAAAATCCAAAGGACATTTGACTCTTTTATAATATTTTTGGGTGAACGCCGTAACGAGTGGAGAGAGGTGCGCGAAATTCCCGTCGAAAAATTATGCGAATACTTCGCAGAATTCATAATATGATGTCATCGGAATGTGTCAATGTTCATTTCGCTACAGATCTTTCACTCCTGTCTCGCCGGCGTTGGACTTTAATTTCGTAATATAAACAGAATTTTTGTCCGCTATTTTCGATAAGCAAATCAGTTTTTTTCAGAAATGGACAACAAAATTGTTCGATATAAATGCACGTGGCCCTGAATTCCTTTTGATGACCTCAAGATGTTTTGGTGGGAGGTTAAAAATTATCCCTGATGGGTTGGTTTTGAGATGAGGAAATCTCACCCTCGGGACAAGATATTTGGGTCAGACACTCGACAAGCCTAGTGTCTGGCCTAAATATCGTGCCCTCGGGTGAAATTTCCCCATCTCACACCCTCACCCACCAGGGATAATAATTTTCTACGCTCCAATTCTGACAAAAATGTCCCGACTGAAATAATTATGTGGGCTGTCACACCTCCCCTGACTACCATCCGTCCCAGCTACACCTCTGTCGATATATTGGTATATTCATCGGCGTACCGCCACTAACACTGTCCTCTTCCAACATACACACCTTATGCTGACCGCGTCAGAGCCAAGGACATGACATTTCTGTGGATCCATTTCTCGAATTTTATCCCACCGGTCACACCATGATAGATTCACTTGCATCTCCCGCCCTCCACACACACTTTCAGTGGGCTTCTGCCACCTCTGCTGTAAGTTAAACTGTCCTACACGACAATGACAAAATGTCATTATGAACTTAGAGAACAGCGAACCCACGTGGCTCAGGAAACGCCGACATGGGGTTGTGGCAAGAAATTCGGAAATTGGCATTCAACATTCAAGCTTCAAAAAATAAAAATCACATTCATATGGTGTTGTACCCCCTCAAAAACAAGGCAGACCATGTCATAAATTGTTAATCCCAATACAGAGCTCACATTAAGGTGCAATGTCTTAAGAGTGAGCTCTTTGTCTTGTACCGGAATTATCCATGTGAGCAAAACCAAAAAACAACTATAAAGAAACAAAAATCACAGCAAAGAGGCGGGACAAAGTGAAATAAATAGTAGGACTGTCACGATTAATCGTTTGTCGATCGGTCACGCCGAAATCGATTAGTATTTTTCGTTGTCGAAAAATCGGTAAAATCGACTGCCGATAGTCGAACTCTCCGTAACTTTTCTTGGCAATGAGGAGACCATCATCTAAACCAACAGACTATTGCGCGCTGTCAAAAAGCGATGGCTGGATTACAACTTTTTAGATGAAGTTCTCACAATTACTTGGTTCACCTTCCGTTCGGTAGTTACATGGAAGTGTGGAACGCGCTGGCTACAGTATGGCGAAAGTGCTATGGTTGGCCTAAGACGAAGACTGGCACGGGCAAGTGTGAGTTTTTCGAAGGACACAATCATGTTTTATAGGAATTTAAAATGTTGGTTTCTGATCCCCTGCCAGGAGTCAGGGGCGCCGGAGCTGCCCCGACCACTGTCGAGGCAAAAAATTTGCCGATCATGACATTTTTGTGATCGACCTTCAGCCGAACGTCATTCATATCAAATAACTAGGCTATGATTTTTTAATTTTGTTCTGCGGATATCCGAAAATAGTGCGCGCATAGATCGTCTTGTTTCTTTAATATTGGGCACACAATGGCGACTATTTATGACGAGTTAACGTAAGATGTGGAGATTTTGGGCTACTTCTTTAGTATTCCAACCGCTTCGGAAACGGTTGGAATAGTAAAGAAGTAGCCCCAAAATTGGTCTGGTCATTTTTCAAACATTTTTGGAGGGCCGGGCGGGATTTACGAATTGGCAGGCTGGACGGCCGCCCAGGGCCCCCACATTTGTGGGGGGTCCCCACATTAAAGTTCGTCTTTCGAGGAACATAATATGACAAAATACCCTGCCAAATTGCCTAATGTGGCAGGGAATTTTGTCATATTATGTTCCTCGAAAGACGAACTGCATGCACTGTCACCCCCCCCCCCCCCCCCCACACACACACATAATCGATGGCAACAATTCGAAAAAACCCAGGGATCTGGATGTTATGGTCGGGCCAGTGTTTGGGCCGTTCCGGCGCCCATGGGAGTCAAACCCTTTACAGCCCCGCTGGCAATCAGGAGCCCTACACTAAAATCACTAGACCACTGCACATAGTCAAAAGCGATGCCTAGAATCTAGCTTTTTAGATGAAGTTCTTTCTCATAATTACCTGGTTCTTCTTCCTTTGGACAGCAGCATGGAAGTGTTGAACGCGTTGGCTACAGAGCGGCGAAAGTGTTGTGGTTGACCTCAGACAAACACTGGCATGGGCCTGTGTGTGTTTTTCGACGCACACAATCCTATTTTAGAGGAAATTAGGATGTTGGTTTCTGCTCCCCTAGCGGAGTCGAACATGACTCCAGCTCGATTGGTAACTATTACTAAATGCCTGTATCTTGACAATTTTTGTAACTCACTGTACATGTGATCGAGTTGCATGTTTTTGAATGATTGGGAAGACACATGTGCCTCTCTGTCATGACAATGTATCCGAAAATATATCAAATTGGCAACAAATAAAGCAGCTGATAACTCATCTGCGTATACATAACTAGACTTACCTCAACAGTTTTGATCATCAACTGAACACACCCTGCTTGGACCTACCCTTCTTATAAGTATTTAAAGAAAACCTGTTGCAAACATTAAAGGGAATTTTCACAATGTAAAAGTTTTGCTTCAGTGCAACGCTGCTGCTGACGCTGTTGGGACACGTTTCGCTAACTGATTCTGTTCTGTGAGTTAATGGAAATTTCCGTAAACGCTGATTGAAGCTTTGTCGTCAATCAGACCACTGCAAGGGCGAACAAGTAATAACATGCTCACAGCAATCGCAATACGGCATATCAGTTGAGTTTAGTTCCTAACCCTTTACCAAACGTAACGACCAAAACCAGCCAGCGCATTTCACAAAAATCACCATTCAATTTTCATTATTTGTCTCAAAAGCATAGCTTATGGCCACCTCATTGGAATGAGCTCGTTCAGCTCATTCCATTGAGGGGTTGTAAGCTATGTTTTTGACACAAAAAATGAAAAAAATTAGTTACTTATTTTTATTTGCTAGTGTCGTCTGCCTTTCATATTTGGTAAAACGTTAACATTAACGTTAACATTAAACTTCTAATGAGCAAGGTTAGGGGTTAATACTTGTTGAGATGCGTAGAAATGAATTTTTATTTATCCAATTCTATGCTGATAAGTAAATAATTACTTTAAAATGTCAGAGTGGGGGGGGGGGGGAGTCTGGGCATGAGGATTTTAGCCCAAGGAACTCTATTTCTTCCCACGGTCATGTAACACAGAACAGAAATTTAATGTGACAGTTCTTGATAAGAGTGCATTAGGGAAAGGCTTGTTCCAACCCACAGTGAGAGAGAAAGTAGTTTTTAAACAAAACAAAAAATCTGCCAGTGTGACAAATTAAAGAAAACACATTTCTCCAGAAAGTGGAACTATGTAAACTGAAATGAAAAACATGTTCTAAACTACCAGACAATACCCCTACCCACAATACCTCTATGCCTAGCATTGCATACTACCTATACCAGTCATAGGATAACATGAAGCATTAAGTCGATTAGTAGTACTAAGGGCTAACATGGGCCCTGCATGGGCCCACAGAGGTATATATCGTCCATACTATACTGCTGTTCTATACTGCCAGGCATTACCCCCACCCCACAATACCACTTGACCTGCCATAACGTACTCCCTATACCAGTCTTTGAATAGTACAAAGCAATCGGCTGGTTAATAATATCGAGGACTGGATCTACAGTGGTATATACAATGCATCCTATGCCACCCGTTCTAAACAACCTAGTATAATACTGCCTGACCTAACACCAAACTACCAATACCAGCCATAAGATAATACAAAGGATTCTGTAGGTTAATAGTACTAAGGGGGTAATAGACCAACAGATCATTCATCCTATATTGTCCAATTTAAACCACCAATGACTATCTCGCAATATCACACTACCCCCACCCACCCTACTTCTTGACTTAGCTATAGCAGGCATAGGATAATATGAAGACCCAAGGGCTAATAGTATACTAACATGGGTATATACCGCTACTACCAGATCACCTCCCTACAAGAAGTCCGACATACCCTGACCCGAATAACGTTATGTCAGATTGTATACTGGACAATAATAGCGGTCACCATCTCCATGACGTCGCGCGCGTATCATGACGTCACAACGTCAATAGCAACGCCAACCGTTTCGCGGGAAAAACTTTCAAGAAAACCCAACTTTCCCATCATCTTTCCATCACTTACCCATAATATATACCTATAGCCCCATGCGTACATATATCACTATACATGCCATAGCATACTAAAAATACAGTACCTACACCATTTGGTGGATCTAGCTGCATGAAGCCGTACTTTTGCTCCCCCAAAGTTGCTCCCCGAAAAGTCCGGTTCCTATGGGAATTTAACACTAGCTGCTCCCCCAAAAGTCCGGGTAATAAGGCACGATCGGGTACATGCTATACTACTCACAAAGCTAATTACAACAAATGTCCAGCCCAAAACAAAATCTGCAGATCATGTTCGAAACGTGGTCGTTTTGAGTCGGCATGCAAATCGAAAGCGCGTGTACATCAGCTCGATGAGGACATTACAATTCTATAAGCGTCAAATAACAAAAAAAAATGTTCGCACGTCCTAATATGAAACGACTTACTGTCCAGATTTTATTATCAAACATTCCTGTTGAAATGCAAGCGCAGGTTCTCTCGTATATCCATTATGAGTGATGATTTGTATGAAAGACATTTTTCAAAATTTAAAAACATGGTCTTCAAAAGTCTGACACCGTACTGTGTACTTACGACAGAGGTGCAATTGAGACACAAGGAACAGTACTTTTACCCGTTCAGTTTGAAGGCAGAACTGCAAAAGCAAAATTCTATGTTGTAAATAAAGGAACCCCACTTATGGGTCTAGATTTGATCACTTCACTGCAACTTACAACTGATACGCATTCCTCTTCTCGTGAAGCCTGTCTGTCATGCCACGATTCAGAATCTGTTTTAGTCAATCGAATTGCAACAGTCACGGAAAGAATTTCCACAGGTGTTTAGCAGTCTTGGTTCAGCAAACAAATTTCAACCTAGATCTGTCCTGGTCGAGAAATTCATACCTACTCAGAAAGGACGACAATTCCTTTTGCTTTAACTGTTAACCCGCTGAGTATTTTCAAGATATTTTTCATCAAAGCTAGTCATGGCTGCTTCACAGCAGCCATGACCAAATTTGACAAAAAAATTCACTTAAATTTAAATCACAAAATCATTGGTGAAAAATCCATTCAATTTACAAGGGGGAAGTTGGATTCCTTGTACCCAAATTATACTTATTTCAGGGACAAGAGGAATCCTGTCCTGTTAGGAATACCTGCCAGCAGCATAAGGAGTTAATCAACAGTGTGAAAGATGAAATCAACAGTTTGCGTTATAACAATATCATAGAAACAGTAGAACATGCCGAATGAATCAGTGCATTAGTTATTACCCTCCGTAAAAACTGGAAAATTCGTCTGTGCGTCGACTTTCGAGTTGTAAATCAAAATATTGTACCTGGAAGATATCCGCTTCCAAATATAGAAACACTTTTTGCATCTATTAAAAATACTAAATAAATCACAAAACTTGATATGAATTCAACACACCATTAGCTTCCTCATCATTCTGTTGCAATGGAACTCACAAATATTGCAACACCGTTTGGTTTATGCAGATTAAAGCGTGGGCAGTTTGTAAATGGGATAGATATTTACAGTGCAGACAGTTCGTCCCCCGAGTTCCAATGTGTTCTATGTGCCAGTGGGCACATAGAACACATTGGAACTCAGGGGACGAGTTTGCACTTCGGACTGATAATAGTGCTCTGGTTACTTTACCTCAATCTTCACAGGATACTGGTCATATGCATGCAAGAATTGTTAGATGGGCTTCTATCTTGTTGGAATATGATTTTAAAATGCGGTATCAAAGAGACATGTTTAATATAGTAGCAGATGCCTTGTCTTCCCTGAAAACGTCAAACGCTAGTGATCATTTTCATGGTTCCTTTACTGTGGATGGGGAAGCTGTCTGTTCTGTTCTTACCGAACCGATATTCATCTCACTCCAAGTTTTGCAGCCCGAGACTCAAGGCGACCCAGTTTTGAAAGAGATTACCAACTACTAGATTACTCTTTGGCAAAAAAGTAACAAATTCTAGTTGAATGCCTACCCAACTATAAAATAAAAACGAATTCGCTTACATTTGGGACTCATTGCATAGGTTATGCTAACCGCGCAGTCATACATGCAAGTTTATGCAGTATTGTTATGCAGTTTGCTCCTCAAGCACACTTGGGTATTGTTAAAACCAAGCAGCCACTCCATGATTCTTCATTTTGGCCAGGCATGAGCCGAGATATAGAGACATTTGTTTGAAAATGTGTGTCTTGTGCAAATAGTGATAAAAGTGTAAAATCAACTACTACTGTACCCCCCAGTTTAATGCAGATTCCTGAAAGCCGTGGCATCGTATAGCAATGGATATTCAAGGGTCATTTGAGTCAGCACCACGTGGCATGTGTTTTCTTGTGAACGTAGTATGTTTGTTCAGTAAGTGGCCTGAAATATTCTTTACTGTCAATATTACGTCCAGCAAAAATTATTGACTTTCTGAAAGCAAAATTGTCATCTGTCAGTATAAGGATTACCAGAATCCATACTTACGGACAATGGAACTCAATTTCCTAGTTACAGGTTTCCTTAGTCTTAGAACACCAAACTACCGTCCCATGGCCAATGGCTGTATTGAAAGACTTAATGGGACAATTAAACCCCTATTGCAAACCAACATCAAAGATGCTGCTTCTTGGACAGAGTCACAATATGAACAAAACTTATCCTATTACTTTCCAAAGTGTGATTTACTGGGATTTCCGGGTTTGATTATAAACGATAACTTCTAAAGTGAATTTTGCAATCAACAATTGTGCCATGTATCCGTGCGCGCCAACGAAGACGCTTTGCCGTGGGTGTAATGGGGACTTCATTGCTTTTTTGTTGTTGCTTTTTAACCCTTTACCTAAGTAGACGACACCTGCAAAAAAAAAATTCTTGAATAACTATTATTTTCATTTTTTTTGTCTCAAAAACATAGGTTATGACCCCTCATTGGAACGAGTTCGACGAGCTCGTTCCAATGAGGGGTCATAACCTATGTTTTAAAGACAAAAATGAAAAAATAATGAAAATTAATTGGAGAGTTTTGAGAATAGCGCTGGCCGTTTTTGGCCGTTACGTTAGGTAAAGGGTTAAATAATATAATTATCGTTAATAATGAAAAGTAATAAACAGAGTAATCGCTTGACTGGACTGTTTACGTGAAATAATTCACGCGAGGCGAGGGACCATATTGTAAAACACTCGTGCGCATTCGCGCACTCGTGTTTGTACAACGTCCCTCACCTCTCATGAATTATTTCACGTAACCAGTCCAGTCAAGCGATTACTCTCTATTTATTCAAACCAAGTCTGGCTGGAAGATCTGAAATTCCAGGTACCAAAACTTATCAAACTAAAAGATCAGACAGCTGAAAATAAAAAAAGAAATATGATTTGGACAAAAAGGTTGAAAAGTATACATTCCATGTTGGTGATTTAGTTGGAATTAAACTTGGTATGATTAGTCATAGACACAAATTAAGATTAAAGTTTTTTGAACCAATTAAGATGAATGATATCAAAAACAATATTGTGACTGTTAGTAATGGTAAAAAATGGCACACCAAGAGACAAGTCAAATATTTAATAAACAAAGAAAATGGTATGTATCAGTTCGTTCAAAGTCTATTCTGAGAGTGAGAGTAATTTTAGTACATTTAACTGAGCCCTGTCTAGGAATACCCAAAATAATACCCAAAACCCAACAGTATCTGGATCAAGATATCCATCATGCCAGAGACAACCCTCCCCCACCCCCCTGTTTATTTGAAAGACTTTGTTTGCAGTAACGGATTTATATGCATTTAATTGTTCTCAACATTTTTTTCATTTGGGAGAATATTAGTTATCTTGTGTTTTCCAGGGTGTATGGGAATTTACATCGGTTTGGGAACTCATACACCCTGAGGCAAAGCCGAAGGGTGTATGAGTTCCCAAACCGGTGTAAATTTCCATACACCCTGGAAAACACAAGGATAACGGATTTATTTCCAAGAATTTTGGTGTACTTAATACTTTAACCTAAATAGTGGGGAAAACTGACAGAAAATTTGTACTTTGTAAGTTTCTTAATAAAACCAGACAAATATGGATGTCATTGGAACTGGCTCAATGGGCCAGTTCCAATGACATTCATATCTGTAATATTTTATTACACATAAATATTAAATTTCCTGTATTTTTATTTTTGTTCTAACATAACCGAGCAGAAGGTATGAATTATAATTAAAAATGGGTATTTTTTTAGCCATATACCCTGCTATTGTGTATTCTTGCTTTTACTCCGTGGTTAACCACAGTGTAAAAAAAAAGCTACTGTGGATTGCAAGTTACACCGTACCTCTCAGCCAATCAAAATGCAGTATTTCGTAGCATTTGGAAATAACATGTGGTATGTCTGTGTATGTTCATATCTGGTTAAAGAGGGCAAACTATATTTTTTCGCTTCCGAAAGCGAACACAGAAGTTAGGTCTAGAAAGGTTAAATATCTGTTTCTCACGCCCTCCCGCATGGTCCTTTTGGCTGACGCATGCACTCTTTTTTATAACCAGTGTAAACTTTAAAAAAGTAAAAATTAAATGGTTTATGTCTGATATTTTACCCATGTTAATAAAATTGATAAATTTGTCCCTTGAGTGCAACAAGGCTCTGCAATGCTTTAGCACTGCAAGGGTCGAAATACACCACCACCCATGCTATTCTGTAGATTCGGAGGCCTAAATCATAAGATAAACCAAGAACATGAACTTTTGATGGCAAAGAAATAATCACAGAAATAAAAAATAAAATAAGAAGCTGCTCGCCCGCATGCAATTTTACAAACATTGATATGAGAAACAGAAGATCTGCTTTGTGTGGCCTAAACGGAACTATTTTCGTGTACATAGCTACTCAATTATCATACACTTATAAAGTGCGCTTTCATACGCAGGATATGTGAAATATAAGGAAATTGATGGATGATAAAATTGTTGTTTCGTCAAAGGATCAACTTCCTTTTCAAATTAGCGTCTCTCACAGAAAATGTTGTCGCTCGAGCGATCACATTTTATCCGGCGGAAAACACATTTCCGACAGACATAATCATGGAGGGTGGGGCGAACCGCCCTGGCCATTCTACGGGTTCGGGGCCTGACTGAAAATAATTTACGAGCTCGTTCCACTGATGAATCATTATTTATGTTTTAGAAGCAAAAAAAAAAAAAATAGAAAAAACATTTTAATAGAAATTTTGTGAATTTATTTATTTGTGTTCAAGGTCACATACTTATGCACATTGTCTAATAGTGACCGTGACAGTTTTACGGGTGGAGGAAGCCAGAGTACCCGGAGAGAACCACCGAGCATCGACGAGCAACTGTCAGCTCCTCAACATTCTAATTCTGTTCAAGCTCCGCTCAAGCAGGGTTACAGCGGTAGAAGACATGTGCACCATCGACGTACAGTACGCCCTAGTACACGGCATCATCGTGCCCCATTAGGCAAGGACATCGTGCCCCCATTAGGATAATGTGCCTTGCCCAAGGACACAACGCGGGTCATCCCAGACGGGGATCGAACTCGGGACCTCTAGAATAGAAGTCCAACAGTCAGCCACTGAGCCACTGAGCACTCCGATTTTGTGAATGGTGCTGGTCGTAAATGGTTGATACGTGTGGTAGAGGTATAAGGAAATGAAATCTTAAGACGCTGATAAAATATAAAAATTTAGAAAGAAACTGATGAGAAATATTTTGGCCATGAAAACTAGAACATTATACATTTTGTGACGAACTGAAGGTAATATGGTCTGAGGTTTGCGGTTCGGAGTTTATGTTCAACCGGGACGCAGTGCACCGAGGTTGGACATAAGCTCCGAGACGCAAACCTCAGACAGGATTACCGTCATTTCATCATCATAAGGTATATGATCCAATCAGACCCCGTGCATAGCCTGAAAAACACAAGTGGAATAGTCAATAAAGAGGAAAATGTGACGGCGATAACACGACGTATTCGCCTCTTTGTCAGTTAGACTAAGTCACGAGAGTCCATACGGGTCACTAGGCCAGTTCCTTCCCAGATAGATAGTTTGATCAGTTTATGCACAAACACAGTAAAACCGTTCGGTTTGTTTTTATTGGGCCTTGCGGTTCAGTTTTCCGGTTTGCTGAAAAAACCGGACCGAACCGAGAAACGTCCCTGCTCTAGTTGCCTTAATTTCTAATCTGTACCATCCTGCTGCCCGCCCAGATTTAGTCTGACATCATCTCGATCAGAGACCAGAGGAGTCTGGAACTTGTCATACAGGCAATATAATATCACATATATATATATATGATATAAACTACCGAGCGAAGCGAGCTCGGTAGTGTATATTATATATATATGATATTATATTCCCTGTAAGATAAGATAAGATAAGATTTATTAAGCAAATACACCAGAACAAAGGCAGATTGCTTTGTGTATACAAAATCAACATAAATAGAAACATAAAACAATACTAATTCCGAATGACAAACGTAAATATTAAGGCTTATAGTGGTTGTAATGTAATATTGTTAATGCCACTTCTTGGTGTCAGATTGACAAAACTTGTTCTCGTTGTTTTAAGAATTGCTGGGTCATATTACAGATGATACCGCACAGCTGTGGCATATTGTTTCTCATCAGGAATAGGAATCTCTCGGATGTGTCCATCTCAACAAACTCTTGGTATTCACGTTCAAATTTGTTAAATACACGTTCTCTGAGAGATGCATATTCACCGCACTCCATAACGAAGTGCCATTCTGTTTCCACTGTACCTGAGCCACACACCGCGCATAAGCGTTCACTTACCGGGATGGGTGGTTGCATATGCCTCCCTTTTTCTATCATAAGTTTGTGGTTACTTATACGCAAACGAGTAAATATGTTTCTCGCCTCGGGGATGTTGTATAAATCAAATAAGGCCCCAGGTGATATTTGTCCTTAAACTCTCGATAAGTTCTCAGTTTATTTTTTCCATATTCCTGTTGTCGTCAGATACAGCATTATAAAAATTATTTAAATGGGTCTCTTCCAGATTTTCTCTTATTGTTATGTATTTCACAGGCTGAAACGGGATTTTCTGTTCAGATTTATTTTCAGGATTATAATTGGCTATAAGTTGCTGATATTTAACCAATATTGAGTCCGGCATTCTGTAATTCTCGGATTCAGTTCTAGCCTCGTCATCGTTAAGGCCACATACTTATGTACAATGGCTAATCGTGACCGCGACAGTTTTACGGGTGGAGGAAGCCGGAGTACCCGGAGAGAACCACGAGCAACTGTCAGCTCCTCAACATTCTAACTCTGTTTTGTAAAAGTTTTGTATGACAAGTTCCAGAATCCTGCATAGAAACCATGTGGTAAAAAACGTTAGAAGGTAATAATTGCCGATCTACGACCACTTGTACATGTACGTGTACAAACATACGCACACGATGCGTTCACCAACGTGGAATTCAGTGTTAAATCACACGCTTGTTCACAAAAACTGTACATGGTCTTGAATCCCCCCCCCCCCCCCCCCCCCCCCCATGTACAGTTGTGACTCCTAGATCGCGCTTTTAACGTTCAAATACTCGTGGTGAACGCGTGGTGAACGCGCGTTTTTTAAAAAAGGGTGAAATTGTACATCTTCACTTGTATCTTGTACTTAATTTTTTGTCGACGTTCCCCTCGCAGATCAGACCATCGATCCATCGTTGGCGAACGCGAGCAAAAGCAAAAAAATTCTGGGTCATCATCAAAAACAGTTTTGGGGACTCTAGACCAGCGGTCCAGAACCCGCAGTTGTGTTGAGACAGATGGTCCAGAACCCGCAATTGTTTTGAGGCGGTGGGTTTTTTCCCATTTATGACATTATTAGGGGAATTCCCCCACTATGAGAAATTCTCAAAAACTCAGCTGATCGAGCGATCGGATCGCTCGATTCTCGTAAAACTCGATCTGAACGAAGAGTGTCGTCGTCGGTGTGTTGGAAATTCGCGAATATGGTCTGTATTATAGACATTCATGTTTTCTCTTGATGGGACGGATAGAAATTGAGTTTTGAGGGTTTTTTGTTCGAAAAGAGATGATCTGTAATAGATATTCGTATTTTGTCTTGATGAGAGAGATTGACTGTTAAGCGTTCGTTCGAAAAAAAGTCAAACACTTATCCGGAATATTTAAAACGCATTTTCCGCTCAATTAGGTTTTGAGTGGTAAAATTTTTAATATATTCATGATAGCAATCGCAGTCATCAAAAGGATTCTCTCTTAATTCGACACTCAGTGAATTGATGTGTGAATGAAAATCTTTTGACAAATGTAAAAAACAAAATTACTGTCAAAATGCGTTAAATCAGAAACCGGTTTGTCATGTACTGTTTAAACGTATTTTTTAAACTTCAATTAACACAGTCAGTTGAGATGTGGAATATTTTCAGATTATTATATTAAGACGGAAAGAGTTTTTTTTTATTACTTAAAACATAAAAAAAAAAAAATATAATTAAACATTTAATTTTGAAAATAATAAAAACAATTAAAATGAAAGATGTTTTTACAGATGGATCCTAGACGCCGAGATTTAATTTTAGACCAGTATGAACGTGCTAAGAAGGGCATTCAGTCTGCTGACAGGAGCAGACGTCTCGGTGAGATGGAACTCAAACGCGAAGCCACAAAAATATTTAAACCCATGACGGATGGTCAAGAGCGAAGCAGGAAGGAGATAGTCGAAGAATTGAGACCCATAAAGGAGAGTTCTTTGAGAATGGGTTCGTTACCTCCTAGTTTTGGAAATCGGTATTCCGTTCAATCTACACCGGATTACGTTCCCACTGGAATTCAAACAGATATGAGCGAGAGTGACACCGATATGGCTTCGACTATCACCACTAGTAGCGTCGCATCGTCTGATGATGATGGCGGTAAGAGAGATCAGTCGTATGGAATTTATAAGGATTCTGACGGTAGAACTTTTGTAGGCGACACAGAAGTGGAAATGGATGATGATGAATTGATCGTGGGTTCGAATAAATATAAAGTAACTGATGGTCTGCGCAGATTGCTCCTTTACGACAAGCCCGGGCGATTACACGGAACAGGATTTCGACAATTACGGAGACATTCTGGTCCAGACCCACGCCATGAAGAGAAATAACAATGCCAGAGAGACGAGACCCAAAGCCATGGGATGGGATCGTGTGGTTGTAATGTATAGATATTAAAACTGGATTTCTCATACCTTTCATCTCGTTTCAATTTCAATTCGCATCTTTTAGGTGTTGTTGTCATGATCGATTATTTAGTTTTTATGAATTCTTGCAAATAATGTATATTTTAAATTTTGTATTTAAATAATAATTTGTTAAAAAAAGTTTCTCTTTATTTCTCTTTATATATAAATAAAAGTTAAAAAAAAAAAAATTCTTACAAACTCAATTTTGAGGTAAAAAACAATGATCAAGTCCAAACATCCGAATTATAGTCTAGAATGTGCAAGACTTCAAACGTTTAAAAATTGGCCTTCGCATCTCGCTCAAAAACCCGAAGATTTAGCCGCCGCGGGTTTCGTTTACATGGGTAGAGGCGACAAAGTCAAATGTTTTTGTTGTGACATACATTTGATGAACTGGGAATCTCACGACGTATCTCTACTAGAACACATAAGTAATATTGAAAAAGACGAATGCGATTATTTGAACAAGATCCTAACATTGGGATTGATCAAAATCAAAGACGAAGAGAGGGATAGAGATAAAAACCAAAAATTATTGATGGATATGTTACAACTCGGATACACCAAGGAACAATTGTACGATGCGTTAAACATCGCGAACAAGACCCTGTCTCAATTCATAACATTAGAACATCTCATCAAATTCATGGCGGAAGCAGACGAGTTATCGTCACTCGTCGAAAACAAACCGAGTAAAACGTCCACCACCAAGTGTCTGGTCTGCGAAGGTGTCGCAAACGTCTTGTTTCTACCATGCGCACACCTGTGTTACTGTAGAGAATGCCATTCCAAAGACGAGAAAACGTGTTCGGTTTGCGAGCAAGAAATAAAAGCGGTCTTAAATTGTTTTTGAATAAAAACACATTAAAGAAAAAAAAATTGAATTTAAAATTTAACTTTTTTTTTTCTTTTTCTATTATATATATATAAAAAGAGTAAAACAGCAAAACTTTTTTAACAAATTATTTAATACAAAATTCAAAAAAAAAAAAAAAATATTCTTACAAATGAAGCAAATAGATAAAACAATGGTAAATTTATATGAGAAAACCATACCTCAGTTAAACGAGATTTGTAAACTATTACAAATTTCAGATTTCAGAAATCATAGAACTACATCCAAAAAAAATGAAGTCATACAAGAATATTTGCGAAACGTTAGAAACGCAAACGAAATGTCGATAGCAATGACGTCAAAAGATGCATCGGTTGTGAAAAATAAGAAGACGACTAAACGAAAAGCCGTTGAAGAACATCAAGTTTCAAAAGAAAAGAAAAGAAAAACTAAAACGAAACGAGTGATGCACTTCAGATTCAAGACAAACAAGATATATCGAGCGAAATTCAATGAGCAATCGACGAAGAGAAAGGAGAAGAATATGTAACATGACTCGTTGCAGAACTATTCCAATCGAAACCCGTAGAACGGGAGAGGGCGATCAAAGGCATTTTTAAAACTTTCGACGTGATTCCCTCATTGAAGAAAGTCGATCCGAAATTGTTCATGGAACGGGTGAAGAAAGAAGTATTGGATTTGTTTCGCGAATACATGAACGTGGGATTAAAAATTAAGATGATACTCCATTGCATAATGAATAAAATCGACGTGAAGTCCGGCGAGAGATTCGTGAAAAATGCATATTTCAGATCTAACGTCGAACCCGTATTTCGAGGTTCAGATCTATCGGACGTTTTTGAAAAGATGAAAGACAAGATGTTGACGTCTCTCGCGAATTATCAACATGAAGGTAGTAATTGGACGTTCGGTGAGGTGTTGAAACTCGAAATTCACATGAATAAAAACGAACCATTGAAAGGATCTTCCTACTTGGCATTACCGTATTTCTTGACTAAGAAACACGTCGTGGTCAACGTGAGAAATAAAGATAATCAGTGTTTTAAATGGGCAGTCACCTCCGCTTTATACCCTGTCGAAATACACACCGATAGAGTTTCTAATTACGAGGAAACTTCTAAAAATCTCGATTGGACCGGAGTGACATTTCCAACAGAGTTAAAACATATCGAACGTTTTGAGGCTCAAAATCCCACCGTAGCGGTGAACATCCTAGGATACGGCAATGAAAATTGAACGATCTATCCTCTCAGACAGACTTCGTATCACAGAAGAGAAAAGACGATTATTTTATTATTGATTTTGAATGGTGACAATCGTCATTATTGTTGAGTTAAAAATCCGAGCCAATTACTGTTGAGACAAAATAATAAACATAAACATAAGATATGTTTATGTTGCAACTGCATGAACGTGTTTCACAGCGAAGACTCGTTGGCGAAACATCAGGAATATTGCAACAAAAATCAAGGTGTCGCCGTCAAAATGCCCAAACCCAACACCATCGTGAAGTTTGAAAATCACAATAGAAGGTTAAAAGTACCATTCGAATGTTTCACCGCAAAAATGAGTTCCTGTCAACCCAACGCTCTTCAAAGTTACGTCAAAAGATATCAAAAACACATACCTTCGGGCTATTGCATTTATGTGAAATGCGCTTTCGACTCGCAACACGACATGGGTCCCTTCACCTACACGAAACAGTGCGAAGACGACAACGTGGCACAAAGGTTCATGGAAGAGTTAGAATCGAAAATTCAAATGTTATACGACAAATTCAAAACTCCGGCGAAAATGATCATCACGCGAGAGAAGCAGGACGAAAATAACAGAGCCACCAAATGTCACATATGCAGACAATCGTTCGACGAGAATTTGGAGGAAAATAAGAAGGTCAGAGACCACGATCATTACACGGGTCTGTATCATGGTCCGGCTCACAGCAAGTGTAATTTAAAATATCGAGACGCCACGTTCTATCCGGTGATGTTTCACAATTTTTCGGGTTATGACAGTCATCTGTTCGTGAAAAATCTCGGCACCTCACACGAAGAATTAAACAGCGAAGAAAGATACATTTCCTTCACGAAATGGAAGCTCATGGAGAAGAAAAGAGTAATCGACGGAAATACGTTGAAAGAAAAAACGAAATCCATTCGTAGAGGCGTACGTTTCATCGACAGTTTTAAATTCATGTCGACCGCTCTGGAAAAATTAGTCGATAACATGAGCAAGGATAAACTTAAAATCACGAGCGAACATTTCGGAGAACGAGTAGACGTCATGTTGAGGAAAGGAGTCTATCCTTATGATTACATGAACGATCTAAAGAGATTCGAAGACACCACACTACCTTCAAAAGATGATTTTTATTCGAAATTATATGAATCCGACATTCTGACGAGAATTACGAACAAGCCAAAAACGTGTGGAAATCATTCGATATGAAAACCATGAGAGATCACCACGATCTCTATCTAAAGACCGACGTTCTGCTCTTGGCACACGTGTTCGAAAATTTTCAAGACGTCTGTTGTCGAAATTACGAACTGGATCCCGCTTGGTATTTCACCGCACCCGGTTTGGCGTGGGACACTCTGTTGAAGACCACCGAAGTCCAATTGGAATTATTATCTGACGTGGACATGTTGCTCATGTTCGAAAGGGCTGCGAGAGGTGGCGTCTCGATGATCTCCCACAGACATTCTGAAGCTAACAATCCCTACATGAAAGAAGGTTTCGATTCGAAATGGTCGACTAAATACATACAGTATTGGGACGCCAATAATCTGTACAGTTGGAGTATGAGTCATCCTTTACCGATTGGAAATTTCGAATGGGTGAAGGAACCGGAAGAGATGCAAAAATGGAGAGACTATCCTTGCATTTTAGAAGTCGATTTGAACTATCCGGAAGAATTACACGGTCCTCACAATGATTATCCGCTGGCTCCTGAACGAATGGAACCGAACGAAGGAGACGAGGAAAAACTCATTCCCAATTTATTTAACAAACGTAACTATGTCGTCTACAGCGAGAATTTGAGACAGTACGTCGATTACGGGATGAAATTAGTCGACATACATCGCATCATTCGATTCGATGAAGAGCCTTGGATGAAAAAATACATCGATCTCACCATGAATCTCAGAACTTGAGCCGAGAACGATTTCAAAAAAGATTTCTTCAAACTCATGAACAACTGCGTGTACGGCAAATCGATGGAAAACATCAGGAAGAGAACCGACGTTCGACTCGTCACGTCTGAGAAAAGAGCTAAAAAATTAGTGGCGAAACCCAATTACAAACACCGAACCATATTCAACAAAAATCTAGTGGCCGTTCACATGCAAAAGACGCATCTGAAGTTCGACAAACCGTATTATCTCGGACCGATCATCTTAGATATCAGCAAGCAATTGATGTACGAGTTTCACTACGATTACGTCAAACGAAAATTTGGTGACAAAGCCAAACTACTGTTCACTGACATGGACAATTTAGTTTACGAGATAGAGATGAAAGACGTCTACCGAGATATATCTCCGGATGTGGCCAATTGGTTCGACACGAGCAATTATCCCGTCGATCACCCATCCAACATTCAATTGAATGACAACAAGAAGGTGTTGGGTAAATTTAAGGACGAGAGCGGCGGTAAACAGATCGTCGAATTCGTGGGCTTGAGACCCAAACTCTATGCTTATCGTCTAGAAGATGATGAAGAGATCAAGAAGTGTAAAGGAGTTAAAGCGTGTGTGGTGAAGAAAAACATCTCTTTCCAAGAGTATAAAGATTGTCTGTTAGGAAGTGGTCCGGTGTATAAGACTATGAAATAGATTCGAAGCGAAAATCATGACTTGTATACCGAAAGAGTCAACAAGATTTCGCTGACAGCTGACGATGACAAGACATTCGTGTTAGACGATAAAATAAGCACTTTGACACTCGGACATTGGACTTTGGATCTAATTTTAGACGATATGAATGGAGATGATTGGATTCTAGATGTGATTGTGGATGATAAGATTCCAGATACGATTGTGGATGATAGGATTCCAGAAAATCAAGAAGAATTAGATGAACAAAAAATTATGGAAATCGATAGTGACATCGAGAAAGTTAGTTTAAAAAGAAAAAGAAAAAAATAGAAAAAAAAAAATAACGTCATTTTTAGTAAATTATAATAAAATAAATAAAAAAAATATATACTTATTTATGAATAAGAAAATAAAGATATCCGTAGAAGGTGTCGTCTTACCCAACGAACCCCTATCCAACATCGATCTGTTGAATGTGGCAAAAGATTTGAAAATCGAAGGTTTTCTAGGAGTGTTTTCCAGAGATGCCTTGCCAAAGAGAAGACCTCGACAATCGGAATGCGGAATTTTAAATCTAGACGATTCATCGGGTGAAGGCACTCACTGGGTGGCGTGGATGCAGAACGGGAAGAAGAAAAATTATTATTTTGACAGCTACGGAATCTCGCTGCCAAAAGAAATAAAGAACTATTTCAACAAATCGATGGTTCGTTACAACACGGAACAAGTGCAATCACCAGATCAAGTGTTTTGCGGTCACCGGTGTCTCTATGTTCTCAAGAGATGGTCTGAAGGAGATCGATTTCAAGACATTCTCAATGATTTGCATTAGAGAGAGATTTTTTTTATAGTACATATAAAGATAAAAAATTATTTTAAAAAAATTTTAATCGAATAAAAACGAAAAATAAAATAACATAGTTCATTTTTAATAAACTGCGTTTTGAATATATTTTTTCTAAAAATAAAAAATCCTTACAACAACATGCCAGTCGATAAATTTGGTAGAAGTGACGACGAAAAAGTCAACCCGAGAAAGAAGAGGAAGACGTTCGAAGTTAGCGATGGTTACGACGTTGCCAACTTGGACGAACGTTACGTTAGGAGATATGAAACTCGAGAAGAACCTTTGAACATGAATGATAAGAAGCTCTACAATCTTCCCGAGCTGATAGATCTCGCAGATGCTGCGACTAAAAAATACGTCGACAGGAAGAACGCTGATTTCAAACGAATCCTGCTAGATAATTACGTGGATAAAACCATGACCGACGATCTCGATCTGAAATCCAAACGTTTGGTGAACGTCACGAATCCCATAGATCCGACCGATGCCACTACCAAGAAATACGCAGACGACTTTCACACGAGATTCAGGGAACACCTGAGAAATAGATACCTTCTGAAAACGATGCACTCGGAATTGAACGCCAATTCTAACAAGATAACGAACGTGGCCACTCCCACGAATCCCAAGGATGTGGCGACCAAACACTACGTAGATCTGGAACAGAGAAAGTCTGACAGACGAGAAATGAAATCGGATCTGAATGCGGGATTCCACAAGATATTGAATCTGTTGAAGATCGACGACACGGATGCGGACTCAACCGCGGTCAACAAGGGCTACGTAGATTCTGCCGTGATACAATCGCAAGAACACCTAGAATCGCAAGTGGACAATCTCTACCTGAACAAAGAATCTGGCGGAACCATGGAGGGTGGCATCAACATGAACGGTCACAATTTATTCAGTCTCGATCATGATCCCGAATTTGATTCCAGCGTGGTCAGCAGGAAGTATGTGGATGACAACTCGGTCTGGAGAAAGGGTGACATCATGGAAGGTAAACTAGACATGGGTGGACACGCGCTCACGAATCTACCGGATCCCGTGAACATGACAGATGCTTGCACCCTGATTTCGGTGGTGGAGAAAGTCAAATATGCTAGACAATTGATCACCGTGTGGGCCGAAAAGGCCGGCGCTTTAGATGAGGGAAAAGCTGAGTGGTCTTTCGGAAATGGAGGTAGCGGATCGAAACATGGTCAGGTGGGATATCCCATGCCGTTGGGAGGTGAAATCCTTCAAATGAGTCTGGCTTCCTTGGATTTGAATAACAGAGCGGTCGTCAATCTCATGGTGAATGGTGTGGAGAGTGATAAGAGATACAGCATCGAAAAGACTGAGAATGAACACGCGAATGTTAGCACGTTCGGCACGCCTCTCAAAGTGAACGCTGGAAACAGGATTAATTTCGTCATGAAAACCAATAATCCCGAAGCCGCCACTTCCGTGGTGAGTCTACTGATCGAACTAGATCCTTTGAACAAACAGTGAATGCGTGGAAAATAATGAATTAAAAAAAAAATAATGTGTGATTATTAAAAACAAAAAAAAAAGGAATGAGATTTAGAAAGATGTTCAATCTCTCTAGATCACATTACTTTATTTATTTTTTTTTATTTTTTTTGTTTTTAATAATAACTCATTACTTTTTATTTTTTTTTGTGTTTTTTATTTTTTTTTTTTCACACACTCGTCTCTCATCGAATGATCGACATCTTATTTCCATCCCATTCGAATTGTAATTCTCTGTTGGACAGGACCAGGACGAAGGCTTCAATTTTTCTCGGCACGTTCCTATCGAATTGCATCTTGATCTGAATGTCTAACACGCTACTCTTGAGTCGTTCACTCTGTTTACTGACATCGAATACGAACATGGGATACATCAACTTGTATTCGCCGGGAGATATGTTGGGGTTGCTCATCAATTCGTCTAGACCATGATACTTCTTTCTAAAATCAGCGGCGTCGCCGTACAGTCTGCAGAAATCATTCTTGTCGAACGACGCATTGTAATCGATTGCTGGATATCTCGTGGCGTTCAGAAACACTTGCATGTTTCTCAAACTGCAGTGATCGAACAGCGACGCATTCTTTTCCTGAGACCCGTCCCTATCCGTCTGAAACGCAACCACGATGAAACGCGGTCTCTCGGAAGCGGATTTCACCGTCAATCTCCAATCGAAGTGATCCGTGGAGGGAGGAATGCTAGCCGTGTCACACTGTCTCATTCTAAATCCCACGGGTAATTTACTTGAATTCTATGATCTTGTAGAGACGCGCTTTCTCCATGATCGAAGGCTCCATGTGCGAACGAACCACGATATCTTGTGTAAAGTTATCTTACCCGCATCGGTCGCGGTGAGTCTCACTATTGCGTCGTCGTTTCCTTTTCGAATCAACGTCAGATTGTGTTTGAATCCATACATGATCTTGTTGTAATCGTCCGCGAATCCGAAGATGTGTTTCAAAGGTATCCTGAATGAAAACGTTCCTTTAGGTCTGGACGTCTTGACGACGTAGTTGAATATCGCGGCGGCGCCTGCGCTAGCAGGGCCTACGGTGTCTTTCACCCACAACTGATTAAGTCCTCTGGATTTCGAAAAATCATCAAGATACGTCAAGAGTCCAAACATCATGGTGGCCTGACCGGGATGAAAAACAGATTCTATCTCTTGTCTGGATAGCATGTATTTTATGTTACTGAATAGATGCATGATGCCATTATTGGCAAGAGTAACCATGTTGTCGTCGGCGTAGTCGCTCCCATCTTCCTTGGTGAGACGTCCCTGCACCACTATGTAACTCTCACTAGGCTGTATGAATAGATCTTGAGTTTTGACGTTGATTCTTATCTCTCCCGCATTGTTCAAACTCGTTCCGGTTACCGGTTCGTATTCGTGAACCTCATATTCTTGAATACTTTCATCTTTCACTATGCTTTGTGTTATATCTAGTATATTTGTCATTTTAAAGGATTTTTAGTTTGTTTTTTTTGTTTATTAATTAACTTGCTTTCTTTATCTAAAAAATACTTTTTAATTATTTTTTTTATTATTATTTTTTTCTCTCTTATATATATATGTGTGTAAACAAGAAAATGTTAAAGAGAGTAAATAAAAAAAAAATTTGTGTTCTTCATCAAAACTTTGTCTTCTGTAATTGTTGTTCGTAAAACTTTCCGATGATCTCTTCTCCATCCAAAGCTTCGATTTCGTAAGTCACCGGATCGGTGTGAAATATTTTGATGATCATGAAAATTTCCGAGGTCCATCGAGGAGTATGACCCTTTTCGAAGTGCTTCTTATAAGCGTAAATTCTCACTCGATCGCCGACCGCAAATTTCGGCGTTCTAGATCTTAGATCTCTCGGGATATAGATTCGCGTAGACCCGTTTTTCGTTTCGAGGATCGCTAGCTTCCGCGGGAGTCATCTTGATCGATCTGTGTCACGTGTTGTTGTAATCTTTGACCAGACCGTTCAGAGCGTATATGTATTTCTTGGTCGAATTCGCCGTGAAGTATCTGTACATCTTCTCCTTCATCGTTCGATTCCAATGTTCCACCATGCTGGCTTTCTCTTCGTTTTCGATCGAGTAGAGGTCTACCAATCGACGAACGTGCTTGTTGTAGAATTCCTTTCCCTTATCCACCCACAATTTACTCGGTTTTCGAGAAGACGAGTCGAACACGCTCTTCAGAGCCTCGGCGACGCAAGGTCCCGATTTATCCTACAAAGCTCTGATCCAACCGTATTTGGAAAACACGTCGATGACCGTCAATAGATATTTGACGCCCTCGTTCCACCTCGAAAACGATCTCATGTCGACCAAGTTGGCAGACCAAATGCCATTCAGACCCTTCACGAACACCCTTCTCTTTCGAAATTTACGCACTATGGGTTTGTGTAACTCCTCAGCCAATTCGCTCGTCAATAATCATTTCTTCTTCTTTTCGGATGCGCTTTTTTTTGAACGCCCCATCCGAATCGACGTTTCACACCGATCAGATTGCTGACCAGCGAACGTTCCATCTTCTCTCTCCTGGTCGGATTCGATATGCCTCTCAATCTCCCCAACATGTTTTTATCACAGACGTCATTGCGAGTCTTGTTGACGGGATGTCCGGCATAGCACAGATCGTGATTGTATGCAGCCGCGTCCACCCTATTCACGGGTTTGCTCCAAGATTTGGGAGTCAGATCGGCGTTGAGTCTCTTTTTCAATTTCGTTCTGGGTCCCGTGAAACTGTGACCGGGCAGATGCATTTCGAAAGGTAGATTGTTGATCATTTTATTCATGATGCCTTTACCTTTGCTCGCGTTCTTTTGTTTGACGAATCACGTCTTGACAGAACCACATACGTCGCAAATTCCGCGAAGCATCCGTCTGTCATTTTTAGTTCGCACTTCTCTGGAATTACTCGTCTCGGTAACTCTCTTACACTTTACGCAATACATTTTTTTTAAGAGTTATTTAAATTAATTTCGTTTTTTATTTTATATATAAATTTAATATTTTTTTTTTTTTAAATTCTGTTCTTATATATATATATATATATTTTTTTTTCAATCGCTGCTCTTGAGTTCTATCATCTTACTGAATTCCTCCCTGGCCTCTTTCCTCCCCTTTTCCATGAGAGAATCCTTCATCTCTTCTTTGATGATCTGACGAGTCTTGATTCTCACGGCTTCTTTCATGGCATCGTATTTCGTTTTCTCGCTCAATATCGCGAAGTATTCTCCGTCCAATATCCTACCGTCTTTCAATGCCATAGAGATCATTTCGGATATCGTGTCGATCTTGGAGTCGGCCAAGACGCGAATCTTGTCGTGTTTCCTCGCCTTCAGATATAATTTCCTACTCAAAAAGTTTCCGAGCGTGCTAAACAATCCAGCGGCGAGGGCCACTCCTTCTACGGTCAACACGATCGGAATGCCGACCGCGGTCGACAACAATCCGATACCGGCCACGTGTAAACCCATGGAAATCGTGATGAGTGTCGTGTCGATCGCGTTGACGAATTTCACGAAACGCGAATACTTCTTCTTGAGGGGACGACGAGAATCTCTCTCGAGAGTCAGATACAATTGGATTCTACTGATTTGATTGATGTGATACCTCTCTCCTCTTTCTCTTTCTTCTAGCGACGGCGCCGTCGGCAAAACGCCGTTCGGCTTCTCGTCCTCGTCGTCCACTAACGTCGGATACAATTTATTTCTGGTTCTCATTTTGTGTTTTTTTTCTTTCTTTCTAATATTAGATAAAAAAATGTATGTGTGTATTTATTTTTTTTTTTTATTTTCTACTCTCCCTTATTTTATATCAACGAAAAAAACTTAGACGTATGCTTCGTTCAGCAATAATTTCTTGATGCATCCCTTGTCTTCTAAAGTCAAACTTCTACGCGCCAATTTCAGTTCTTCCGAATCTGTGGGCCTGTCTCGATTCTTACAGAAGACTAATCTCTTCCAAAACGTGATTACATCATTCAATTTTACGCGTTCAAACGCCGGTTCGAAATACGTGACGACCATATCTTCCCTTTCCATCGTCAGACACAAATGATTCTCGTGATCGAAGTCTAGATAATCCCGACATCCGACGCATCATTCTAACAAGATGGGACATAGTTGTTCGTTCACGCAGATTGCGTATGCGCTCATCAGCATGTTTAAAAGAAACCTCGCTCTAATAGTCTGAGAATCGCTCATGATTTACGTATTTTTTTTTATTATCTATTCGATTTGATATATTTAATTTTCTAAATAACTATTTATTTATATTTTTTTTCTCCGCTATATATATATCAATCAAAAACGTCACAGCGGGCTCGCGAATTTCCAACACACCGACGACGACACTCTTCGTTCAGATCGAGTTTTACGAGAATCGAGAGATCCGATCGCTTGATCAGCTGAGTTTTTGAGAATTTCTCAAAGTGGGAGAATTCCCCTAATAATGTCATAAATGGGAAAAAAACCCACCACCTCAAAACAATTGCGGGTTCTGGACCATCTGTCTCAACACAATTGCGGGTTCTGGACCGCTGGTCTAGAGTCCCCAAAACTGTTTTTGATGATGACCCAGAATTTTTTTGCTTTTGCTCACGTTCGCCAACGATGGATCGATGGTCTTATCTGCAATGGGAACGTCGACAAAAAATTACGTACAAGATACAAGTGAAGATGTACAATTTCACCCTTTTTTAAAAAACGCGCGTTCACCACGCGTTCACCACGCGTTCACCACGAGTATTTGAACGTTAAAAGCGCGATCTAGGAGTCACAACTGTACATGGGGGGGGGGGGGGGGGGGGGATTCAATACCATGTACAGTTTTTGTGAACAAGCGTGTGATTTAACACTGAATTCCACGTTGGTGAACGCATCGTGTGCGTATGTTTGTACACGTACATGTACAAGTGGTCGTAGATCGGCAATTATTACCTACTAACGTTGCTCTTCTGTCGTCACTTTCGATTTCTGACAATACAATTTTGCACCACTGATTTTGTGCTATTACACCGCCACAGATGCTGGTGTTTACTGATTGCGAAGTATTACCAGATTTTGTTGATTAACCCTTTACCCAATGTAACGGAAAAACAGGCCAGTGCTCTTCTCAAAAATCGCCAATTAATTTTTCAATATTTTTTCATTTTTTTGTCTCAAAAACATTAGGCTCGTTCGTTGAGACAAAAAATGAAAAAAAATTAGTTATTGAAGAACTTTTTGGCAAGTGTCGTCTGCTTTTAATGTTAGGTAAAGGGTTAGTGAGAACAATACCTACATGTGTATACCAATCCCGAAGCCGGTGTGAAAAATCACGTTAGTTCGGATGTTTGTCTTAAATGTTCTAAACAGTATTAAATATGGGATTTAATATATTCCCTGGTATTAAAGAAACCGGGAACTGGAATGAAAGTACCATCAGAACCGGGAACTGGGAAATTTCCTTTGTGATATCAAGCAAATTTACGAGAATAACAAGACGTATTTGTTTTCAAGCAAATCTGTGCAAATGGACATATTTTATTGACAACCTGTCATCTCCAAATAGAAAAGTTTTTTTTCTGAGAGAAGTGTGATAACCCAAACACGCTTCAATCTCGTCTTCATTTAAAGAATCACCTGTATTATCACCCCTACCTCCTCCAACATAAACACCCTCTTCGCTGCCGTCACCAGTCTCCTCTTCCTGAAGCAGATGAGATTGGTAACGGCAGTGAAGAGGGGGTGAATAGATGGAAGTATTTGTTTTTGTTATTTCGGATGGAATCTCTTCATTTTTGGAAAACAGAAAATGTTCGCAATCATGCAGTACAGCCGCCGTGGACTAGTCGTAATTCACGCGTGGGCACCAGCTAATAAAAATCATCATCAGCAAAATTTCAATTAATGAAGGACCGGGTTGTACCCGGAGCTTCATTAATTAATTTGTTGATGATTATTCCAATAATTAGTGTTAGGAATCTTATAATAATACATCCGTGGAATTATTGCCCACCCGTGGAAATGACCAGTACACGGCGGCTGTACTGTACGGGCCGACACCAAACAGTCTGATCACCCTTTACCCAACGAATCGCCCGCATCCGCCCACGTAATATGCAAATTCTGCAGTTGAAAAAATATTATTTTTCAAAAAATTTCAACAAAACCATATCATGTGACCCCTCGTTGGAACGAGCTCGTCGAGCTCGTTCCAACGAGGGGTCACGTGATATGATTTTGTTGAATTTTTTTGAAAAATTTAAAAAAAATAATATTTGAAATAATAAATTTTGATATCGTCTGCGTTGTGTTAAAGGGTTAAATCAGTGGCATAGATATAACATAGGTGACTAACCTTTTCGCCCACCGAGGATTTCGTAAGAGCATTCGAGTTTCGTTGTGTTTTTCCGTGACCAATTGTAAGTTCACTCTTGAAATAATTGCCAGTTCATTTTTAACTCCCCAAAGGCCATACGAGCTATTGCCATCACTTCGCGTCCGTCGTCGCCCGTCGACTGTCGTCCGTAATCTTTTTACATTTTCATCTTCTTCTCTGGAACCGCTGAGCCGATGTGAACCACACTTGGTGGGAATGGTCAATGGGAGGTCCTCTACAAACGACCCTCATTATGTTCTCGTCGGTTGAAAAACATGGCCGCCAGAGGCATTCTTTGATTCTGTCAAAAATCTTCTCCTCTGCAACCACCTGGCCAAATGTTTTGAAACTTCACATGCTTGATGCTTGGGACACCCCTCTACCAGATATCCTCATTTAATGTTGATCAGGTTGTAAACGTGGCCGAAATTGCGGCTTATAGTTACCACAGGAACCCTATGTAAAATCACATTTTCATCTTCTTCTTCTCTCGAACTGCTGAGCGAACGTGAACCAAACTTGGCAGGAATGGTCTATGGAAGGTTTCCTACAAACGATCCCCAGTTTGTTCCCGTCGATTAAAAAAGATGGCCGCCAGGGGCATTCTTTGATTCTGATTGTTGGATTTTCAAAAATCTTCTCCTCAGAAACTACAAGGCAAATGTCTTGAAACTTCACATGCTTGATGACGGAGACGGAGACACCCTCTTCCAACGATCCTCATATAATGTTGATCGGGTTGCAAACATGACCGCAACTGCCGCTTATAGTTACTATAGAAACCTTATGGGAAATCACATTTTCATCTTCTTCTCTGGAACTACTGAGCCAATCTGAACCAAACCTGGCAGGAATGGTTTCTGGGATTTCCTCTACAAACTGTCCTCATTTTGTTCCCGCCAGATGGAAAACATGGCCGACAGAGGCATTGTTTAATTCTGTTTGGTGGATTCAGAAAAATCTTCTCCTCTGAAACCATACGGCCAAATGCTTTCAAACTTCACATGCTTGATGATAGGAAAACCCTCCTCCAACGATCTACATTTAATGTTGATCGAGTCGCAAACATTTCCGCAACTGCGGCTTATAGGTACCATAGAAACGCTATGAGAAATCACATTTTCATCTTCTTTATTCCTGTTGGATGAAAAACATGGCCGCCATATTGTTTGATTCTGATTGGTCGGTTGTGACAAATCTTCTCCTCCCGAACTACAATGCCAAATGTTTTGAAACTTCACATGATTGATGTTATTGATGACTGGGACACCCTCTACCAATGATCCTCATTTAATGTTGATCGTGTTGCAAACATGGCTGCAATTGCGGCACATAGTAATCATTGAAACCCTACGGAAATCGCATTTTTTTATATGCAGTTCTGCCAGGTGAGCGATTACAGGCTCTTTAGAGCCTCTTGTTTAAAAATCTATCAATTTATTTTGATTTGACAGCGAAAAAACACCACTTTTGGCACCAAAACACTTTGCTTGGCAACAAAATAACCAGAATGGCGAAAACATCGGCACCAGACAGTTTCGGGCCATCGTGAACACTGATTCCTCCCGAATACCCCAACGGATTTCGAATCAAATCAAATCGGATCATTGAAAGCATTTCGAATCGAATCAAATATCGAAGCTTCGAGGAGCCCTAATCTATCTGCGATCACCTGAGCATTACAACGGGGAATAAATTGAACCGTAGCATCAAATATTTGCCGTCATTTTGTTTGTATGCACTCAGACATTTAGCGTCATGTAAACATCTTCAAGACGTTATTAACGACCTGTATTACATAAACAGTTTCATTTAAAATATAAAGCGAAGAAAAAATGGCCCATTACGTGTACGCTCCATTTAAAACCCCCTTTCGTCACACCCGGTGAACACATTGTCTTCACGGGTCCACAACCCCCTTTGCGAGGCTAATTAAAGACGACGGAAAAATCCAGACATCAAAGGCGGTTCGTTTCTTGATGAAACCGAATTACTGATATCCAGTCGCATATGAAAACCATTCTGTGTTTATGCAATTAATACATCGATTCGTTTTCAAACAAAATAAAAATGAATGTAGACAAATTCATTATTTGTCCCCCAATAGGAATCAACTATTTATTTAAACAAAAATGCAGTATAAATGATGGACAACAAGTTTGTTGTGAATGCGAATTAATTTCAAGCACATTGGTAACAAGAACGCCCTCATCTTTGCATAACGTGAACATTGCATTCAAAACCGTACTTGTTAATTACTCCGTCGTTTGTGAAGAAACAACCGGGTATGAAAAGCTGTTTTAGTGCGGTCATGTGAGAAGGATTACATAACCAATTAATGTTTGGCGAGAAAAATCTTTCAGAGACTTCCCTGATTCACAATTATATTGTTCAGTCTGAAAATTTCTGAACCCTACTTTTAATAAAATATTCAGATACAAATGCAATATCTTTCATTTCCAGAACTCTGTACTGCGGTTTAATATAGAAATTGAAAAAATCCGTTCGTTAATTCGTGAGATTTTTTATTTGTTTTCATATTAAAATAAAATTTTCGCTGACATATGATTTGTATCCCCCCCCCCCCCCCTCCGTATAACTGAAGGTCGGATTGTCTTGTCTTCATTCATTCTCATAACGCATCATCTGTATTTTTTAAATGAAATTATGGAATAGAACGAGTATTTCAGTGAATAAAATGTGTTCTTGGTGTACGGTGTTTTTGAAACAACAATGTGACAGTCGGCGAAACATCCTGGCGTTTCGCTGCGGCAATAGCTTTTCCGATACGGGATTATGGATTCTATACTGTGCCGAGTGCCCGAACATTTCAAAGTTAAAACCCGGTGATTTAATTTTTAGTGTAGCATAAGCATTTTACCGAAATAGTGTTTAGATGAACTAAAATGAGAATGTATTATTCATTAAAAAAATTAATCGAACAATATGAGGGAAAAAGCATGAAAACCGCTAGCAAGCTTTCTGTTTTTACCCAACGTCAACAGCCAAATTCGGCTAGCACTATACACAAAAATCTCCATTCAAATTTTATTATGTTTTAAATTTTTGTTAAAAAAACCATAGCTTATGACCTCTCATTGGAGCGATCTCGATGATCGTGGTAAAGGAATGTCAACCAAGGTTTATGTTGTTTTGACCTGCGATGGAGCACTGAAAGGGAAAAAGAAAAAGATTCCCATTCCCGATAAGGCAAGCACTTCGAAGGGGTTTCCCCGTCATGTCCTTCCATCACACCCTGGACTGCCTTGACAGTAAAAATTGTTTACCAACACAGGGGGCGGGGGGGGGGGGGCACCAAAAATTTGCAAGACGTGACGTGGGGTGGGTGGGTCTCTTGAGTGCGCCAAAAATGTGCATTTCCAACTTGTGCAATTTTTTGAATTTTTTAAAAATATATCAATATATCAGCTAATATATACCATCATTTGTGTTTCAGACCTCAAGATGATGTTATAAATCACACTCTTAACATAAATACAACATCAGGAGGCTTTATATGTGAGAATATTGGGCTTAATCTGGGAAAATGTTACACGTTAGTAGGGGGTGGGTGTCTTGTTCGAAATGTAGAAAATGTGCAGACAATATTTTGATGCACTAAATTCAACCCAACTTATTTATTTATTAATAGAATTTGTATGGATAGAAGAGGAAAGTAGCAAACACCTGAGAATACTGACAGAACAATTCAAATGAAAATTTGTCCCCGTATATGTACACCTGCTCTGGCCAAGCCTGATAATGAACAGCTTGTCATTTGTAGATTGGGACCCACAGCATCCCACAGAGGTTTAAATTGGTGGTACCAGTTTGGTCGAAACAGTTCTTTGTACTTTGTTTTAAAAAAAAAAACAAGTGAAATTCTAAAAAAGGACCCCGATTAAATTTTAAAGAGACTCGTGTATTGTTTGTGCCACTTCACGAAAATTGGAAGCAGTTATCTCCTCGCCAAAAAGATAAATGTCGCCAGCAATGGAGAAACGAAAGTTTAACCAGGGAGAGCTATTTTTTAAACAAGATAACAAAAACACGAGTTGCGTGAGTATAACCAAATCACGTCTCCCAACCACAAAAAAAATTGTTTAAAAAACCCACTTAAATTATTCTCGTGTGTTTAAACAAACACATGTTCAATGGATCACTACCTCGCTCAAGAGGTGTGCTCTCCAGTCACCAGTGCCTGGGATGGATGTCCACTAAAATGGGTACCAAATTATAGGGGTAAACGACCGGCTAAACTTGACTTTAGACCTTTGTTGTGGTCACAATTTATTTATTTATTGGTGTTTAATGTCACTTTTCTGCAACTATGGCCTATTCCGACCGATGGGCACAATTAGCCACAGCTGATGAAAAGTGACCTTAAACACCAATAAATAAATAAATTAATAGCTAATGCTTCTTGAAAAGTGTCTAGTTTGTTCACACAATTTATTTCGTGTGTGTAGATAAGTGCAGGGTGGATTACAACCAAATCACACACAGAGTGAATTATCCACTCAACTCCAACTTACAGGCGCCGATAAACAGCAGACAAGCAAGCAAATTGTCTCTTTATGGATGTGTAGATAAATCTGGTGGCCCTTAAAAAAAAACAGTTTGTGTAAAAAAAATATGAGTTCTGTAAAACATTCAACACAGATGACTGTCCATTAGATCATCATTGACAACTGAACTTGTTATTGTTGAAGTAATTACCATGGATACTAAAAAGTTCCCCTCAAAGCCAATTAGCTTATCCTATTTTTAGACACCCTATTACGCAGTCGACTAGTGGAGAGGAGAGAATATTTTAAATGGACTGTACACGTTATGGTATCCTCCCAAAACTTAGACATCCCATAACTTAGACAGCTTAAAACAACAACATTCACACTTTAGTGTATAGCTAATCCCCTGCTTGTTACCCATTATTCTAATGGACTAATCTGTGAAATATGCACACAAAGTCTGATTTATGGAAAAATGTTTATTACAATTTCAAATTCAATCATTATTCATTTCAATCACATAAAAATACAGAATATAAAGCATCTCAAAATTAGGTAACAAACTAAGACAAGAACAAAAACACACAATGCTCAAACACATTACAGAAACATAAAAACACTAATCTATAGGCGATTTGTTGCCATCAGACAACAAAAAATTTACTTAAAATATAAACTTCAAAAGCATACACAAAATACAAACATAAAACAGATACATAAAAAACAAAATACACAAACATAATACAGATACATAAAAAACAAAATACACAAACATAATACAGATACATAAAAAACACAAGATAATTTACAAAATACACAAACATAATACCGATACATAAAAATCACAAGATATTTTACAATAGTTCACTCGTTTATCCCTTAACCCAACAAAATTGCCAAAACGGCCTGTATTATTTCCAATTTTGAAAGTTACATAATATATATATATATAAATATAAAATATAAACTGCCTCAAAACCATAGCTTATGACCCTCCACTGGACCGAGCTCATTAAGCTCGTTTCAATAAGGGGTCATCAGCTATGTTTTTGAGACAAAATGTTCAATTGCTAAGACATTTTCTTGCAAGTGTCATCTATTGTCCTCGTTGGGTAAAGGGTTAAGCTAGTCTTAGAAGATGTGCTGCTGCATCTAGAAATTCTAGAGGCGATTTTTGTCCTTCAACCATCATTTGCTTTAGACGTTGAAGTCGGTTCTCAACTTCCCTGTAGACTCTTTTCCTGCTTGGTGGAGCTGCGCCAAAATTTATTTGTGCGAATTTTGCTCTATCATCATTTTCAATTTTTTTTTATAACTTCCACAAACCTGTAGATATTTGGGTGTCTGTGGGGTAATGTTCCATTCAGGCGATTGTGGAAGCCTTCTAGGTGGTTGTTTGTCCTGGGACCTGTTGTCTGATGATGATTCCAAAGAGGGGTTTGGAATTTTGCATCATCATCAACCCATGTTGTGACCATATAGTCATTAAAATCTGTTGCTGCAGGTACTTCTGGGGTTGACTCCATGGCGTCTATCCAAGTTTCTTGGACAATCGTTGGTGGAAGAAGAGCAAGTCCTGCTGCTCTTCTAATCCAGGGCTGGATAGCTGTGTCTTCCCTATATTGTACAGACAACCCAAGCTCTTGGGTTTTGCGCCAAATGGCCTGACAGAAATGGAAAAAACAACCTTTCACCTCTGCATCTGGAAATTCACTTGTAACTGCATGAATAGCAGCAATCTCAAAATCAGTTTGTATACGACTAGGGACAAATGGTCTATTCAGTCTCTGTTGAATTTCAGCTTTCAGCTGCCTGAACAGTCTTGTATATGTTGATGTCTGCCTGTTTGGTAGAAGAGCAAACACAAGTGGATATGAACTGGTCCCGTTCATTGCATGAATGGTGTAAACCTGGCTCCATAAGTCGGGGCATGAAGAAAATGTACCATCCATGTACACGGTTTCAGCAGTCTACAAAGCTTGTAGTTGGTCATCAGTAGAAAAGACAATCATCTTTTCTTCCTCTCCATCAGTTAAAAGTAAATAACGACGTCCATCTGAAGTCTCAGACCATGTGCCGTCAAGTTTAACCTCAGCCCATGCCTTGGGAAGTGATGGTATGTTTTTTGCCTGTGCCTATACAAGGCACTACTTATTGATGGAAACGATGGCAGTAACTCTACTTGGTCTCTACCAATTATTTCTTCATTATATAAGGACTTCATTTGGGTAGTCTCTTCTCTTGCTCTCTTTCTCATTGTGCTGATAAACCTCACAGTGTTACTATCTTCTGGGGGATGTGAATGATCAGAGATATCTCTGACAGAGTCTCCAACGGTGGTGCACCTTCCCTTGTAAGTAGAATGTATACATCTCCAGTGAGTGCAGCTCTGTCTTATTTTATTTCTGTTAAATCTGTAGCCGTCCAAAAGTACCTGTGGCGTGCCCTTCTGTGACATTACAAAATCAACTTTCTTAACAGTAGCCATTTTCAGGATATGATTCCCAAGTAAAGTCTGGCATCTTATATAGAGCACTTTTTTGACTGTGCGTTTATAACATAACTGAGTTCACTGTAAACATGTTCTGTTTGATCTTGATTAGAAGATAAATAATAATAATGATAATAATTAACAACTTATTTGATGTTTTGTTTGTGTGAACAAGTTTTACTAACAAATAATAATCAATTCTTTGGTAATTCTCTTGTTTGGATAAACATGTTTTCATTAATATAATATCAGTCTATTCCATTGTAATAGTGGGTGAACATAATTAACTACTTTTACTGAGTGTCTGAGTTATGGGATGTCTAAGTTATGGGATGTCTAAATTTTGGGAGATAACCCACGTAATGCGTTGAAAAATTTGGGCGAGATAACTGGAAGAAAGTGTGAGAGTGAAGCAGAGTGAAGCGGGTTTTAACAGTGTTCATTGCGATGATGATTTTCACAGAAGATATGAACCACGATATGAACCATTGGATTTAAATAATAAAATTTACAATCTTCCCGACATTGTTGATCTTGCATATGCTTTTACTAAAATCAACGAATATTTTATGGAACCCAAACGACATACTAGGGCATACCTGGATATTCTAAGACTTAGCCGAGGGCAGAACTAGGGACGGGATCAGAGATAGGCGAAAGAGAAGCTAGGACTAGACAGACTGTTAGTATAGTCAGAGTAGCGCTTGTAATGGGTAAAAACCGGGGATTCTGAATGAATCCGAACCAGCAAAATTACTCTTATACAAAGGAAACGTGTCTTATACAGTTAAAACTAGAAGTCCTGTCACGAACTGTGCGCTTATCTAGGCTTAATTGCGCGCAATGGTCATATCGAATGACATCCAAAGCATGGCAAGTTCTCCTGGTTACTCATAGCAAACACAGGCAATGTTTCTGCCAATGGACCTCCGGGTTACCCGGAGGTCCATTGGCTGAATATTGCTTGTGCACAGGCCATGTACAGAATTTGATAGCATTACTATAGTCATAACGCGTAGATTAACGCGCAGATCAACGTGCTATTTGTGCACATTTCATGACAGGACTTCTAGTTTTAACTGTAGCACTACGTGCTACTATTATACGTCCTAGATGGTGGCTTTGCTAAGTCCGTTTCGGTACTTTTCGGGTGGATTTTGAGAGAATTCTGGAGGATTCTGAACCAAAAAAATTGGGTTGGGGTGTTTTTGGAGATATGGGGTGATTGCTGTGTCTATTTAGGCGATTAGATTTACTACTAAAGTCTGATTACAAATGAGAAATCTGCCATTGACAGGCGATTTTTCCCAGTATTATGTAACCTATCTGGAATTTTCGGAATATCATACGAAACTTGCAAAAGATGTTCTAGAATAGCAGACATTCTTCAGTTTTGCCTCAGAAACAAAGATCATGTCTCCGTCATTGGAACGAGCTCATTCCAATGCGGGGGTCATCAGCTAGAATTTTGAGGAAAACGATTTAAAAAATAATCCAATTTTAATTGAAATTTTTATGAGAAGCACTGGCCGTTTGTGGTCATTACACGTCAGCAAACGATTTTGAGTGAATTAAATTATTGGCTATACATGGATATGGAAAACCGGATTGACAGTCAGCGTGTTGCCTAACACTTTTGTCGTCATTCGCAAAATGTGCTCCATAAAGCGTGGAATTTATATTCCAACATCATTATTTAAAAGCACAAGCAGTCATGTCATTAACGTGGATAAAAGGCTATTTTTGAGGCGTGTTACGAAGCGCTCAGAGTTGATGAAATGCACAACACCTGACACAGAAATGACTGAAACGTTTGTTCCAAATTTATATGACTACTGTTCAGGGAAGCATTCCGAAATTTAGAAGCTGGAGAACGGCGGCTTATCATTGCAGTAATGGTCAATAATATGCACTGTTGGGGGGGGGGGGGGGGGGGGGGCTAGAGGGTTCGCCCCTTGGATGTAGGGTGGGGCGGGGATATTTAGAAATTGATTACTGAAAACCCGCATTCTCGTTGATTAACTACAGTGAATTTCATTATAGTCTGATCGCCTGATAAGTAAGATGTTTCGCACACCTTCCATTGAGAACAACGCAGAAATGCTCTGGTGATACATGACTGAGTTGCAAGCCAGGTGACCCCCCCCCCCCCCGCCCCGATTGCATAGATTTTACTTATCGTTAAATACTTTTTTTCAGTGAGCCTTTCTCATCTGTATTTGGATATATTTGTTTTGTTTCTTCTTATCACCAGAAAAGTAATAATTCTACTATTATCAAGAAAATCCCCCCCCCCACACACACACACAAAAGATACATACTGGTAATTCAGTCTGTTCTTGTTATTTTAACACTGAGTGCAAAGAATTATTGCTGTAAGGGGTTGAAAAACACTGTCATGCCATGAACTATTGCAGTAGATGTTGAAAAATTCATTTCAACTCACATTGCAATAAATGATTGTAATCTAGATAAAAACTGACTTGCCATTAGGGCTGTCATGATTAATCGATTAATCGACTGTTGATCGGTCACGGCGAAATCGATTAGTATTTTTCGTTGTCGAATAATCGGTAAATTGTATCCCGTTTTAGACGTTTAATAATTAAAAGAAAATTTGATGAAAAAACTATTGTTTCTAAAGGTAAAGAGTTAAGAACACCGATGTTAAACCCCCAAGAAGCTGTTGGAAGCAATTGTCTTTCAGGTATATTCATCAAAGCTTTGATGTTCAGAACTTTTGAACCGTCAGTGTAATAATCAAGACCGGTCGGCAGTTGCGAAGTTCGCAACTGCCGACCGGTCTTGATTGTTACACTGACGATTCAAAAGTTCAGAGCATCAAAGCTTAGAATGTACCTAAAAAAGGATCGTCTTCGTTGTTTCCTTGAGGTAGGTCAACTGACTTGAACTTCATTTTTATCCACATCAAAGAGAGGGAGGGGCATTTAGGTACGATTAATCGAATATCATCGATTATTTGCGACGATTAATCGATTCTTAAATTAAAAAATCGTGACAGCCCTACTTGCCATGTCATCCCGGGCAAATTTTCCTACTTTTTCACAAGTTTGTATCATTTTATGGGGACGGCAAATTTTGGTTAAAAGATTTAAAAATTAACACCCAAGATAACTGTCAAGCAGTAATTTCGTGCTGTTTTTGTAAGCATTGAATTTTGAAATATATCTACAGCACATCCGCCGCGGACTGGTCACTTTCCACGGGTGGACAATATGTCCACGGATAGAATAATATTAGATTCCAAACACTAATTATAGGAATAATCATCAAAAATTTAATTAATGAAGCACCGGGTACAAACCGGTGCTTCAATAATTAAAATTTTGCTGCTGATGATTTCCATTACCTGGTAAACGCACGTGTGGACATTACTACCCACACGTGGATTACGACCACACCACGCCGACTGTACTGTATGCATTTTCCCACTCGCTAAGGTAAGAACTGAATATTTCCATTTTCTTTATTAAAAAAATTCATTTTCAACCGATGTCATGTTACTGTTGAAAATGAGCACCTGGAAGCCAGCTGGGATTCAATTTACATTTCCAAGAGCCATTCATTTGGATCTGTTGACAAGAATATTCAGAATATTGATTTTCTTAGTTTTGTGATACACTCTAAAATCAGATGGGTTAAAATTAACCCAAATTCATCTGGGTTGAGTGAGTATGACACCAATTGGGTTCATATTCACTCAGCCAAGTTGGTTTGGGTTGATTTTAACCCAATTGATTTTAGAGTGTGTTTTGCAAGAACGTTATGTTAAATTATACCAGCTTTTAAACCAAGATGGCTGGCCTTTAAATTCTTCCCAACTAACGACGGTAAACGCTGTGCCCAAATAAGATAATTGCGCCCAAATTACGCGGAGTTTTTTCCATAGTTTTGCAGTGTTTCGACAATATATAGTTTGGTCAGGTTTCCCTAAGCTTGTAATATAGCTTTGAGCTTACCTTCGACTCAAACAGTGCAACAGGTAAATACGTTTTTAAAAAACCCACAGAATTCTCGACAGAAAAGCAATCGGTGTCGACACTGTCGACGCCGATTGCTTTTCTGTGGCAAATTCTATATGATCACGCACTTAAAGCTAGAGATCTATTATATTCATGTTTGTGGCATTTTTCAGTAAACGCCATGGGTAATTTAGCTTACATTCAAATTGGCCTTTGGCTCGACACTGGGAAACTAAGTCGTCTTCTCGAGTTAGTCGAGTAAACTTACGTCAAAGGGTGGTGGGAACCAGTGATAATGGTGAAGACCTATAACAAGGAGTTGTAAACTATCATTTTAAGATGGGGACCTAAAACCTAAAACAGACGCCAAGAAGAAGAAAATACCGGTGCCTTTTCTCCAACCATGCAGACCACATCCATATTTGTCGTTGTGCCCAAATTAAACTGATCTAAAGGTCTGAAAGATGGTCTCCTGCTACCTCATGTACTTTCGTTATGAAAAAGGACAGTTTTTTTTCGTTCTGAGGGCTGTAACAGAATTCCAGAACAGTATTGTTGAAAAGATGTCAACAAAAGCCTCATGAACACTGACTGGTACCCGAGACGTTTACGCCTGTCTTTTTTTTTTCCCTTTTTGAAATGGGGTTAGGATATAGTATACGCTTTATCTGTAGGGCAGTTTGCCGGTCCTCCCACATGTCATCTGCGCATCTTTCCCCCAAATTTGTTGTCTGCCTATGACATATTTGATCCGTCGATTCATACTTCACAGAAGTGTCGCTCACGAAAGGATGTGTCATGACCTTGACTTATGGATCAAATCTCCAAGAATGCGGCCACAGATAGAAGACTTTGATATTGTTCGATAAACTCTTTCCTGTCGATATAATTTCTAGTTCATATTTTTTTTCTGTTTCACAGAGTTGTTAACTTGTGCCAATTGCGTGTTCTTTTCTTGACCTAAAGTTACAATTTGAAGGTAAAAGCCACGGACGAGAAAATCTTGATATTGTTGCACTGTCCTAGACTAGCTCATACAAGCTGATCTCATTGACAGAAACCATTCATACATTCACTCCACCCAAGTGTTGTCCATGACATGATCTTGACCCAAAGCGGGGCGCGGTGGCGTTTCAGTAACCGGTTCTCGTCAGATCACCGAAGTTAAGCAACGTCAAGCCCTGTTAATCCTCGGATGGGTGACCGCCTGAGCGATCGATTCGGACTCCCGCGCTGTGTCCTTGGGCAAGGCACTAAACCCCCGTTGTCCACATGGGGGCACGATGACGCCGTGTACTAAGGCGTGCTGAACGTCGATGGTGCGCATGTCTTCAACCAATCTAACCATGCCTGTGCTACAGTGCGAAGTTACGATGTTGGAGAGCTGATCGTCGTTGCTCGGTGGTTCTCTTCGGGGACTCTGGCTTTCTCAACCCGTAAAACTGTCACGGTCATGATTTGCCACTGTGCATAAGTATGTGACCTTAAACACCAATAAATAAATAGATAAATAAATAAATAAATAAATAAATAAATAAATAAATAAATAAATGATCCAAAGTCATACCTCCAATGTCAAGGTCGCAGACAGGAAAATTTTTGTGTATTGTATCATCCTCGTGTGATGCGTTTAATTTAATCAAAGTAACAGGTCTAGTTTATACAATTTCCCACTTCTCGGGGTGGGGTGTGTGTGTGTGGGGGGGGGGGGGGGGGGGTGACAGTGACACAGACCCGAAGTCATACCTCCAAAGTCAAGATCACACAGACAGTCATGACCATCGGTGAGGAATGTTTCGATACTTACAAAATGTCCTTATCGCTACAAAATGGAGCTATTTTCTGTTGTTGATTGTTTTGCTATTATATTTCTAAAGCTATCAGACATACCCAGCATTGCACGTTGAAAATGAAAACGTTAGTAGGTATAAAAGGCGGATTCGGGAACACTTGTACACGATTTCGTACATGTACACGTACATCGATGTACACCTCCATAGGATTTAGTGTTAAAATCGTGTACTTGTACACGACTTGTCGTTTTTTATGGTGCTACAGAATCCACAAACCCACTGCCACGTTTTCTCAGATCACACATTTAACGTTGAAATACCCGTTGGCGAACGTGTATATTCTACACGTCGCTCAAGAGTGAAAAAATGTATGAAATTTTAAGAAAAATGAGGTGGATTGTCTGCTACAGAATCCGCAAATGGGTTTCCCCCATAGGATTCAGTGTTAAATCGCGAGCAAAAAAAACGTGTTGCGGATTCTGTAGCAGCGTCGAAAAGTGGTTTGCGGATTCTGTAGCATCCGTATCTGTACACGATTTTAACATCGAATCCCTATGGAGGCGTACACGGAAACCCATTTGCGGATTCTACATCAGAAAATCGACTTATGTACGGTACATGGAAAAGAGGTGCTACCGAACCCGCAAACCCACTGCCACAATGAGAGTAAAAACTGACACTCCTGTTTTTGTTCTGGTGTGAATGAAGGTTTTCGTTCAAAAGAGTCGACTATAAACATGAGTGTGAGTTTTTGTTTCTGGTGTGAATGAAGGTTTTCGTTCAAAAGAGTCGACTATAAACTTGAGTGTCAGTTTTTGTTTCTGGTGTGAATGAAGGTTTTCGTTCAAAAGAGTCGACTATAAACATGAGTGTCAGTTTTAGTTTCTGGTGTGAATGAAGGTTTTCGTTCAAAAGAGTCGACTATAAACATGAGTGTCAGTTTTTGTTTCTGGTGTGAATGAAGGCTTTCGTTCAATGTAAACGAAAAAAATTGAGTTTAGAAAAAATTAGAAAAAATCGGAGGTAAAAAATCGTTTGTTCACGTTTTGTCACTGCTAATTTTGTGAAGTAAATGTTAATAAAACACTTTATAGAATGTTTCATTCAAATAAAAAATAGTTTGTAATTGACACTCGTGTTTTTGTTGTGGTGTGAATGAAGGTTTTCGTTTTAATGGATCGTTTTAATAATAGATAATAATACGCATTTTTCCACTCAATTAGGTTTGAGTGGTAAATTTTAATATATTCGTGATAATGTTCGGAGATGTGAATGAAATCCTTTTAACAGACGTAATTATTCTCAAACGCATTAAATCAGAAACCGGTTTCTTTATGTGCTAAAACTTTTAAACTTTTTTCAAAGTTCTCTCTCAATTCGACATTGAGTGAAATGATTTTGAGATATGAATGAAATCCTTTTAACAGACGTAATTATTCTCAAACGCGTTAAATCAGAAATCGGTTTGTTATGTGCTAAAACTTTTAAACTTTTCAAGTTTTCCCAGTTCAACACTGAGTTGAGATATGAATGAAATCCTTTTAACAGACGTAATTATTCTCAAACGCGTTAAATCAGAAACCGGTTTGTTATGTGCTAAAACTTTTAAACTTTTCAAGTTTTCCCAGTTCAACACTGAGTTGAGATATGAATGAAATCCTTTTAACAGACGTAATTATTCTCAAACGCATTAAATCAGAAACCAGTTTCTCATGCGCTAAAAACTTTCAAACTTTTCAAGTGTTTCCCAGTTCGATAATGAGTGACTAATCGGTGATGTGTTTTTAACGCGTTCGAAGGCAAAATGCATTTATATACTTTTTATCGTGTAAAATGTTTTTTCTCAACTGGTTTTTTAGTTATTATATTAAAGACAGAAGATTTTTATTAACTTAAAACATAAAAAGGTAATTATACATTTAATTTTGAAAATAATAAATAACTCACATTAGCATACTCAAAGGAACATTAATAATTTAAAAACGAAAAATGTTTTTACAGATGGATGCTAAACGTCGAGATCATATTTTAAACGAATATGAACGTGCCAAGAAGAGCATTCAATAGGCTGACAGAAGCAGACGTCTCGGAGAGAAGGAACTCAGACGCGAAACCACAAAAATATTTAAACCCATGACGGATGTTCAAGAGTGAAGCAAGAAGGAGATAGTTGAAGAATTGAGACCCATAAAAGAGAGTTCTTTGAGAATGGGTTCGTTGCCCGGTAGTTTTGGAAATCGGTATTCCTTTCAATCTACACCGGATTACGTTCCTACAGGGATTCAAACCGACGTGAGCGACGATACAGCTTCGACTATCACCACTGATAGCGTCGCGTCGTCCGAGGATGGCGGTAAGAGAGATCTGTTGTATGGAATTTATAAGGATTCTGACGGTAGAACTTTTGTGGGCGATACAGAAGTGGAAATGGATGATGAAGATTTAATTGTCAGTTCGAATAAGTATAAAATAACTGATGGACTGTGCAAATTGCTCCTTTTCGACAAGCCTGGAGATTACACGGAACAGGATTTTGACAATTACGGCGACATTCTGGTTCAGACCCACGCCATGCTGAGAAATAACGATGCCAGAGAGACGAGACCCAAAGGCAACAGAGGTTACAAGTGGACGAAAGTGGTGAAACCCATATGGGATATGAATAAGAAGTTCGTCGAATCGGTGACTGGTAAAGGGGTGAAAACCACTTTTCTTCCGAGCGATTCTGACGCTCTGTCTCAGAGATTGAGATTGTTGATGGCGAGTAGACGCGCTGGTAACACAGGATTACATAATGAGATAGTTAGCATATGTGACAAATTTTTAAGACAGAAGGTTTTGAATAAAAACCATTATAAAAGGCTGATGAACGAATTGAAGGATTGATGTATATAATAAGTAGAGAGAAACAAACAAACAAACAAAAATATATAAAATAATAAAAACAGTAAATTTTTTCACTAGAATAATAAAAGTATTTAAACAACAAACGATTTACCAATGAAAAACAAAATATATTATAAAATAAAAATATGTTGGTGATAAAGAACAGGGGATACGTCAGAACTTACGTTCAAGGCGGTTCTGGCATCGTCGATTCTATAATGCGAGCGTTCACGAGTGATGTGGGTAGAAAACTCGCATCGACCGCGTTTGAGGTCGGTAAGAAGACGGCTTTGGATGCTGGTAAGAAAGCCGCTTCCGAAGCCAGTGGTAGGATAGCTTCTGTGGCTGGCAAGAGGGCAGCCGACGCGTTGATCGACAAGTTGATCAGTCCACCGGCGAAGCGAGCTGCGTTAGAGCGAACGCCGAAAAGTTGGAAAGATTTTAAGGATGCTGTGGTACCCATACAAGATTTAGCCAAAATGACGAGTGGATCCGGATTGAAGAGAACTCGTGACGGTGTAATATAAATAAATAATAATATTAAAACTGAGTTTGAAAAAACATAAAAAATTGTGTTTGAAAAAAATCTAAAATAACAAACAAAAAATAAAAAGCAAAGATGAACATTAAAGATATGTCTTGGAAAGACGCCGCGACCAAGAGGTTGAATAACAAGTTCTTTCCCAAAAGCATAAGAGGCTTGATAGTGGGAAAATCGAATTGTGGAAAGACCAATCTGTTGATGAATCTGTTGTCCCGACCCGACAGGTTGGATTACGACAGATTGTTTGTGTTTGGCAAGAGCTTGTTTCAACCCGAATACAGATTGCTTCGAGAGTGCATGGATCGTAGATTGCCCAAGGACGTCATAGCCAGAATCTTTGACAGTAGGGAGGAATTCGACAAAAGTGAAGCTCCTCTTTCGACCATTTTGGACGGTGCGGCGATGGAATTGATGAAGAGAAATGCATCTTCGAACGTCAGGTGTCGATTTTATGAGAATGTTAGCGACGTTCCGGATCCTAGAGAATTGAAATCGGATGATAAGAATCTCATGATTTTCGACGATCTGAATTTGGAGAGACAGAACCGATGTGAATCGTATTACGTTAGGGGTCGACACAGCAACGTGGACTGTTTCTACCTGTCACAGAATTATTTTCGATTGCCCAGACAGACGATAAGGGAGAACGCTAATTTTCTATGTCTCTTTTGCCAAGATCTCAATCATATCTACGGCGATCACGTCGCAAACGACATGAGCGTGGCGGAATTCAGGAGATTCTGCAAGAGGGTTTGGGATGGAGGACTTTACAATTTCGTCGTGATCGATTTGACTAGCGAATTTAATCGCGGAAAATATCGGTGCAGATTCGACAAGTTTTATGGTTCTGATGATAATAAGATAGAGCGTGAAAATAAAAAAAATTAGAAAATAATAAATCTTCAAATAATTAGTTTTGAAAAATTAAAATATAATGTTCCAACAAGGAGAATTGTTAGAACGGATAGCCGAGAATACGGCTGCAAAACAATCCATTTAAATCGTAGTGAGTGGCGATTCGACTCGATTCGCTACGAAATTCGAACCTTTCATCGAATTGAATAGAGAGAAAAGATACAAAATGGCGTTGGTGAATCTGGAGACTTATTATTCCTTTCCCAACGTCACCGAAAAGAATAACTCGTTCAAGTATTCCGACGGAGTGGATTGGTTGGAGATTCGAATTCCCAAAGGAAGTTACGACATAGACGATTTGAACAATTACATTCAGACGCGAATGAAGACGGATGGAAAGGGAAGCAACAAGATCAGACTCGCTCCCAATCCTAATACCTTACAGACGATGTTGGATTTGGAAGATAATTTTCGAGTGGATTTCAACATGGATGATTCTATAGGCAAGATGTTGGGATTCGAACGAAAGATGTATCGAGACCACGCGGCATCTGAAAATATGGTCGACATTCTCGCAGTCAATAGCATTCTGGTGAACGTGGATGTGATTGCTGGAAGCTACGTGAATGGTAGCGCTCAACCGACGATCTATTCCTTCTTTCCAAACGTGTCGCCGGGTTATAAGATCATGGAGCGACCTCGAAATTTAGTTTATCTACCAGTGATTTTTGACACGTTGTATAGTCTCAAAACTACATTGATGGATGAAAATGGTGAACTGTTAGATCTTTGCGGAGAGAGGGTGACGATACGATTTCACATAAGAGAAATATAAAAGCAAAAAAAAAAAAAATATTGTGTATATATATAAATAACAAAAATAAAATAAACGCAATATTAATTTTACAAACATTATTTAATATATATAATTATCATTAAAACAAAAAAACAATTGAAGAAAATATATTTTAAAAAAAGAATTATGACACAATACGTGGTTAAAAACGTGAACATATCCGTAGGACAGAGGAAGAAACTTAAGAGAGCGTTAACAACTCGAGGCAAGGCAGTGAGATTCAAATTCACTCACGAAGATCTGACGAGTGGCGGTCAGGATTCGATCACCTGGACCAGAAGTCAAATCAAAAGGATGGAGAAAGCGATTCGTGATGGAAGAGGGTTGATGGTGAGATTGAGTCCCGCTCAATTGAGATACAATTTGAGAATGAAAGGCAGTTTCCTACTGCTATTAGCAGGAATCGCCGCAAAAGCATTACCCTTCGCCGCAAAGGTATTACCCTTTCTTGGAAAGACTCTCGGCATGGGAGCTCTCACGGGACTCGCGAGTTCGGGAGTTGAGAAATTAATGGGTGGCAGCAGACTGTTTTTGAAGAAGGGAGGAACCGTGTGTCACGTCCACGTAGATGACAGCGGTAAAGGATTGTATCTAGAACCCATTAGAGGTGACAACTCTTTGAATGGAAATGGTCTCTATCTGAAGAGTGGACGGAACATTGAGCGACTCGGCAAGGGTTTGTTGTTTGGTGAGAATTCGCCGTTTAAGAATATACCGATTTTGAATATGTTATTATAATGTAAAAAAATTATATAATTATAAATCATAGAAAGTATAAAATAATATATAAAATGGATAAAAAGGTGGAAAAACAATTAGACGATAATGATGAATATCGTGAGATAGAGTGTGAAAAAGATGTGGAAAAACGATTAGACGCTAATGATGGATATCTTAGGAAAGGTATAATAAAAAAGTTAAATAAAGATCGGGATAGGCGGTTGAAATTTAAAAGAATGAGATGTTTTCCACCATCACCACTATCTTCTAAAGAGAATGGTAATGATGTGAGTGTTACCGAGAGATGCATACCATTCGTTCATAATTATGATTCGGATAAACAAATGTGTTGTTATAAAAACGTAGCATATTACAAAAAAAAAAAGAAAAGAAGAATCGACGCTGAAATTTAAGAAAAAAGGAAACGTTATTATAATATATGGGTAATAGTGAAGAAGGAAAACAAAAAAAAACCCAAAAAGTAATGAGATCTAAAGATGATCTCATTACTTTTTTTCCCCTTCTTCTTCGCTAAAAATCAATCTCTCTGTTGTTTATATTTCCAAGTCCATTATTAGCATGTTGACACTCGTTTCTTCTCTTTTTTCGAAAATGTGTTGAAAGTTTATATTTACTTTTTTGAGTTTTTTTTACATCGGTGAACTCGCTCTCACCACCCAATTTGTTCACGAGTTCGAGAGAGATATTTGGATATATGTAACTTCCATAGAACAACATCAAATCGTCCTTGTCGAATTCTCGATCTTTGGCGATGACGATTTTTTGTAGATCACTTTGGTACTTGTAAAACAAATCGAGCGTGGCTTCGTCCCATTTCAAAGGCATGTGATATTTGTCATGTTTGTGCTCTAATCCCTTCGTCTCGACCTCGTTCAATTCGATGGAATCGTGTCGTTGTAATCTATAGATTTTAAAACCGAATTTCTTACACGTTTCGACTCGTTTCAATTTCAATTCGCATTTTTTAGGTGTTGTTGTCATGATCGATTATTTGGTTTTTTGTTTTATGAATTCTTGCAAATAATGTATATTTTAAATTTTGTATTTTAATAATTTGTTTAAAAGTTTTGTTTTTTTCACTCTTTATATATATAAAAAAAAATTTTTTTAATTTTAATTTTCTTTAATGTGAAAAAAAAATTTTTGTAAAAGTTTTTTTCTCTTTATATATAAATAAAAAGTTAAAACATAAATATAAACAATTTTAAAACTTTTTAACAAATTATCATTTAAATACAAAATTCGAAAAAAATATTCTTACAAACCCAATTTTGAGGTAAAAAACAATGATTAAATCTGAATATCCGAATTATAGTTTAGAACGTGCAAGACTTCAAATGTTTAAAAACTGGCCTTCGCATCTTGCTAAAAAACCCGAAGATTTAGCTGCTGCAGGTTTCATTTATATGGGTAAAAGTGACAAAGTTAATTGTTTTTGTTGTAACATACATTTAATGAATTGGGAACCTAATGACAAACCTTTGGTAGAACACATAAATAATACCGATGGTCATTGCAATTATTTGAAGAAGATCCAGACATTAGGATTGATTAAGATTGAAAACGAAGAATGGGAAAGAAATAAAAACGAGAGATTATTAAGGGGTATTTTACAATCCAGATACACGAAGGAACAATTGTATAATACATTGAATTATGCAAACAAGACGTTATCTCAATTCTCGACTTTAGAAGATTTGATTCGATTCATGAAAGAAGCAAACGGGTTATTATCTATTGAGATGGAGTCGAGTGATGTGAACGCGTGTCTGCTTTGCGAAAACAACTCTGCAAATGTTTTGTTTCTACCGTGTGCACATTTGTGTTATTGTAAGAAATGTTATTCTAGAGACGAGAAAACGTGTTCGTTTTGCGAACAAGAAATAAAAGCGATCGTAAATTGTTTTGAATAAAAAAACATTAAAGAAAAAATTAAATTAAAAAATTTTTTTTTTTATATATATAAAGAGTAAAAAACAAAACTTTTTAACAAATTATTTTAATACAAAATTCGAAAAAAAAAAAATTCTTACAAATGGAGCAAACAAATAAAAAAATGGAAAATTTAAATGAGAAAACCGTACCTCAGTTAAACGAGATTTGTAAACTATTAAAAATTCCACATTTCAGAAATCATAGAACTAAATCAAAAAAAATTGAAGTCATACAGGAATATTTGCGAAAAGATGAAAAAGGCAAACGAAATGTCGATAGCAATGACGTCAAAAAATGCATCGGTTGTGAAAAATGAGAAGAAGAAAAAGATAGTAAAAGGAATCGAAATGCCGACGTCGAAAAAAAACAAAAACGTTTCGATTGTGAAAAATAAGAAGACGACTAAACGAAAAGCCATTGAAGAACATCAAGTTTCAAAAGAAAAGAAAAAAAAACCTAAAACGAAAACGGGTGATGCACTTCAGATTCTAGACAAACGAAATATATCGAGTGAAATTCGACAAGCAATGAACAAAGGGAAAGGAGAAGAATATATAGCACGACTCGTCGCAGAACTATTCTAATGGAAGCCCGTAAAACGGGAGAGTGCAATCAAAGGCATTTTTAAAACTTACGACGTGGTTCCCTCGTGCAAGAAAATCGATCCAAAATTGTTCATGGAATGGGTGAAGAAAAAAGTATTGGATTTGTTTCATGAACACATGAATGTGGGACAAAAAATTAAGATGATATTTCATTGAATGATGAATAAAATCGACGTGAAGTCTGGCGAGAGCATCGTTAAAAATGCATATTTCAGATCTAACGTCAAACCCGTATTTCGAGGTTCAGATTTATCAGACGTTTTTGAAAAGATGAAAGACAAGATGTTGACGTCTCTCGCGAATTATCAACATGAAGTTAGTAATTGGACGTTCGATGAGGTGTTGAAACTCGAAATTCATATAACTGAAAACGATTCGTTGAAAGGGTCTTCCTACGTGAAATTACCGTATTTCTTAGCTAAAAACCAATCCGTGGTCAACGTGAGAAATAAAGATGATCAGTGTTTTAAATGGGCAGTCACCTCTGCTTCATAACCTGTCAAAATGAGCTCCGATAGAGTTTCTTGTTACGAGGAGACTTCTAAAAATCTCGATTGGACTGGAGTGACTTTTCCAACAGAGTTAAAACACATCGACCGTTTCGAGGCTCAAAATCCCACCATAGCGGTGAACGTCTTGGGATACGACGATGAAAAATGAACGATCTATCCTCTCAGACAGACTTCATATCTCGAAAGAGAAAAGATGATTATTTTATTATTGATTTCGAATGGTGACAATCATCATTATTGTTGGGTTAAAAATCCGAGCCGATTACTGTCGAGACAAAATAATAAACATAAAGGAAAGATATGTTTATGTTGCAACTGCATGAACATGTTTCAGAGCAAAAAATCGTTAGCGAAACATCAGGAATATTGCAACGAAAATCAAGGTGTCACCGTCAAAATGCCCAAACCCAACACCATCGTGAAGTTTGAAAATCACAATAGAAGGTTAAAAGTACCATTTGTCGTGAACGCCGATTTCGAATGTTTCACCACGAAAATGAGTTCCTGTCAACCCAACGCTCTTCAAAGTTACGTCAAAAGATATCAAAAACACATACCTTCAGGCTATTGCATTTACGTGAAATGCCCTTTCGACTCGCAACATGACATGGGTCCCTTCACCAACATGAAACAGTGCGAAGACGATGACGTGGCCCAAAGGTTCGTGGAAGAGTTAGAATCGAAAATTCAAATGTTATACGACAAATTCAAAACTCCGGCGAAAATGATCATTACGCGAGAGCAGCAGGACGAAAATAACAGAGCCACCGAATGTCACATATGCAGACAATCGTTCGACGAGAATTCAGAGGAAAATAAGAAGGTCAGAGACCACGATCATTACACGGGTCTGTATCTCGGTCCGGCTCACAGCAAGTGTAATTTAAAATATCAAGACGCCATTTTCTATCCGGTGATATTTCACAATCTCTTGGGTTACGACAGTCATCTGTTCGTGAGAAATCTCGGCACTTCCCACGAAGAATTAAATTGCATCGCGAACAGCGAAGAAAGATACATTTCCTTCATGAAATGGAAGCTCATGGAGAAAAAAAGAGTAATCGACGGAGAGACATTGAAAGAAAAAACAAAATTCATTCGTAGAGCCATACGTTTCATCGACAGTTTTAAATTCATGTCGACCGCTCTGGAAAAATTAGTCGATCACATGAGCAAGGATAAATTTAAAAACACGAGCGAACATTTTGGAGAATGAGTAGACGTCATGTTCAGGAAAGGAGTCTATCCTTACGATTACATGAACGATCTAAAGAGATTCGACGACATCGCACTACCTTCGAAAGAAGATTTTTATTCGAAATTATACGAATCTGACATTTCCAACGAGAATTATGAACACGCCAAAAACGTGTGGAAATCATTCGATATGAAAATCATGAGAGATTATCACGATCTCTATCTAAAGACCGACGTTCTGCAATTGGCAGACGTGTTCGAAAATTTTCGAGACGTCTGTCGTCGAAATTACGATCTGGATCCGGCTTGGTATTTCACCGCACCTGGTCTGGCGTGGGACGCTCTGTTGAAGACCACCGAAGTCCAATTGGAATTATTATCCGACGTGAACATGTTGCTCATGTTCGAAAGGGCTGCGAGAGTTGGCGTCTCGATGATCTCTCACAGATATTCTGAAGCTAACAATCCCTGCATGAAAGAAGGTTTCGATTCGAAATGGTCGAATAAATACATACAGTATTGGGATGCTAATAATCTGTACGGTTGGGCTATGTGTCATCCTTTACCGATTGGAAATTTCGAATGGGTGACGGAACCGGAAGAGATGCAAAAATGGAGAGACTATCCTTGCATTTTAGAAGTCGATTTGAACTATCTGGAAGAATTACACAACGATTATCCACTGGCTCCCGAACGAATGGAACCGAACGAAGGAGACGAGGAAAAACTCATTCCCAATTTATTTAACAAACGTCACTACGTCGTCTACAGTGTGAATTTGAAACAATACGTCGATTACGGGATGAAATTAGTCGACAGGTGATAAAGCCAAACTACTGTTCACTGACACGGACAGTTTAGTTTATGAGATAGAGACGAAAGACGTCCTCCAAGATATACCTCCGGACGTGGCCGTGTGGTTCGACACGAGCAATTATCCCATCGATCACCTGTCCAACATTCAATCGAATGACAACAAGAAGGTGTTGGGTAAACTTAAGTTGAGCGTGGCGGTAAACAAATCGTCGAATTCGTGAGCTTGAGACCCAAACTGTATGCTTATCGTCTAGAAGATGAAGAGATCAAGAAGTGCAAAGGGGTTAAAGCATGCGTGGTGAAGAAAAACATCTCTTTCCAAGAGTATAAAGATTGTCTGTTAGGAAGTGGTCCAGTGTATAAGACTATGAAATCGATTCGAAGCGAAACTCACGACTTGTATACCGAAATAGTCAACAAGATTTCGCTGACAGCCGACGACGATAAGAGATTCATGTTAGATGATAAAATAAGCACTTTGGCACTCGGACATTGGATTTCGGATCTAATTAGAGACGATATGATTGTGGATGATTGGATTCCAGATATGAGTAAGGATGATAGGATTCCAGATATGAGTAAGGATGATAGGATTCCAGAACATCAAGAGGAATTAGACGGATTCGAGATTATGGAAATCGATAGAGACATCGAGAAAGTTAGTTTAAAAAGAAAAAGAAAAAAATAAAAAAAAAAATAACGTCATTTTAGTGAATTATAATAAAATAAATAAATAAAAATGAATAAGAAAATAGAGATATCCGTAAAAGGTGTCGTCTTACCTAACGAAGCCCTATCCAACATCGATCTGTCGAATGCGGCGAAGGATTTGAAAATCAAAGATTTTCTAGGCATGTTTTCTAGAGATGCCTTGCCGAAGAGAAGACCTCGACAATCGGAATGCGGAATTTAAAATCTAGACGATTTATCGAGTGAAGGCACTCACTGGGTGGCGTGGTTCAAGAACGGGAAGAAGAATTATTATTTCGACAGCTACGGAATCTTGCCGCCAAAAGAAATAAAGAACTATTTCAACAAATCGATGGTTCGTTACAACACGGAACGAGTGCAATCACCAGATCAAGTGTTTTGTGGTCACCTCTGTCTCTACATTCTCAAGAGATGGTCTGAATGAGATCGGTTTCGAAACATTCTCAGTGATTTACATTAGAGAGAGATTTATTTATTTTTTTATAGTATATAAAGATAAAAAATTATTTAAAAAAATTTTAATCGAATAAAAACGAAAAATAAAAATAAAATAATTCATTTTTTAATAAATATATTTTTTTAAAAACAAAAAATCTCAAAACAACAAGCCAGTCGATAAATTTGGTAGAAGTGACGACGAAAAAGTCAACCTAAGAAAGAAGAGAAAGACGTTCGAAGTTGACGATGGTTACGACGTTGCCAACTTGGACGAACATTACATTTGGAGATTCGAACCTCGAGAGGAACCTTTGAACATGAACAATAAGAAGCTCTACAATCTTCCCGAGCTGATAGATCTCGCAGATGCTGCGACTAAAAAATACGTCGACAGGGGGAACGCTGATTTCGAACAAATCATGCTAGATAATTACGTGGATAAAACCATGACGGATGATCTCGATCTGAAATCTAAATGTTTGGTGAACATCGCGAATCCCATAGATCCCACGGATGCTGTGACCATGAAATACGCAGATGACTCTCATGCGAGATTCAGCGAACACCTGAGAAATAGATATGTTCAGAAAACGATGCACTCGGAATTGAATGCCAATTCTAACAAGATAACAAACGTGGCCACTCCCACGAATCCCAAGGACGTGGCGACCAAACACTACATAGATCTGGAACAGAGAAAGTCTGACAGACGAGAAATGAAATCGGATCTGAATGCGGGATTCAACAAGATATTGAATCTGTCGAAGGTCGATGACACGGATGCTGACTCAACCGCGGTCAACAAGGGCTACGTAGATTCTGCAGTGATACGATCACAAGAATACCTAGAATCGCAAGTGGACAATCTCTACCTGAACAAACAATCTGGCGGAACCATGGAGGGTGGTATCGACATGAACGGTGAGAATTTATTCGGTCTCAGTCACGATCCCGAATTCGATTCCAGCGCGGTCAGCAGGAAGTACATGGATGACAACTCGGTCTGGAGAAAGGGCGACATCATGGAAGGTAAACTAGACATGGGTGGACACGCGCTCACGAATCTACCGGATCCCGTGAACATGACGGATGCCTGCATCCTGATTTCGGTGGTGGAGAAAGTCAAATATGCTAGACAATTGATCACTGTGTGGGCCGAGGAGAGCGGCACGTTAGAGGAGGGAAAAGCTGAGTGGTCTTTCGGAAATGGAGGTAGTGGATCGCAACATGGTCAAGTGGGATATCCCATGCCGTTGGGAGGTGAAATCATTCGAATGAGTCTGGCTTCCACGGATTTGAATAACAGAGCGGTCATCAATCTCATGGTGAATGGAGTAGAGAGTGATAAGAGATACAGTGTCAAAAAGACTGAGAATCAACACGAGAATGTTAGCACGTTCGGCACGCCTCTCAAAGTGAACGCTGGAGACAGGATTAATTTCGTTACGAAAACCAATAATCCCGAAGCCGCCACTTCCGTGGTGAGCCTACTGATCGAACTAGATCCTTTGAACAAACAGTGAACGCGTGGAAATAAATAATTAAAAAAATAATGAGTGATTATTAAAAACAAAAAAAAGTAATGAGATTTAGAAAGATGTACAATCTCTCTAGATCTCATTACTTTTATTTTTTTTTTGCTTTTTTTTATTGATAACTTTTTATTATTATATTTTACGTTTACGATTTCTGAAATGTTTTTTTCTTTAGTAAAAGAATTTTGTCACTTATGACGATGATTAAAATTACATCTCTTTTTAAATTTTCTATCCATTTATGATTACAATTTACACACTTTGCAAATACGGTTGTTGGTTCATCACCAGATCTAGTTTGTTGAGATTCGATTTTTATTTGACGTTTCTCACATTTGCGACATTTTAAAATTGTATTTTTTATAATTTCTTTGTTAGATCTTATGAGATCAAACTCTTCTTTTTCTTTTAAACGATATTCATTAAAATCACAATTATTCCATCCTTTTTTTGTGTTACGTTCTTCATGTTCAATTTGAATCCATTTTTCCAAGCAATTTATTTTAACGTCGTAGTGATCTGAAGTGAACAGATGATTTGTTGTTTTCGTGTCAAAAACATCCATTTTGTTTTCGAGATTTTTTTTTTTTTTAATTAATCTTACATCCTCATTTTTAACGTTTATTAATTTTTTTTCACACACATCTCTCATCGAATGATCGACATCTTATTTCCATCCGATTCGAATTGTAATTCTCTGTCCGACAGGACCAGGGTGAAGACTTCGGTTTTTCTCGGCACGTTCCTATCGAATTGCATCTTGATCTGAATATCTAAGACGCTACTCTTGAGTCGTTCACTCTGTTTACTGACGTCGAATACGAACATGGGATACATTGACTTGTATTCGCCGGGAGATATGTTAGGGTTGCTCATCAATTCGTCTAGACCGTGATACTTCTTTCGAAAATCAGCGGCATTGCCGTACAGTCTGCAGAAATCATTCTTGTCGAACGACGCATTGTAATCGATTGCTGGATATCTCGTGGCATTCAGAAACACTTGCATGTTTCTCAAATGGCAGTGATCGAACAGCGATGCATTCTTTTCCTGAGACCCGTCCCTATCGGTCTGAAATGCAACCACAATGAAACGCAGTCTCTCGAAAGCGGATTTCACCATCAATCTCCAATCGAAGTGATTCGTGGAGAGAGGAATGCTAGCTGTGTCGCACTGTCTCATTCTAAATCCCACGGGTAATTTACTCTTGGATTCTATGATCTTGTAGAGACGTGCTTTTTCCACGATCGAAGGCTCCATGTGTGGAACGAACCACGCTATCTTGTGTAGAGTTATCTTACCCACATCAGTCGCATTGAGTCTCACTTTTGCGTCGTCATTTCCTTTTTGAATCAACGTCAGACTATGTTTGAATCCATACATGATCTTGTTGTAATCGTCCGCAAATCCGAAGATGTGTTTCAAAGGTATCCTGAACGAAAACGTTCCTTTAGGTCTGGATGTCTTGACGACGTAGTCAAATATCGCGGCGGCGGTGCCGGCGCTAGCAGGACCGACGGTGTCTTTCACCCACAACTGATTAAGTCCTCTGGATTTTGAAAAATCAGCAGGATACGTCAAGAGTCCGAACATCGTGGTGGCCTGACCGGGATGAAAATCAGATTCTATCTCTTGTCCGGATAGCATGTATTTTATATTACTGAATAGATGCATGATGCCATTATTGGCTAGAGTAACCATGTCATCGTCGGCGTAGTCGCTCGCATCTTCCTTGGTGAGATGTCCCTGCACCACTATGTAACTCTTGCTAGGATGTATGAATAGATCTTGAGTTTCGACGTTGATTCTTATCTCTCCCGCATTGTTCAAACTCGTTCCGGTTACCGGTTCATATTCGTGAACCTCATATTCTTGAATACTTTCATCTTTCACTATGCTTTGTGCTATATCTAGTATATTCGTCATTTTTAAAGGATTTTTGTTTTTTTGTTTATTAATTAGCTTGCTTTTTTTTTATCTAAAAATAGTTTTAATTATTTTTATTATTATTTTTCTCTCCTATATATATATGTGTGTAAACAAGAAAATGTTAAAAAGTGTAAATAAAAGAAATTTGTTTTCTTTATCAAAACTTTGTCTTCTGTAATTGTTGTTCGTAAAACTTTCCGATGATCTCTTCTCCATTCAAAGCTTTGATTTCGTAAGTCACCGGATCGGTGTGAAATATTTTGATTATTACGAAGATTTCCGAGGTCCATCGAGGAGTATAACCCTTTTCGAAGTGCTTTTTATAAGCGTAGATTCTCACTCGATCACCGACCGCAAATTTCGGCGTTCTAGACTTCTTCCTAATCTTAGATCTTTCAGGATATAAATTCGCATAGACCCGTTTTTCATTTCGAGGATCGCTAGCTTCCACGGGAGTCATCTTGATCGATCTGTGTCGCGTGTTGTTGTAATCTTTAACCAGACTGTTCAGAGCGTATATGTATTTCTTGGTCGAATTCGCCGTGAAGTATCTGTGCATCTTTTCCTTCATCGTTCGATTCCAACATTCCACCACGCTAGCTTTCTCTTCGTTTTCGACCGAGTAGAGGTCGACCAATCGATGAACATGCTTGTTGTAGAATTCCTTTCCCTTATCCACCCACAATTTACTCGGTTTTCGAGAAAACGAGTCGAACACGCTCTTCAGAGCCTCGGCGACACAAGGTCCCGATTTATTCTTCAAAGCTCTGATCCAACCGTATTTGGAAAACACGTCGATGACCGTCAATAGATATTTGACACCCTCGTTCCACCTCGAAAACGATCTCATGTTGACCAAGTCGGCAGACCAAATACCATCCAAACCTTTCACGAACACCCTTCTCTTTCGAAATTTACGCATGATGGGTTTGTGTAACTCCTCAGCCAATTCGCTCATCAATAATCGTTTCTTCTTTTCAGATGCGCTTTTTTTTTTTGAACGCCCCATCCGAATCGACGTTTCGCACTGATCAGATTGCCGACCAGCGAACGTTCTATCTTCTCTCTCCTGGTCGAATTCGATATGCCTCTCAATTTCCCCAACATGTTTTTATCGCAGACGTTGTTGTGAGTCTTGGTGTCTGGATGTCCGGCGTAGCACAGATCGTGATCATACGCGGCCGCATCCACCCTATTCACAGGTTTGCTCCAAGATTTAGGAGTCAGATCGGCGTTGAGTCTCTTGTTCAATTTCGTTCTGGATCCCGTGAAACTGTGACCAGGCAGATGCATTTCGAAAGGTAGATTATTGATCATTTTATTCACGATGCCTTTACCTTTGCTCACATTCTTTTTTTTGATGAATCAAGTCTTGACAGAACCACACATGTCGCAAATTCCGCGAAGCATCTGTCTGTTGTCTTTAGTTCGTACTTCTCGAGAATTACTCGTCTCGGTAACTCTCTTACACTTTACTCAATACATTTTTAAGAGTTATTTAAATTAATTTCGTTTTTATTTTATATATAAATTTAATTTTTTTTTTTTAAAAATTCTGTTCTTATTATATATATTTTTTTTCAATCGCTGCTCTTGAGTTCTATCATCTTACTGAATTCCTTCCTAGCCTCTTTCCTCCCCTTTTACACAAGAGAATCCTTCATCTCTTCTTTGATGATCTGACGAGTCTTGATTCTCGCAGCTTCTTTCATGGCTTCGTATTTCGTTTTCTCGCCCAACATCGTGATGTGTTCTCCGTCCGATATCCTACCATCTTTCAACGCCATCGAGATCATTTCGGATATCGTGTCGATCTTGGAGTTGGCCAAGACGCGAATCTTGTCGTGTTTCCTTGCCTTCAAATATAATTTCCTACTCAAAAAGTTTCCGAGCGTGCTAAACAATCCGGCGGCGAGAGCCACTCCTTCTGTGGTTAACACGATCGGAATACCAACCGCGGTCGACAACAATCCGATGCCGGCTGTGGTTAAACCCATGGAAATTGTGATGAGTGTCGTGTCGATCGCATTGACGAATTTCACGAAACGCAAATACTTCTTCTTGAGAGAATGGCGAGAATCTCTCTCTCGAGTTAGATGCGCTTGGATTCTATTGATTTGATCAATGCGATACCTTTCTCCTCTTTCTTTTTCTTCTAGCGACGGTGCCGTCGGCAAAACGCCGTTCGGCTTCTCGTCCTCGTCGTCATCTAACGTCGGATACAATTTATTTCTGGTTCTCATTTTTGTGGGTTTTTTTCTTTCTAATATTAGATAAAAAATTTATGTGTGTATTTATTTTTATTTTCTATTCGCCCTTATTTTTATATCAACGAGAAAACTTAGACGTATGCTTCATTGAACAATAATTTCATGAAGCATCCCTTGTCTTCTAAAGTCAGACTTCTACGCGCCAATTTCAGTTCTTCCGAAACTGTGGGCTTGTCTCGATCCTTACAGAAGAGTAATCTCTTCCAAAACGTGATCACTTCATCAATTTGAACGCGTTCGAATGCCGGTTCAAAATACTTGACGACCATATCTTCCCTTTCCATCGTCAGACACGAATGATTCTCGTGATCGAAGTCTAGGTGATCCCGACATCCGACGCATCGTTCTAACGAGAGGCGACCTAGTTGTTCGTTCACGCAGAATGCGTAGGCTATCATCAGCATTTTTAAAAGAAACCTTGCTCTAATAGTCTGGGAAGCGCACATGATTTATGTATTTTTTTATTATCTATTCGATTTGATATATTTATTTTTTAAATAACTATTTTATTTATATATTTTTTTTCCTCTCCTATATATATCAATCACTTTTTTATTTCCTCGGGAAATGTGGCAGTGGGTTTGCGGGTTCGGTAGCACCTCTTTTCCATGTACCGTACATAAGTCGATTTTCTGATGTAGAATCCGCAAATGGGTTTCCGTGTACGCCTCCATAGGGATTCGGTGTTAAAATAGTGTACAGATACGGATGCTACAGAATCCGCAAACCACTTTTCGACACTGCTACAGAATCCGCAACACGTATTTTTGCTCGCGATTTAACACTGAATTCTATGGGGGAAACCCATTTGCGGATACTGTAGCAGACAATCCACCTCATTTTTCTTAAAATTTCATACATTTTTTCACTCTTGAATATACACGTTCGCCAACGGGTATTTCAACGTTAAATGTGTGATCTGAGAAAACGTGGCAGTGGGTTTGCGGATTCTGTAGCACCATAAAAAACGACAAATCGTGTACAAGTACACGATTTTAACACTAAATCCTATGGAGGTGTACATCAATGTACGTGTACATGTACGAAATCGTGTACAAGTGCTCCCGAATCCGCCTTTTATACCTACTAACGTTTGATGAATAGTCCTCCTCAAAGAGGTACTATACTAAAAAAATGTGACTCTTTTGTCAAGTTACAGACGACGCTAAACGGAACATATGTAATTTGCTGTATTTCCAAGTTATGCTATCAGTGGAGGTAAAGTCAAAATCAGAGATAAGGCTCAGAGAAGTTAAAAATCTGTTTCTCATGCCCTGTCGCATGGTCCTTTTGGCTGCCGCATGCTCGCTTTTTATAACCAATACAAACTTAAAAATGCAAATATTAAATGGTTTATGTCTGATATTTTACCCAAGTTAATAAAATTGATAAATTTGTCCTTTGAGTGCAAGAAGGCTTTGCAATGCATTAGCAATGCAAAGCTTTTCTTGCACCCAAGGGACGAAATACACCACCATCCATGCTATTCTGTAGATTATGAGGCTTAAAACATAAAAGAAACCAACAACATGAACTTTTGATGGCATAGAAATAATTACAAAAATAAAAAAAATAAAACAAAAAACCGCCCGCACATGTAATTTTACAAAAAATAGCCTGAGAAATAGATCTACCTTGTGGGGCCTAAACTCTTTCTTATAAGGCGTGAGTAGAGACGGTCGGAACGTCTGCCATGTTACTTCCAAAGGACTTTACACCCTATGCGCAGTTGAGTTCCAGTGACCTTCTGCACCTTCTCCATCGCTAACACTGGTGAAGCGATCAAATTTAATGTTGACTCCGTATGGCACCTCAGATTCATCGCTGAGAGTGAAAATCGACGCTGGGAGTGGAAAACCATTTCCGGCGAGTGTGCGTGGGTATACCATTTGTTTTTTGTTTTTTGTTGTTTTTTTTTTTTTTGGGGGGGGGGGGGAGACCGAATGAAAATAAAATAAAAAATCACTGATCATAATTCTGATGCAACGAATATCATATTCAGTGATCCTATGATCCTATGCTTCACTTTGAATACTACTGAATTAACTTTAATTATTGACTATCTTTGTTTTACCGCAAGACTGGCGTTAAAGGTATCACACTGTGTCAAAAGTATGAAATGAGAATAAACATCTTTAACCCTTTCAACCCTGACGCCATGAAGTGTGTCGTTCTTTCCATCACCGTCAATAAGCAGGACTTAAAATTCATGCGAGAATCAGAATCGAGTCTCGCAAATGGTTCTCTCAAGGAAAACAAGGAGAATCAGCTTTGATTCTCGTGAAATATTCATTTGATTCTCGTCATCTGTTTTGAAAGTGTCCCTAAAGGTCTGACGAAATCTGCATATTTTTACTCCTTCATCATAAGGTAACAATTTGACTTAGTAGTGTTGTGCAGTCATGTCTTGGCTACCTCTCTAGGCAGCCAAGACTTCACTAGAAGCCACTTACCAAGGTACTAAAACTTTCAACAGCAAGATTATCAAAATCGTGTATGTTGGAAAATGTGTTCTTCTTGAACATGTGAGACAATAAACTCACAAACATGGGCCCTTGGTGTTAATTATACATAAAAATAGGAGGTTTGTTTTTCATATGGGACGTAAACTAGTTGCACTAATAAGGGTATACTAGTACTTTCAAATTCCACATTATTTTAGAACTGAACATTGATTCTCGCAACAAAAGAGAATCAAAACCAGTTCTCGCGAATCGGGGACAAATCTTTAAAGGCCCGAATAAGGGAACGAATGAATCTTTTTGCTATTTAAAGGCCGACACAGTAATAATTTAGGATTTATTATTTATTCATTTATTTATTGGAGTTTAACGACACTTTCGACAGCCAGGGTCACCTCGAGTCGGACAGTTTTACGAGCGGAGGAAGCCGGATTACCCGGAGACCGGAGAGAACCACCGAGCAACGGTCAGACTCCCCAACGTACTAACTCCACATAAGCAGGGTTTCCATTGGTTGAAGACGGGTGCACCATCGACGTGCAGTGCGCTTTAGTACACAGAGCCACCGTGCCCTTACATGGGCAATCGGAACTAAATGCCTTGCTCACGGATACAACGCGATTTAATTATTAACGATCCTGCCCAGGGACGACCAACGTTTTCCTCACTGCAAACAATTATGCATTGTGTTGAAAGAGTTAATTATTGTGGTCGTGTCAAGCCTCAAGTATTCGATTTGATTCGATATCACGATTCGTTTCGATCCCCGTGGATTCGAGATTTTATTACACGCCCGTTCTATGAAATCCCCGTCTACAGCAACACTAAACCATGCGGAAAATGGAAATCTGTTCCTCACACATGTGCGGAACGGAATCGTTGACGGACTATTTTAATAATTTGGTGATAAATACACTCTCCACGTACTGTGAGTAATCATGCTTGTTCGTTTGTGTGGTTTTATCGATGTTAAAAAGTGAGAGCTGTTCTCTTTCAGGTAGAGTTGTTGTCACGTCTATGTATACATAAAAGGACGAATCTGTGAATGAATGTTGGTGGGGGGGGGGGGGGGGTAGGTGTCCCGGGTGGGGTAGGGTGGGGGTGGAGCGGGGTGGGTTGAGGGATTGTGCGATTGAGTGAATGAGAGAGCGAGAGAGTGAATAAATACGTAAGTGAGCTAGTAAATAAATCGAAAGTGAGTGAGTGAGTGAGTGAATGCATCCGAAGTCAACCCTGAGCTCACAGAATGTATTTAATATTTTATTATGTGTGACATATAGACCCCTTGGGTCGGGTGCTTATAATATGTTGATGAATCACTGGTATAATGTAATGGTAGCGCATGTCACTTTAGTAAATGATTCTACTACTATACTACTACTAATAAAGAAGAGAAATTTCACTTGTATTTTGTACAAATCGTGTACCGCAATTACAATTTGAATCGCTAGCGATAGCTAAAAATCGTTCCCTGAGTTCCAATGTGTTCTATGTGCCAATAGGTACATAGAACACATTGGCACTCAGGGGACGAAATAGTAACACGGGTTACCCTCGCAAATTTGTTTGGCGATAAAATGTGTTCTTTTTGTTGATAGTTGTCAGATGAATTTCTGTGTGTCCTTCTAATAATGTTTTTTATAGACGTGGAGGCGTGTAATAAACACAGAACGACACGCGTGTGTGAATGGGTCTCTCGTTCTAGCTTTTCGCGCTGGCACTCGTGCCATATCGGTTAACCCATTCACACACGCGTATCGTTCTGTGTATGAAAGATCCCGAGAGTATGTTGTGAACAACCAGGTTCACAAACAAGGCGACGTGTACCATACGATGTCACCAGAGTTTGTAAGACTGATGGATGCGATAGTAGAAGGACAAATGTCTCAATGCTACGTGGGAGATCTGAGACTGTTGTCAATTCATAAGCTGGTAACTATGCACGTTACGACTGGGGTGCGTCCCCCCCCCCTCCCCCAATAACTATCATAATTTTCAATAATGGGAAATTCGAAGGTATAAGAAAATCAATTTCTTTCATGTTTTCAACTTTTCAGACTTTTCTGACCAGTTGATTTAAATTTTCAACCCGTGACCACAGTTTTTCTGCCTGCGATCCTTGATCGGTTGCGGTTGCCGGCTTTAGTCATTCGCTGTGCTCCAACTCCGGATTCCATTCAATTTTCAAATTCCAACAACTTAATTGACTAACGACTGAAGATCAAACGAGTTGGCGGAGCTGAGTCGAAGAGTAAAGAAAGATTACGGGTGGACTTACGTGATTTGAATAGGCAAAATTGTAACGCCAATGGGAAGGTCGACGCCATGTTTTAACGACGTAAAAATGGCAGCGAACAACACAAATACAATGACTCCACTCGCGACAAAAAGGGGGAAAAGTATTAAATACTGTAATGCATCGAGGTGTAAAAACTGTGCCTTCGACAATTCGTGTCTGAGTTTTCAATGACGTTTGAGCAATTTCCCGTTAAAGACCCTGGATTTCCCTGAATTTTCATACATGTGGGGATATATGATGACTGGATTCGCTTATCAAAATACCCAAATGGTAATCATTTTCTGTCATTTAAACCTTACATTCCCTATTTCTCATCGCTTTTCGTGGCTTATCCAATGTTTTAGAACAGCAGACACCCTGTGTGGATTTCAGACTTTCCATCGTATTTATTTGGGAAGTGGTACGCCGAATTACCACACAAAACTGCTTTTGCATACAAATGCATAGAACAATACAGATGCCACAATGACCCATATAGAACTTATGAGTTTTAGGACAAAACTTCCAACAGGCAAAGACCTCTGAGTCACCTCTCAGGACAAATCCCTTTGTGTGAAACATGTATGAAATTATTGTGTGCTGAATACCTTGCGGGTAGTTGAGGGGACCGAATTTAGTTAACAATTGTTTTTACATGATCACAAGCATGCATCTTCTTAAGTTTTGAGATGTAGTTTGATTTTTAAAACAGAAATATCTGTTTCACCCAGTTTTAATATTGAATTTGGTTTAGGTGTCGGATTCCTGGTTGCCAGGCAGGTTTGTCAACGATTCGATTCCCGACCGTGTATCAGAAATGAACATTCCAAATTCTTCGAAAACATGATTGTGTCCTTCAATACACACACACGGGCCCATGCAAGTCATCGTCTGAGACCAACCATAGCACTTCCGTCGTACTGTAGCAGTGTGCAAAATTTGACGAGAACGCTCGTTTCGTTCGCATAGTGCTTACGCAATTTTATATCTACGCGAACGGATGACAGGTTAGCCAAATATTGCATCTTGAATGGTTAAGTCTGAGTAACTCAACTGGTAGCGTGCCGAAGTTTTTCTCAGCTTCAAGATTTGTTCGCACTTGTCATGTTACAATTTATGGGAGCGTGCCTATAGGCACTCTCCCATAAATTGTAACAATGCAAATCGATAGAGATGAAGTAATTTTTCTTCCAATATAATATGAAGGACATCCAAAGAATATGACTGAAGCCTTTAACTTTAGGTACCTGCAGTTCGAAATAAAGCCCAAATATGGGCTTCCAGCTCTCTAATAGTTAACCAGCCTTGGTAGATTTTTAGACTTTTGCCTCGAGAGGCTATATATATTTCAGTTCCGAGCAATATATGAATACTCGTTAAGGATAAAGAAGCGGTTTCCCCAAGAATTTTTACGCAGCTGAACGTTCGGTTAGCCTTCCCCAAACCACGTGAACGGTCAGTCGGTTAGAGTCATTTTTGAAATTTTGCACACTGCTGCAGCTAGCGAGTTTCACACTGCCGTAAGGAAGGTGAACCAAGTAATCAAAATTCATCGAAAACATGATTGTGTCCTTCAATATGTATATGCACACACAGATACATCGATTGTCAGTGGAACTACAGTAAAAGTGGAGGCCACAACTTGCTTTTTGAATGTTTTTTGTAAAAAAAAAAGCATAGCGTATACCACCTCACTGGAATGAGCTCTTTGGTGGAAAGTGCGAATGCACCATAGCCGCGGCATGCCCCATCCTTCACTGAGTAGAATGATTCGCTCTCCTGCAGTGACGATGTGTCATCCTTCGATTCGGCATGAATTCACTTACAATAGGTCCCGTGTCGACCCATTTTGTCCTCCACATACCCTGCACACACACAACACAACGCTCTGCCGCCATTTATGTTTTGGCCTCACCTTGCGAATTGTTCTTTTGTGATGTAATATTAAACAAGAATACTGGTACAAACTGTTCTGCCGGGTGGGATTAAGTTCGAAACATGAGATATTACACACTCGAAGCACAACAGGCGTACGCTGCTGTTATTAACATTTTGAAGAATTTGAAAAAGGTGGGAAAATGCCACGGAATGACTAATTTTAAAACTACTGGGACCGTGTTTGTCGGTTTACTTAATATCGCAGGTTTTCGTTACATGCATGACTTTCCGCATGTCATCGGAGGTCCCAATAAAATTCTAGTTCAATTTCTCGTTATTTTCTCATTTTGCCATATTAATTACAATTAAAAGTAAACCTAAAAAAACGAAAACGGGAATGATTATATACATATATAAACGACTTTAAGAATTTTCTTCCGTCGGTTTGTGTTTTGAGGTTTCCAGGAATCACCGGACACCTGTGGTGATTTAGGCGATATGAATAGTTAAGGTGCACCCGTACTTTGCTGACACTATTGTATTCGGTAATCAGCGATCCAAATGTTCCAATTCTGATCAAGAACTTATAGACCAATGGCGCTCATTTTACGACGATTTCACAACTATGTTGAAAAATTGTTCATACTTTGGTTGTGGATTTCACGATGTGCTTTTCATGTGAAAAATTATGAGCTCGGATAAAAGGAGACGAGCTAGAGTTCAAGGTGGTTGGGCATCAACACCTTCAAGAACAACAGGTGTGAAATCTGACACAGAGAGAGGAGTGAAAATTATACCCCACTCGACTTTTTTTGAAGTTGAAAATAATGTTGTCTGCCAACCGCTTGAAAAAAGATTTGTATTCGAAGAAAAGACAGAGGTAAAAGAACAAGTTGCTAATTTTCATTCAGTCTATTTTACATAATCATATTGCATAAATACTGTGTGAAATTGAAATACTGTTAGTCTCAACACGGTTCAGAGACGACCGACAAATTGATATTAGGGTTGCGCTATTCATGTATTCGGCATTGGAACAGCATTGTAATTTTTTCCCCAAGGAAACTTTACTTTTGGTCTCGGTGTTGTAACAATGGGTTAAATAGGTTCTCGGTATTTTATATTTTATTCTTTGTGATTGAGTTGAAAGAAAAAAACAACTGAATTATGACTGGGTGTGTATAAGTTGAAGTTCATTGTATAAGGCCATGGTTATATTGCTTAGTTAATTTTCAGTTTAATGTTATTCCAGTTTATCAGAACAAAATGCTGAATGAGGTTATTATTAATTATATCCTCGTGAAGAAATGATATAATATCTCCCTTTCCCACAAGATGCATATATTATCATTTTGCACGTACACACTTCTTCCTTGCAACCTCAGGTTGCATGTGTAGGTTGTTCCAGATAGCTGAACTTTCAATGGTCAATCTTATATGCGGAACAGCCTGTAACAAAATGTACCGTTAGTCAACATTCCACCCGAAATAACAGCACACTGTTGCCTCATTATGAGGCAATAATCTGGCATTTCAACGAATGAGGAAGAAACATGAAATGGTGTATTCTCCTGGCCCTGTATGGGAGGTGACCCATTTTGCGGAGTCAATAATAAAGACAATGAGTTATTATTTCGGGCAAAAAACAAAATGAGGCAAAGACCGCTAAACCGAATATTTACTACCATGGCCTAAAACACTCTTTGTGCCCCCAGTGTGGGAAACACTTTTTTCTGTTCGGATTTAATAAGTGCCTTGGTGAAAATATCTTTTATTTTTAAATAGCTACATGGATTGTTCTATTTTTATTATGTATATCTGTGTCTGAGAAACAGTGGATATTGGAAAATAGAAAATGCCAAATAAAAGTGAAGAAACATATGATAAAACTGCACGTAACGGTAAGTAATAAAGTTTCTAAACCAAGGTAGTTAGAAAATGCGCAATTTATTACCGGGTCCATGAAAGAATATTTATCGTATAGACGCATGTACTGATACTATTTATTTATTTATTTATTTATTGGGGGTTTAACACTTTCGACAGCCAGAGACACCTCGTGTCGGGCAGTGTTACGGGTGGAGGAAGCCGGAATACCCGGAGAAACCACCGAGCAACTGTCAGACTTCCCAACGCACAACTCAACACAAGCAGGGTTAGTGTTGGTCGAAGACAAGTGCACCATTCACGAGCAGAACGTCTTAGTACAAAGCGCCACCGTACCCCCACGAGGGCAATCGGGATTAACTGCCGCTGACCTAAGGACACAACGCAGTTACCCCTGACGGGGATCGAAGCGTACACTTTTCGGTTTGAAGTTCAATGCCGTCACCACTGAGCCACTGAGCCACCGCGTTCCCGTGTACTGATATTAGCTAAGAGCGAAATTTCGAAGCGCCAGTAAATCAACAGCTATTTTATCCCCCCCCCCCCCCCCACCCCCCGGCTGTAAATTACGTATAGGTCTGGTTAGCTTTCGGACACACTAAGGAGTCGAAAATGCCTACGTAAATTTAAAAAAACAGTGGATTTAGTTTCAGGTCCAAGTGGAATATTCGCTGCAATAGAACGAGTCCATTTAAATTAAAGACCCTGTTACGTTTATGATTGCGAATTCAAAAACATTTAGTCAGTGTAACCATTTGTTTAAGTCAATAGCAATATTGTATGAGAACTGTCATTATTTCGTAATAAGTTACTAACTAAACTATCGACTTAAATGATGTTTGAACGCACGCTGTGTCATAACTCTGTGGCCGTGGACACTATTCCGACAACTTTCGATGGGAACGTTGTTGAAAAAGCAGGCCTGGCATCTTCAGGAGAGCGATTTATTTGCCCGCCTACTGCTCGCCTTAAAAAAATTAAGGAGGGCGAAAACTAGCCCTCCTGGCCTTAGAAAAAGTAATGAAGTAAGATCTTTTTCGGATCTTTGCTGTGTTAGTGGTCACTTTAAGACGGCCACACTGCCCCGCCCACACCTCCGGGCCTTGCCAAGGCCCGGAGGTGTGGGAGGGGCAGTGTAGCCACCTCACATAGACTACCTTGTCAGCAACACCAAATAAAACGTACAAAGCCCACTTGGCAGAATTCATATAGTAAAACTTAATTTGCCACTTTTAGCTTTTGTAAGCTTGAGGAGAGCTAATCGCTCCCCGAGGCAATGCAAGGGGAGCGATTTTTTGCCCTCCTGCATTTTCAAGAATGCCAGGCCTGAAAAAGGTACTGTAAAATAAATATACGTCGATAAACTGACACTTTCCACACGTTAGATGAGATTGGGGTGCATAAACCGTTTCTTCAGAATGAAGAAGATCTGTATATTTTTCCAATTTGTGTAAAAACAATACCGTTAATTACCGGAAAATACAAATTGGCCGCGTCGCCTGAATTTACCCAAAATATCATGTAACAATCCCATGCCAGTGAATTAATTACAAGCATCTTTTTCAACTTAACTTGTCATCTCTGTCGTAGTTATTTATTTATTTATTTATTTATTGGTGTTTAGGGTCACATATTTCTGCACAATGGCTAACCATGACCGTGACAGTTTTACGGGTGGAGGAAGCCGGAGTACCCGGAGAGAACCACCGAGCAACGGCGAGCAACTGTCAGCTCCCCAACATACCAACTCCACACAAGCAGGGTTAGCATTGGTTGAAGACAGGTGCACCATCGACGTGCAGTACGCCTTAGTACACAGCGTCACCGTGCCCCCACGTGGGCAATCGGGGTGAAGTGTCTTGCCCAAGGACACAACTCGGTTGGCGCAGGTGGGATTCGAACCGAGGACCTCTCGGCTTGCAGCCTGCACCTCTACCAACTGAGCCACCGCGCCCCCTCAGTCGTAGTTAAGATGAAGAACACAAGACATGCTGACCGATGTCTTTTAAGACTTGAGCCCCCCTCTCCCCGCCCTAACTTGTGGTAGGAGGGTGTGGAGAGCCAGCTCTCCTTACCATCGTATGGGAGTGAAGGGAAGGGGGTGCTACGATGCCCTGCAGTAAAAATACATTGCTTATGACCCCTCATTGGAATGAGCACATTGAATTCGTTCCACAGAAGGGGTGGGGTTGGGGATATGAGCTATTATTTGGAAGAAGAAAAAATATTTTTTGGATTTTTCAGAAATAAAATTGACACTGTCGTCTGGTAGCAGGTATAGGGTTAATACACCCGTAAAACACAGAATTTCCAAAATTTCTCAATTCTTTGTCTTAAAAAAATAGATTATGACCCCTCACTGGGAAGAGCCTATCAAATGAGATGGTCATGGGCTATATTTTTTAGGCAAAAACACGAACAAATAATAAGATTTGAACAACAACTTTTGTGAACAGCATTACTAATTTAACTGTTGCATTTTGCAATGATTAAGAAATAGACTAAACAGTTAACAGTAAGTTACAGTATATTCGGAAATGCTAACCATTTTAGGGATTTTCAAGACTGCCCCCAGACTGGAAAAGCCATCCTGGGCGCAACTCCACCCCTTTAGTGTCTCTTTTATCCCCGCTTGAGTTAATGAGTTAATAACATATTACCTGAAAAGGGGGGACATCATTAAAACTCTCACACATTTAATTTCTTAGCTTTTTCGAAAGCAATACGTTTGAAGCTGTGAGAGAAAGTATTAAAAACCCTAATGTTTCAACTAATGAACTTGAGTCCCCAAGAGCACAATTTTAAGATAGCCTTCGTCTGTTTTTGAATAAACTGATGTTGAGATCCTGTCGTTCGGCTTCTTTTTTTCAGCAACTGGAAGGGTTGGAACTTTCATTTCTCAAGCCGAGAAACTCCGTGCAACAAGCGTTTCCTTGTAGCAGCTCAAAACAAGTCCCCGCCCCCGTAAAAGTATTTAATCCTTTACCTAACATGAAAAGCAGACGACACTTTCAAAATAAAATTCTTGAATAACTAATTTTTTTCATTTTTTGTCTCAAAAACATAGGTTATGACCCCTCATTGGAACGAGCTCATTTTAATTATTTATTTCCAAATGTTTAAAAAAAAATTCAACAAATGATGAGCTCGTTGCAATGAGTGGTCACATAATATGGTTTTGTTGAAATTGTTTGAATTTTTTTTTCAGCTGTTTAATCTGTAAATTACGTGTGTATATTTGGCCGATTCGTAAAGTAAAGGGTCACTGCATCTTTGTTCTGGGACTGACGGGGTCACCTAATTTTGTGTTAACTTTACGCCTGAATTCTCCCTGCAGACTTGACCTCTCGAAAATAATCCCACCCATATACTTTTGCCCTCTTTTATTTCATGCACCACCTGAGCTTATTCCTGGGTCGGTTCTCGTCAGATCACCGAAGTTAAGCAACGTCGAGCGCGGTTAGTAGTTGGATGGCTGACCATTTCAGCGACTGATTCGCGCTCCCGCGTTGTGTCCTTGGACAAGGCACTTAACCGCGATTGCCTACGTGGGGCACGGTAGCGCTGTGTACTAAGGCGTACTGCACGTCAATGGTGCGCATGTCTTCGACCAATCTAACCCTACCTGTGCCGCGATGCAGAGTTCAGAGTTACGATGTTGGAGAGCTGACAGCTGCTCGTCGTTGCTCGGTGGTTCTCTCCGGGTACTCCGGCTTCCTCCACCCGTAAAACTGTCACGGTCACGGCTAGCCGTTGTGCATAAGTATGTGACCTTAAATACCAGTAAATAAATAAATAAATATTCCTGGGTCAGAAGGGTAGTGGAAATGCAGAGACAAAAAAAAACTAGTATGGCACTTAGCACAGGGGAACGTTTAGGCTATGCAGTTATCTTCAAGAAGGGGCCTGCATGATTAGACCTTTCAGAAAACATACATTGTAGACATATATCGTGAAGAGGGAAGACAATTTGAATGTGAAATATCCTCGGCTGTATTAACTCTTTGCATCCTGATATTATATTCTATATTCAGTTTGGAGCCGTCAACTGGTCGAGTCGTTACCTGGGGAAGACCAATCAATATTTTCAACGTGCAGCCTTGGGCTGCACATTGAAAATCTCGATTGGTCTGCCCCACAAATTCACTGAACATCTACTTTACGAATTTAGTTCGTTCCACGATCCTGGACCGGAAAAGCGGCGTTTAGAAAATCCACGAAAAAATCAAAATCCACGAAAATCCACGAAAACGGGAATATTTTACGAAGTTGTGACGAGACCTCAAGTCCAACCCCCACCCAATATTTGCTGTCATTGTGTTAGCTGGCCTTAGATCTGCATAGTAACAAACTCTACCGATTGTAGGATAATCATGAGAAGCATTTGAATTACACTTTTCCGTCATCACAATAACAGTTTTTATTAGAAAGTGCTCCTAGTGAACTCGTTTAGAAACCACGTCAGACATGATACCACCAAGAAAAATACCGTAAAGCAGAATAACAAGGGGCGATTTTAGACATATCTGGGAAGTCATAACATAGGCAAAACAGGTCACGGAATGTAGAGGATGACTTTCATCTATAGGGCCATAGTGGTATTACTATTATACAAGACATATAACACCGTATAAATGATACGTGCTGTGGGAAACGGAGAGATTAAGTCTCAGCAAATCCATAATCTCCAGTCCTCCTCCCCTTCATTAACGACTTCAATACTAGACCCCCCCCCCCCCTCCCCTCACAACACTGCATGACCAACCGGTACTACCCATATGACAGTACAAAGCATTTGGTGACTTGCGTGTAGTGCTAACGGTTGACCAACAGGGACACAGACAGTCCGTCATATACTACCATGCCAGATCACCCTGCACGCCCACAACATTGCACGACCTTGCAGAGTGTACTGCCCATAACAACCATAACACAGTATTGCGCATTCAGAGGTTTGATAGCACTGAGGCCAAAAAGCATGATGGGTTTCCGATTTGTTGCCTGAAAATTTCTCCAGGTCGGAAGGTAGGGACTTTTTGGATTTTTTTTAGCTCACCGGACTGAAAGTCAGGATGAGCTATAGTGACCACTCATCATCCGCCGTGCGTCGTACGTGAACATGGTGTTTGCACCTACCCCTCCTGAACCGCTGAACCAATTTTAGTTGTATTTGAGATGATTGCTTGTTCTGACATCGCATTTTGTTTTGTTTCAAATAAACTTGCCCAACCTCATTAGGAGGGGATGGGAGAAAATCCACCAAAATTCTTTAAAATCTTCTTCTCATGAACCATTGGGTACAATGACTTGATATTTGGTTTGGAGCTTCCTTTTGAGGTGTAGAATCAAGTTTGTTCAAATGAAGTTCGTGGATCAATATTTGCCTTTCCCCCGCCCGAAATTTCTTTTTTCTGAACCGATGGTCCGATTTGAACCAAATTTGATATGTGGTATTATTGAGTCATAAGTACTTAATTAAGTTGATTCATGCAAAAAAAAAGGTTTCCACCATGTCCCCGTGGGCACCTCAGGAGCCAAAAATAAAAATATTTTCAAATGCTCCTATTTCCCAAACCAAACGGAACAGAGAACTGTTATTTGGTATGAAACATCCTTAGAACCAGTACAACTGAATTGTAGAACGAATGCCATCGGTTGGGTCATGGTGTTCTATGGGCGGGGGGGGGGGCGTGGGGGGGGGGGGCATCGAAAAAAATGCTGAGTCAACATAGTTGCAAAATTTAAAAAATGTCTCCAGAACCACTGATCAGAATCTTTTGATATTTGGTATACAGCATCCATAAGGGAGTCAGATACCAGCGTGTTAAAACAAAGCCCCCTGATTCATATTTGGGCTCAAACAGGAGCCCGAATTTGTAACTTATGGCAATATTGGGAATGGTCTTTAAAATCTTCTCCTTCAGATCCACCAGTCAGAATGCTTTCATATTTGGTCTGCAACATCTTTAGGGGGGGGGGGGGGGGGGGCAGATTCAAGTTTGTTCAAATTGAGTGCTTGGGTTAATATTTGGGCTCGAATTTATCTTAGTGCAATATGCGGGAATTTCTTTAAAAATCTTCTTCGGATCCACCAATCAGAATGCTTTCATATTTGGTGCAATATAAGGAAATTTCTTTAAAATCTTCTTCTTCAGATCCACCGGACAGAATGCTTTCATATTTGAGGGGGGGGGGGGGGGGGGGGCACATTCTTATTTGTTAAAATCGAGTCCCTGGGTTCATATTTGGGCTTCCTTTGTGAGCCCAAATTTTAAATGAGGGAATTTCTTTAAAAAATATTCTTCTTAAAATTCACCTGTTAGAATCCTTTCATATTTGGTATACAACGTCTCTACGTGGGTCAGATTTAAGTTTTTCCAAATCGGGTCCCTGGGTTAATATTTGGGCTTTTTATGGGAGCCTTAATTCTAACTTAGTGCAATATGAGGGAATTTCTTCAAAAGTCACCTTCTCCAGATCCACCAGTCAGAATGCTTATGTATTTTGTATACAACATCTCTAAAGGGGTGAGATTTAATTTTGTTCAAATTAGGTCCCTGTGTTAATATTTGGGCTCCCTACGGTAGCTCGAATTTTAACTTCGTGCAATCTGAGGGAATTTCGTTAAAAAGTCGTCTTCTCCAGAACCATCTCTTAGAATGTTTTGATATTTGGTATACAACATCTCGGGGGGGGGGGGGGGGGGGGGGATTGCAGATTCAAGTTTATTCAAATAGAGTCCCTGATAGCTTTTTATAGGAGCCTGAATTTTAACTTCGTGAAATATGTGATGGAATTTCTTTAAAAATCATCTTCAGATCCACCAGTCAGAATGTTTTTTTTCTTGGTATACAACATCTCTAAGGGGGTGAGATTCAAGTTTGATCAAATCGGGTCGCTGGGTTAAAAAGTTTGTTCAAATCGGGTCCCCGGGTTAATATCTGAGCCCCCTTTGGTAGCCCGCATTTCAATCTCGTGCAATATGAGAAAATTTCTTTTAAAAACTTCTCCTTCAGATCACCCAGTCGGAATCCTTTCACAATTCGTATACAGCATCCTGGTGGTGGAAGGGAAGGGCTCAGACTCAAGTTTGTTCAAGTTAAGTTCCTAGGTTGATCTTTGGTCTCCAAAGTTTTGCATCAATGGAAGTCGGAGCATTATTTCTGTGGTAACATCCCAGTACTTGACAAAAATCATGTAGGCATGGACAACAGAGTGATAAATAGTTATATAACTTTATTCCTCTGTAGTAACTAGATATAGATGCTAATTAAATCCCCCTCAGGCCCCATGTGGCCTCTTGTTTTTAAATGTCATATCAGCAGTTGGGTGAATATTATATCGTGTGTGAGTTGTCTCTGAACAAACACCCAAATTATCACTATGTGAATGAGTAGTTATGGCAAGGACGTGACGACGGTGGGTGGGGTGTGGGGGTGTCACCCCCCCCCCCCCTATCCTGGCCAAAATTTCCTATAGTTGAAAAGTCGGAGGGCAAGTCATGAGTAGTTGGAAATTCCATCTATCTGGATTTTAGAGCTTCTTTGGTGATGCTGATGTCTCCTTTACTTCCCAAAATTCCAACTCGGTTTCAAATCGGCAAAAATTCCAACTTACCGTTTACAACCACAGTGTACGCAATATCGAGCTTCATAAGTATGCATGATGTCAATCGGTACGAGATTTCTACAGTACGTTTACTTGTCGTAATAAAAAAAAATTCTCGAAATCCACTTCAAGAAAATCCATCATGTAAAATCGTTATCCTGAGTTAATTCTATCGTTCACAGTTACAAAATGATGAAACATCGAAAATTGATCATTCCTGCATAAGATCTGATTTAATGTTAGGAGAGTGTGAATTGCTCAAAGTTCTCAGCTTGAGCATTTGCTTAGCACATATTCAATTCCCAGAATAATACCAAATAATAACCCGATAATTCTATCGTAAATGTGTTGGCATTTCAGTTAATAGAATCAATTTTATGCCCCCTTTCATGGCTTCATTTTCAACATTTTTCTCGGTAGTGAATTTCCAACTAGGGGAGGAACCCCTCCCGGTCCCTCCCCCAGTTGGAAATTCACTACCCTACACTCCTCCAATCGGACACCTCTATCCCCGTCCCTGAGTTATGGAACAGTTGTTATTTGAGAAGGAGCATTTTCTCTCACCAAGAAAGGCAAATATGTTCCAGTCAAATGAGGTTATTTTATTTATCTGACAAGAAAAACATTTGTTCTTTCTTCAGTGACAGTTCAACTAAACATGCTGTGTACACTAAACATTCGTGTTTAGGACGTATTTTAGTGTGTCAGTACTTGAAATTAGTGACGTCCACTACGTCGAGTGGGGGGGGGGGGGCGGTTAAGGAGGAGGAAAGGGGACCCGCGCCCCGTAGGATTCGGAATTTGTGGTGTTTTAAAAAAGTGTAGGTTCACCTATCGATACTTCTGGGCTGAAAGACGTGGGAAGGCGTTTGGTACGTGCCTCCGATGCTGGTGGTGGTGGCAAGAGTAGGTAGTTGCATTACTGCCCAGAAGCCAATACTATAAAACTTTTACAGTTGTATTTTTCAGAATTGTATTTTCTATTTATGGAAATAACTAATTGAAATGAACTATTAGCATTGCCAAATTAGCAAAATTGCCATATCTTTTGAAATGCTAATGATTCAATTTCCGTCATTTATATTCACTTGTAGAAAATACAATTCAGGAAAATACAATTGTAAAAGTTTTATAGTATTGGCCCCAGATTCCATTCATATAAAAAAAAACCCCACTTGTTCCAGTTTGTTGGTTTTCCATCGGTCTTTTCTGCATCGTGATGGTCACGATTATCTTTGAGAAAAAATACACCATACACACAGAAATACAGTTAATAAATTACCCAAATTGTGAGGAAATAATTGAGTAGATATTGCCAAGAAAATACAGTAGAATGCTTATCCTAGCACTAATTTAAAAACAATTTCCGGGAGAAGCACAAGAAAAGGTTGATCCCTTTTTCGTTGTTAATCGGTCCAACATTTGACATAATGTCTTATGAACATCTTAGAAAGAATTCTGAGAAACTGTTGACATTTTGAACAAAGTCACTGATGAGTACTGTAAAGTTGCCATTGAAATTTTCATGAAACTGAATCCCTGTTGATTTTAGCCTGGTGTGATAACCACGGACGTGTGAAGTGGGGGTCGGGGCAGGGCCTGGTGCTCCCAGAGAGGGATGTAATATACCTTATCAACCCGTCAACGCATTTTTCCAGAAACAGTTGAGAGAGAGAGAGAGAGAGAGAGAGAGAGAGAGAGAGAGAGAGACCAACGTTACCTTTATCAGCCCGTGGCTGCTATCTTACTGTTGAATAGCAGAAAGGGTGTGTGCACGAACTTGTTACTCTAAAGGTGTGACCAAATATCCCCTCGTATGATTTATCTCTGATACGTCCTTTAAAGTCGAGAAGAACGCGTACATGTTTGGCTCCAGATTGACCAAATTTCCCCATCGGCCCGAAACATTGCAGAGGGAGGGGGTGGGGGCGGAAAAAAATCTCCAGGAACATGATGACTTTTATCTTTCGACTTGTTAGGCCATCCACACATTCCTTTGCCCCAATTTTTGTCCATTTTCGACAGTTTTTTCCAACCAACTTCTGACATCACCTCCTTTAATATTCAGAGTCCTACTCGGTATTCACTACTGTTTTAAAATGTTGACATGGGTGTTGTCTCTATATCTATATCATTTTCTCCAGTATTATTTGTCCACAGTCTTCACAAGAAGTTTATGAGCATGTTGTATTGAAAACCGCCTGCAAAATATGGTGAGTTTTCTGCAAGTTTGTGATCTACAGTACGTGGGGAGTGGACTTTAACTGAATCACCTGGGGTTGGGAGGTGGAGCTATCACCCAAACTATCCCTTTCAAATTCTGTGCATGTGGACAAAAAAAAACACAACAATGTTTCAGCCAATGGACCTCCGAGTATAACCCGGAGGTCCATTGGCTGGAACTGTTTGTGCTTGTTATACTTTGCTACAAATTTGCAATTATTGCTTGGGTGGAATTCCCATTCTGTGGGTGATTTAGTGATAATACAGTTTCCACGTACTCATACCCTCACAGTATTGAGGATTTACAGATTGGTTCATGGGGCAACGTTAATCAATTGATGGCAGTTGATCAGATGCTGAAAAACGATTTCATTTTCACAAATCCTAACTTCCAGAATTGAACATTGAGCTGCTGTTTTGTATCCACGTAAAACAAACATGGGCTGTGAGTTGCCAAAATAGACCATGTATTAATCAGGTTGCACAGGCAGTGTACTACTAAATATTTTTGACAGTATGCTACTTGAACAATTAGAGCATGTGATTATAAAAATGGATTAATACTTCTATTCCTTGGGGTTGCATAACTTCTATTTTATTTGGTGGATTTGATCGAGTACATCTTTTTATTTATTCTTTAACGTTTTCTTCACCTTGGACATGCAATTTATAGAATGATTTTCTTAAAGTTTTATTATTTTATTTTGAAAAATTATGGTGAAAACGAGTGGAGTGACAGGAAACTGTTTGAAGAAGAAATCTCTCATCAGTTCGCCCCCTGAGTTCCAATGTGTTCTATGTTCCAGTAGGCACACAGAACACATTGGAACTCAAGGGACGACTATTTACTACCAATGACTTTCAATAATTTTAAGTACCTATCCACTGACCTACCTTAGTTCATGTCAGTGCATGACCATTTCGCAAACCGGGACTGTCGGTTGAGAATAATCAGTCTGAAAGTGCACTGACACACATATATACCCTTCGTGTCTTGATAAAAGGTCTTTTCTGTTTTCATATAGTGGTTCTATTGGAGATATTCATGTATATCAGATGTCGCTACTACTAACAAACATTCTTGAGTAAAAAGCTAAAGAAGTTCAAACTGGTTGAAAAAAGTGACCAATAACTCATTGAATGACTGCTGCAAATCTATCAAAAGGACAAAATCCACATTTATGTGGATGTACCTGCCTTGAACACCCTATAAAGTCAATAAAAGAATGAAAGAAAAAACAAATTTTAGACCACGGAAAAATTTGATTTTTGGCCACTCCGACCACCCTCCAACCCCATCATACGTTCCTGGGGAATTTTTTTTACCACCCCCCCACCTCCCCCTTACCCGATGCGGAACATAACACACTTGAATAACTTTGCCTGTGGTTCCTTGGTTAAGTACTCTTGATTAAATGATCCGTTTACTGGTTCTTGTGGAGGCGCGGTGGCTCAGTAGGTAGAGGTGCAGGCTGCAAGCCGAGAGGTCCTCGGTTCGAATCCCACCTGCGGCAACCGCGTTGTGTCCTTGGGCAAGACACTTCATCTCCATTGCCCGCGTGGGGGCACGATGACGCCATGTACTAAGGCGTACTGCACGTCGACGGTACGCATGTCTTCAACCAATCTAACCCTGACTGCGCTGCAGTGCGGAGTTACGATGTTGGGGAGCTGGCAGCTGCTCGTCGTTGCTCGGGGTTCTCTCCGGGTACTCCGGCTTCCTCCACCCGTAAAACTGTCACGGTCATGATTAGCCATTGTGCATAAATATGTGACCTTAAACATCAATAAATAAATAAATAAATAAATAAATAAATAACTGGTTCTTGTTATGAGAAACTATAATTTGTTTCTTGTATGTTACTTTCAGGAGCTGCGAGAAAAGCCGACTGAGAAGGTTATTAAGTATGTATGCTCAGTCTCATTGTTCAGTAAATTGGTCTTTACAGAAACAAATCTAGTGCAATGGGTTAGATTCTTTTATGAAACGAATTAATGGTGCCCTTTAATTTTTTCTACACTGGGTACTTTACCCATTGGTAATTTTTGGCAAAATATATTTGAAAATGTACGGAAGGCAGTTTCCTGTCATACCAGATGAGCTGCTTCAGCTCAAGTACTCGGCAAACAGTTGAAAAGTTAAAAAAAATATTTTCTTATGACATTTTTATCAGATTCTTGTATACAGAATTGATAATAAAAAAAAATGTTATCAAATATATTTCTTTCACTTTCTGGGTTGTGTCAAGCATCTGCGGTTATAAAAATGGGTGCGCCAGCTCTGTTTGGAAACATGCGATGAATTATCAACACAATTTTACATTTAACCCTTTAAATAACATGAAAAGCAGACGACCCTTGCAAAAAATAGTCTTGAATAACTAATTTTTTTCATTTTTGTCTCAAAAACACAGATTTTGACACCTCGTTGGAACGAGCTCGACGAGCTCGTTCTAATGAGGGATCATAGCCTATGTTTTTGAGACAAAAAACGACAAAATAATGAAAATTTATTGTCGATTTTTTGAAAATAGCGCTGGTCGGTTTTGGCCGTTACGTTGGTTAAAGGATTAATGTATGTATGACCAGACCTATTTTCATTGCGACGAGCTAATTCCAATTAGGTGTGGTAAGGTATGGTTTGGAAGACTAAATGAAGGAGCACCAACAGTTCGATGGCCGTTTTTTTTACATTACGCTAGATTTTTTTCTGATTCATTAGCAAAAAGGTTTAGCTAAACGAAGCCCAGGGGACACCATTTGTCACGAAGACACAAGTGCGCCGAAAGCATCCGAGTTTAAGGGGAGTAGAGGTATCAAAAAGACCACTCGAGTCAATGCATTTTGGGTCCGTACACCGAATTTGGTAAAAATCGACCCGGTAGTTAGCCCCTTGCTAAGAGGCGCTCTAGTTGCTAGGGAAGTCACGTGACATCAACATTGACCTGTATGGTTTCATTTGCAATGCATTTTTGATCTGTATACCGAATTTGGTTAAAATCGGCCCAGTAGTTAGCCCGTTGCTAAGGGGGCGCTCTGGTTGCTAGGGAAGTCACGAGACGTAAATTTTGATCTGTCTGTTTTATTTGCAATGCATTTTGGGGCAGTATACCGAATTTGGTCAAAATCGGCCCAGTAGTTAGCCCGTTGCTAGGGGGGGCGATCTGGTTGCTAGAGAAGTCACGTGACGTCAACATTGATCTGTCTGTTTTCATCTGCAATACATTTTGTGTTCGTATACCGAATTTGGTCAAACTCGGACCAGTAGTTAGCCTGTTGATAAGGGGGCGCTCTGGTTGCTAGGGAAGTCACGCCACGACACCATTGACCTGTCTGTTTTCGTTTGCAATGCATGTTAGGTCTATGTATCAAAATTGGTCAAAATTGGCCCAGTAGTTTGCCCGTTGCTAGGGGCGTGCTTTACTTGATATGGACGTCACGTGACAAAATCAGTGATCCATTAGCCCCCCCCCCCCCCCCCACACACCAACATATTAAGGGTCCCTTGACCCAATGAGTGTGAAAGCAATGCTGGAGAGCCATCACTTGTTCTAGCGTCCGAGAATCCTTGAAAAAATGTAGCCTCATTTGTCCCCGGTTCCTTTGGGAAAAATCCCTAAAAGTTTAATCAGCCAGAGTCATTCTCGTGAAGTCTCACCTCGTTAACTACTTCCTACGTAAATAAATCATTTCTTCAATTGCGAATGTCAATTTCCGCCATGCGCAAACATGTCAGCGTCCTGTTGTACCACTTCCGTTGAAAAATGTTGAAGTTGATGCCTTTGAGATGAGCTTTGCTTTGAGTTCATACAAACGGTACATACGTGTTGCCTAATAGCTTGTGAAGCAAGCGATCCTTCGGATCGCTTGCACGCGACTCTACGGGTCGCTTTCGCTCGCTATAATGGGAGAAACAAGATAACACCTTGTTCCACTCTCAAGGGACGATTTAAAGGTTTAGAAAACAGTCCCCCGATTGTATAGCTTCTTTGTTTGGGGTGATTATCGACCAAACTTCACCATTATACCCGATACCCCCCCCCCCCCCCCCCTGACACTATTATGTGTAAAATACATTAGAAACGACCATTGTATCGTTTCTTAGTTACAGTTCTTCGAAAGTTAAATCTTAACCACTAGTTCACTCCTGGAACAGCCCCCACCCCCCCCCCCCCCCACCCCCGCCCTTTTAGTCACAGGGCAAGGGTGCAGCTGTCCCCTGAACCTTCCGGTTCCGGTGCCCTTGTGAATACAAACCTGCAGATAGAATATTATGGTGCCTATCAGGCGCCAGCAGCGTTGTGCCCATTTCATGGGTTTACAAATTCAGCGAACTAAAATTTATTCCATCTCCCGTTTGATACAATTGACTTTTCTTTTGCCTACATTACAAAATTCGGAATAAAGAAATAACTATAGTCTCCTCGAATTGCTATTATACTGCTTATCATATAACTGCATCACTTAATTCTACATACTGCACCTCATGGAAATCAGCGAGAACGTATATTTTTCAATTTCCCGTGTGCCATAGAATCCAGAAAGGACGCTGGCTTTATTTACAATGGCATGGAGGGGGGTTCAAACCCGCGCCGAGAGAGTTTTCTTCGGCACCAATCTCTTAGCGAAACTGTACTGAACTGCGCACACACCGCTCGGTCATCGGCAGACCCCGTCGCTAGGCGGTTGGTGCCGAATGAAACTCGGCTTGGGTTCGAACCCCTGCAATGCCATTGTAAATAAAGCTATTATACTGTTTTGTCAACCATTCCAAAACCAAGAATGATAAAACTCAATGTAGTTGACCTAGAGGTTGAATTGTTGGGATATAACACAATGTTGGAAAGGGCTCTCTGGATTCTTTCCAGTCGTGACTTACATTTACAAGATATCCTAGAATTGCCGAAAGAAAATATGAAATATACTGCAGTGTTCTAGAAATTTGATATTGGTCTGAGCACTAACACCGGTATTCATTGAGGTTATTACTTGGTTAGTTTTATATCGGCTGAGATATCAGCCCGAGGTAACTTCATGTCAGCCTGAGTCCGAAAGTCGAAGTATGATGTGAAGTTACTTCAGGCTGATATCTCGACCGATATGAAACTAACCAAGTAAGAACCTCTTTATTTATTGAGCCTAAACTAGTGTTCAACAGATTACCAAAAATGGCCGCTGGCCGATTACAGGTTATTTGTGCTCACAGTCGGCCGATTCCGATGCCGATTCTGATTGTAATACCGTGCACTACCAGACAAGTCGCGACTCGCAAAGAACTACAGTAAATTCAACATATTTTACAGTGTTTGCAGCCCATTCGCTACAAGATAAGTCGAGACTCGAAAGAACTCGAAAGAACTAAAATAAATTGAATATATTTCACAGTCCAGTAAAATTGCCACGTTCACCAACCAAGTGCGCACAACTGGTGATTTTTACTGCGACCTGAGTCAGTGGAGTGCAACCTTCACTTTTCCGGTATGAACTGGTAATCGCCGCAAGTACCGCAAGTGTGCTCAATTGTAAGCTTTACATGTTTAACTTGTATATCCCGTGAAGGGGCGTCCAGAGAGATTAAGGGCCTATATAAGTAATGGAATTTTGTTCATTTTGAAGTTTCCACCTCTCATTTTCTTTAAATTCAAATTAAATATACACAAATTGTACATCAAAATGAAGGTTGAGATGTATAGAACACGACACACATATGTAATCAACTCATAGAGTTGACAGCAGGCACCACTGGTTCCTGGAAGTCTGCTACCGTATTCGTACCAGAACTGACAATAAAATAATATTTTATGAGAACAACTTGTGGCCAAATGTGCTTCACATATCCTAGAACAAGGCTAGGCATTCAAAACACTTTCGAATGCAGCGACTGCATTTGGGAAAAGGACAACACTGTCTGCATTTTTTTATTGAAGATGGATTCCATGTTCAGCTGACATGCGCAAATCACTCGATACCACGAATTTCCATAAAAAAACAAAATCGTAATTGTAAGAAATTTCACCAGGTGTCATGATACCTTGCATTGAATATGGCAACTTTACAGTCTATATATAATGATAGCATGCTGTATTAAGGCGATCGCTCTCATTATTTTGTTTTAGACGGCGTTGTTTTTTATGTTTTTCCCGTCCGATGACGTAGACCGGAAATCGAAAGTAAGAATATATGTAAACAAAGCAGTCACTTTGAGAATTTACCCCCATGCAGCTCTGTCGCTGTGTTTTGAAGGATTTTGATGCCCAAGCTTGGATATGTGAAGCACATTTGGTCACAAGTTGTTCTCAGGAAATATTATTTTATTATCCGCTCTGCTACGAATACGGTAGCAAACCTTCAGGAACCATTGGTGCATGCTGTCAACTCTACGAGTTGATTTCATATATTTTTCGTGTTCTCTATCGCCCAACCTTCATTTTGGTGTATAATTTGCGTATATTTAATTTGAATTTAAGGAATATCAGAGGTGGGAATTTCAAAATTGCTCGGTGGGTCTCTCCGGATACTTCGGCTTCCTCCACCCGTAAAACTGTCGTGGTCACGATTAGCCATTGTGCAGAATTATGTGACCTTAAACACCAATAATAAATAAAATAAATGAAGCAGAATAATATTATAGACAGTAGACCCCACATGAGGTAGGTTTGATTGAATCATTGAAGCCTCAAAATTTATATTTACCTATCACTAACGGAATCAACGAATAATTATTGTCGGTCAATTAAATTCAGCATGTCATTTTTTTTTCCAAAATTCCAAGGGTGAACTCGTTTGCCTGTTACATTATCAATATGCATGCAAATGTTAACTGCTTACATGCTGTGGTGGATATTCCTGCTTGGGCAGGATTTCTCTTGCCACAACAAAAAACGTATAATTTGGGCACACTTAATCAAATTTACCCTCCTAAATTGTGTAGAGTTTTTCACCAATATTTTCTTGAGTTAAATTTAGATGAATTTTTTATCAAATCTAGTCATGGCTGCTTCAGAGCAGCCATGACTAGATTTGATGAAAAGTGTGTTGAAAATACTCAGCAGGTTAAGAGTTAAATGCAAATAGGAAGCCCTCAGTAAGATACAGATTTCCAATTTAAAATAATAAAATAGGCCACCTGACTGTGGTCACAGGTCCCCTGGCGTTATAAATGTGTACCCTCTCCATGTAGAAACAAAATTTTTCCGAGTTGATAAAGGACCAAAAAAAAAATCAGAAATTAATAAATTCCCTTGTCTCTTCACATGTTGAACATTGATGAATCATTAATAATGATATTTCCAGATTTCTTTAATAAAAATTCAAAATTGTAAGAGGCGTTGTTCACCATGAGAATGCACATATAAATAAAAAAATGTTGAATTTTCCAATTTGATCAAGAGCACTGCAGTTAAAACTAGAAGTCCTATCATGAAATGCGCACACACAGCACGTCGATCCGCGCGTTAATTTACGCGTTGTGACCATAGCAAGGCTATCAAATTCTGCACGTAAGGCCTGTGCACAAGCAATGTTTCAGCCAATGGACCTCCGGGTAACCCGAGATTCATTGGCAGAAACATTGCCTGTGTTTGATATAAGTAACAAGGAGAACCTGCCATGCTTTGGATGACATTCGATATGTAAATTGTCCTACGCGCAATTAATCCTAAATAAACACACATTTCGTGACAGGACTTCTAGTTTTAACTGTAATTCAAAATGAAAAAAAAATCCGGTTGTCCATATGCAAATTTCACAACAGTAGTCTCCTGAAAATTATTCTGAAAGGTTTCACTGCTCAAAACGGGAAGGTGTGGAAGGAGTTGATTTGACCATAATCTTGATTTGACTCAACGGAAAGACACATTTTTTAGCTCACCTGACTGAAAGTCAGGGTGATCTATTTTGATCACTTACCTCCGTCGTAAGCAACTTTTCCCCCCAAACCGCTGGACCGATTTCAGTTAAATTTGAGGTCATTGTTGTTTTGGCATCGCATTTTGTTTTTGTTCAAATCAACTTGCACAGACCCATAGGGTGGGGGTGGGGGGGGGGTGCTTTTAAAAAAGCTCATGAACCAGTGACTTAATATTTGGTACTGAGCTTCTTTTTGATGTGCAGAATCAAACTGTTCAAACAAAGTTTGTGGATCAATATTTGCTTTTGTAATGGAAGGGCCCCACCCCTCCCCCCACCCAAAATTTCTATTTTCTGAACTAATCAGCCGATTTCAACCAAATTTGGTTTGTGGCATTATTGAGTTGTAAGAACTTGATTCATGCCAATCTTTCCCCCCTACAACCCATGGAAACCCAGGAGCTGAAAACAGACATATTTTTGAACGCCCATATTTCCCAAACACATGGAACAGAGATCTGTTATTTGGTATGAAGCATCATTAGGACCCGTCGAATGGAATGGTAAAACAATGCCCATCGGTTGGGTCATAGTGTAATCTAGAGTGTAATCTATAGCAAATCGGATAAAACGTTCAGGCATATTTGCAAAAATTAAAAAACTTTCCCATTTCAGAACCAGAATTCCAGAATATGTTGATATTTGGTACCAGCATCCATAGTGGGTCAGATACCAGTTTATTAACATTCAGTTCCTCGGATCAGATTTGGGCTCCATACAGGAGCCGAATTGGTGCAATGTGAGAAGTACTCTTTAAAGAATCGTCTTCTCCAGAGCCACCAGTCAGAATATTTTAATATTTGGTACCCACCATCACTGCAGGGGTTAGATGCACATTTGTTCAAATCTAGTCCCCCATTGAATATCTGGGCTCCCTATGGCGCCCAAATTTTAACTTAGTGCAATATGAGGAATAATCTTTAAAAATCTTCTTCTTTAGATCCACCAGTCGAAATCTTTTGATGTTTGATATACAGCTTCCTTATGGGGACTAGATTCAAAAGTCAAGTCTCTCGATTAATATTTGGGTTCCTTACTGGAGCACGTATTTTAACTTGGTGCAATATGGGCAATATTCTTTGAAAATCTTCTCACGAACTCCAGTCAGAATCTTTTGATGTATGGTATACACGCTTGTAATATGGAGGTTAATATTTGAGCTCTTTAATTTTATCCAATATGAGGAATAATCTTTGAAAATCTGCTTCTTCAAATCCAATGGTCAAAATCCTGACTTAGTGGGGACAGGGTGGGGTGCTTCGTCAGTTCAAGTTTGTTCAAGGTAAATCTCTAGGTTGATATTTTGGCTTCCTATTTTCCATTATTGGAAATCTGGCCATTATTTGTGTGGTAACATCTCAATACCGGAACAAATCATCCCACTTGACACCAGAGTTATGAATAGTTACTTGACTTCATTCCTCTGACTTGCTGACTGGCCATAGTTGCTAACCCTTTACCTAACGAATCGCCCGCATCCGCCCGCATAATATGCAAATTCAGCAGTTCAAAAATATTATTTTTCAAAAAATTTCAACAAAACCATATCATGTGACCCCTCGTTGGAACGGGCTCGTCGAGCTCGTTCCAACGAGGGGTCACATGATATGGTTTTGTTGAAATTTTTTGAAAAACTTTGAAAAAATTATATTTAAAATAATAAATTTTGATATCGTCTGCGTTGGGTAAATGGTTAAATCCTTCTTTAAATAACTTTGTCAGGTGAGCACCTCAAGGCCCACAGACCCCGTGTTGTCTAAGTGGATGAAGGGATGCAACTCCTCACGAATCGATGAATATTATTTATTTATTTATTAATGTTTAAGGTCACATACTTCTAAACAATGGCTTATCTTGACCACACAAATCGATGAATTCCAGTGTCATTATACATGTTGAACATTGATTTATTACTCACCTGTTCTTTGAAATACCCATCTACAGCAACACTAAACCATGCGGAAAATGAAAATCTGTTCCACAAATATGTGCGAAACGGAAATCGTTGACGGACTATTTTTTAAATAGAAGCGAAATTTCACTGGAATTTTCTTAAAATCGTCTAACGCAATTACAATTTGAATCCTGAAAGTAGGCACATAAAACACATTGGAACTCATGGAACGAAATAGTAACACAGGTCCCCCTCGCAAATTTGGTTGGCGATAAAATGTGTTCTTTTTGTTGATATTCAATTAAATAAACTTACCTAGTGTGCGTCTAATAATTGTTTTTATAGAATTGGAAGCGTGTGATAAACACAGAACAACACAGGCGTGTAAATGGGTTAATCGATATGGCACTTGTGCCTTCGCGGAAGGATAAAACGAGAGTCCGTAGTTCTCTCGTTTTATATCATTCCGCGCTGGCACTCTTGCCATTTCGATTAACCCATTTATACGCGTGTGTCATTATGTGTATACACCATCAACAGCAATGTTTTTTGTTGTTTTTTCCATTTACCAAAAACCGTATGATTAGAAGAATTGATATCACCATATGGCAGCCTACCTAAATAAACAAGTCGATCAAGCAGTAACTGTATAACGAAACTACATATCCTGCTATTAGTATCCATACAGCACATCAGCAGTCTGTTGGTAATAAATCTGAGATTTCTGACCTGAACTGAAAGCTTTTGGGTTGATTTCAGCGGATGAAGGGCAGTACCTCATCACAGCATCACCGCTGTATACATTGTGTTGATATTTTATGTTAGACATCGATGAACCATCCATAATATTGTTTTAAAGTTCCATCAACCAAAGTGTAAGAGGAGTTGATTTCACTATAAAAGTATCCCTCTTAACAAACGTGCCGTATTTTCTTAGTCGATCAAGGGCAATAACTCCAAAATATATAAAGATTTTAGTCTCATAAATACATGTAGCACTTTGATGATCTATAGATTACAACGTTTTAACGCTTCATCAACTAAAACTAAAAAAATGTCTGAGGCGTTGATTTTACCATAATTGTGTATTCTTCAAAAATGCTAAATTCTAAAAGTCAGTCAATAATCCTGTTTTTGATTAACCCTTTACCCAAATAACGGCAAAAACCATCCAGCGCCATTCACAAAAATCGCCATTCAATTTTCATTACAGTTTTTTTCATTTTTTGTTCCAAAAGCATACAGTTAAAACTAGAAGTCTTGTCAAGAAATGCACACAGAGAGTACGTCGATCTGCGCGTTAATCTACCGTTATGACCATTGTAAGGCTATCAAATTCTGTACATATGGCCTGTGCACAAGCAACGTTTCAGCCAATGGACCTCCGGGTAACCCGGAGGTCCATTGGCAGAAACATTGCCTGTGTTTGCTATGAGTAACCAGGAGAACCGGCTATGCTTTGGGTGCCCTTCGATATGGCAATTGCGCGCAATTCCTACGCGCAATTAAGCCTAGATAAGTGCGCAGTTCGTGACAGGACTTCTAGTTTTAACTGTAGCTTATAACCCCTCATTGGGGAGCGCGGTGGCTCAGTAGGTAGAGGTGCAGTTTGCAAGCCGAGAGATCCTCGGTTCGAATCCCACCTGCGGCAACCGCGTTGTGTCCTTGGGCAAGACACTTCATCTCTATTGCCCGCGTGGGGGCACAATGACGACGTGTACTAAGGCGTACTGCACGTCGATGGTACGCATGTCTTCAACCAATCTAACCCTGCCTGTGCTGCAGTGCGGAGTTACGATGTTGGGGAGCTGGCAGCTGCTCGTCGTTGCTCGGTGGTTCTCTCCGGGTACTCCGGCTTCCTCCACCCGTAAAACTGTCACGGTCATGATTAGCCATTGTGCATAAATATGTGACCTTAAACATCAATAAATAAATCAATATAACCCCTCATTCAAATGAGCTCGTTGAGCTCGTTCCAATGAGGGGCCATAAACTATGTTTTTTGACTCAAGAAATGAAAGAAATTAATTATTCAAGAATTTTGTTTGCAAGTGTTGTCTGTCTTTCGTTTTAGTTTAAACAATATTTATTGAAAAAAGACAAGTTAATGGTATACATTCAAACAAGTGTAAACGGATTGAATGTTTTGTACATAACTTTCAGTGAATACAATTAACACATAACATGTTGTTGTAGTAGGGGATTTAGAAGAAAGCTGTCTCTCGTGTTAGGTAAAGGATTAACGGTCAAAAAGAATGTCTTAGCAATGTCATAAACCAAAACTACAAGGTACAGGAGGAGTTGATTTTACCCTCTTCCATAATTTTTAAAATTCCATGTCAAACAATGGCAAATATTCCGAAATATCAAAGAATTTTATCAAACACATACATACTTCACCAAGGTACGCAAACCACCCTTCAAATTCCTGAAAGATTCTGACGCTGTTATGGCCAGGACTCACAGCTTACCTCTTACATAGTCCGTCACCCCTTTATAGTTCTAATTTGGTGAAACCCCGTGGGGAGCCAGAGAAGTGAAACGGTGCTTGTTTAGTCAACTGTATTGTAAACAAGCTCTGTTTTACTGGTTAAATATAACCCAGTCACCTATGCTTGAGGTGGAACTTCTCTAAAATGGGCCACATGGGTATAAACGATTGACTAAACGTGACTCTATCTCCATTCTGCAGAAATATTATGACCTACAACATTATAAGTAATTGTGATGAATTGGCGGTAACACGGTCTGAGGTTTGCGGCTCGGAGCTTATCTTCAACCGAGACGCGAAGCGTCGAGGTTGAACACACGCTCCAAGCCGCAAACCTCAGACCATGTTACCGTCAATTCATCACAATAATGTATATGCTCCAATAGATACTACCCATAGCCCAGAACCTACATCGTGAAACACGAGAGGCTTATTTACTAAACTTGTGATAGTTAAAAGTTGCCTTTTTCAAGTCAACTTTTAACGATCACAGGTTCAGTAAATAAACCTCTCGTGCATCCACGACGGCACTGGATAAATAATCAATAAACCAGATAAACTCATTCCATCTTAGTTCAAATCGTGAATCATTTTGTAATTTAAACAACACTTCAGCCGGAACGCCGTCTGCTGCACACGTGAAACATCCAGAAAAATGAAGTGGCGTGCTAGTCACTCCGTTCATGAAGCAGTTACGAAACGGACGACGTCATTTCAAATATTTCGCGTTGTGACGCCAGACGGTAACATTTGCCACTTGAGCCGTAAACATAGAATATACCAAGCGAGCTCTCGTCCAAACAGAGGAGGACGATTTTAGGCTCGTTGGAACATTATAAGTTATTGTGATGAATTGACGGTAACATGGTTTGAGGTTTGCGGCTCTGAGCTTATGTTCAACCTCGACGCGAAGCGTCAAGGTTGAACATACGCTCCGAGCCGCAAACTTCACACCATGTTACCGTCAACTCATCACAATAACGTATATATATATGTTCGAATAAGACACTACCCATAGCCGAAAACCTACATCGTGAAACACGAGAGGCTTATATACTAAACTTTTGATCGTTAAAAATTGCCTTGTTCAAGGAAACTTTTAACGATGACAGGTTTAGTAAATAAATGTATTGTGTACCCCATGACGACACTGGATAAATAATCAATAAACCAGATAAACCCATTCCATCTCAGTTCAAATCCTAAATCGGTTTGTAATTTAAACAACACTTCACCCGAAACACCGTCATGCTGCACGTTTGAGTTTCCAGAAAAAATGAAGCGACCGGCTAGTCACTCCGCGATGAAGCAATTACGAAATGGGCGACGTCATTTCAAATATTTCGCGTTGTGACGTCAGACGGTAACATTTGCTACTTGAGCCGTAAAAATAAAGGAAATTACGCCAGCTCTCATCCAATAAGAGGGCGAGGATTTTACTCTTATTGGAACATAAATAAATAAATAAATAAATGAATGAATGAATGAATGAATGAATGAATGAATGAATGAATGAATAAATAAATAAATAAATAAATAAATAAATAAATAAATAAATAAATAAATAAATAAATAAATAAATAAATAAATATTTCAGTCGGTCGCTTTTCCAACCAACCAAAACATTTCACCCGATTATATGTAAAATAACATAAATATTAATTTTCCTTGATTCAACTTCAAGAAATATTTCTCACTTGAGACTTCACTTATCGAATCCTTGCTTTACCATTACAATTTGCTGACACATTTGTTCACAGACTAATATGAATGGAGACTCACCTCAACTGTAGTTTCATCATGACGCCGCATAGTTCCATTAATTTGGTTAAGATCTTGATGTCTTCAAGGAAAATTAATCACCTCTTGCTTGGAATATCCCAAACTGGGGAATGAAAGTATAGCTGTATATCTTTGTGAGTAAAGGGACACATTACATTGACAATAGTCTGTACACGAACTCTACGAAAGGTTGGTAAACAAACAGCCGGCAACATGGTGGTCTCAGAGCTTCATGCTGCACATCAGTATATTACCGTGAGCTTTGTTAAGTTTATCAAGTTTTAACACTCAGTGCACTATGTCAAACAACATATGGAATAAAAACTCAGTTTGTCGTCAGAATGAAGCAAAACTACCAAATTCTGATTAATTGAATGTTACCGTTAATTCAATATTATAAGTTATTCTGATTGTTGACGGGGGACATGGTCTCACGTTCCCTGCATGAAATTTATACTCAACCGAGGCGTCAGCCGAGGTTGAATATATGTTTCATGCAGGGAACGTGAGACCATGTCCCCTGTCAACAAACAGAATAACGTATATGTCCCGTTCTTACACAAGTAAAATTGAATTGGAAAAAAAATGTTTTGTTTTATTGTAATCTTAAATAACAAAAAAAAAAAACCGCCGTGAACCTCTTCGTTTGTGAACAGCGAATATTAGAAAGCAGACGTTGTTTCGTTAAGGTGTTAATTCGTTTCAGTTTATGTTACAGTAAATTAATGAAAAGAGACCTTATAATCTAATCGGTTTCATAAATAATTACCCATGTTTACATAACTAATCTTTTTGTACGTAATAACGATACTTTTGTGTGTATTTTACTTCAGTTAAATGTATTTGTCTCAGTTGATTTCAAGTGAAAAAAGACATTGTGATGAACCGTTGCTCATGGCAACGAGATGCCTTCCTTGACAGTGGACATAAGAATCACTGACAGTAGACATATGCGCGTGCCCGGCGACATGAAATAAATTCAACGAGGCATTGGCCAATCACTGCAAGGTATTGCGGTTGGTATCGGAACATTATAAGTTATTGCGACGAATTGACGGTAACATAGTCTGAGGTTTGCGGTTGCGTCTCGGTTGAACATCAGCTCCGAGCCGCAAACCTCAGACCATGTTACCGCCAATTTATCACAATAACGTATATGTTCCAACAGACACTACCCGTAACCCAAAACCTACATCGCGAAACACGAGAGGCTTATTTACTAAACTTGTGATCATTAAAAGTTGCCTTGTTCAAGGCAACTTATAAAGATGACAGGTTTAGTAAATAAACCTCTCGTGTATCCACGACGACACTGGATAAATAATCAATAAACCAGATAAACTCATTCCGTCTTAGTTCAAATCGTAAATCTGCTTGTAATTTAAACAACACTTCATCCGGAACACCGGCTGCTACACACGTGAAACATCCAGAAAGATTAAGCGGCTTGCTAGTCACTCCGTTGATGACGCAGTTACGAAACGGACGACATCATTGCAAATATTTCGTGTTCTGACGTCAGACGGTAACATTTGCCGTTTGAGCCGTAAACATAGAATTTACTAAGCGAGCTCTCGTCCAATCAGAGGAGGAGAATTTTAGTCTTATTGGAACATTTTTAGTGATTGTTGTGAGACGAGATATTAGATCCAGATACGAGGGTTGCTATCTGTCTGATGCCAATCTCGTGCACAGAAAGTTAGATTCCCACAACCAAAACCCTCCGTTGGGAGTCTTTTTCCTACTCAAATGTCAACAGGGTATTATTTGAGTTTAAAGACTGGTAAAGTGCCACTGATGTCCATGAATACATGTTACTTGTTGAAAAATCTAATCACATATTCTCAAAGAGCAACAAGTTTAATAGACACTTTGGGAAACAAATTGCATCGATGCATACTACCTAAATGATCAAGGTGGCGACGCGATGAGAAAATGTCGAAATGCACTTTGACAAAGACATTGACATTTACTTGACATGGCATCGTGCTAGATTGGTGTGTGAGATAATAATAGTCTCACACGGGTATCTCACCCAGGATATGCGTATCTGGGTTCTAGTCGTTTCGTCCCATGGTCGTTTCGTCCCAAGACGTTTCGTCCCATTTTGGGTGTTTCGTCCCATTTATTTTGGTCGTTTCGTCCCATGTAGATTTTTCACTTTGGTCGTTTCGTCCCATGTGGATTTTTCACTTTGGACGTTTCGTACCATCCGAGATTGGCTAGGTAATCTCAAATTTGGTTGATTTTTATGATTATTTCTCAGTGAGACTATGCAAATATGGATATCACTGGAACCGGCTTGATCAGTTAGTTCCAATAATATTCGCATGGTTTTACTGGGGAAAATGTAAGACATTTCAGGCTCGTTCATTTGTTGTGCAGTTTTGACCGATTTGTTAAAGGGTTAAGTCACAACGGGACATATAACGACGACGAATCGGGTATTATTGTTTATTATTTACACTTTTTCTTTGAACTCATCATCAAACCTATCGCCCTCATGGGTGCGATGATATTTCTTAAGGAGCTCAGCGAAAAGGATGTTGTAAAATATATAGTCAAGCGTATAAAAACAAGTCCCCTAGGTTTGAAAGGCAGCAGTCGGTCCTATTATTCCCATACAGACATATCAAAGAGACACACTGGTGTTTATACAAACAGCTGGCTTGATCAATCACACACAGCAGAAGGCTGTACTTACAACAACCAGCAAGTAAAAGTGTTTGACAGACCGACTTATTCACTCAATTAACAGCAAAAATATAATTACAATCCTCATCAAAATTATTGAAAACAAACAAAAAATACTGTGAGTCCACATTGAGATTAGTAACAAAATACATAATGGTTTGTTTGATTGGCCGACAAATTCACATAAACAAAAACGAGCCTAACAAACAACAATTACACGTTTGTTACAGAACAAGATAAGTTTATAAATTAGGGAAGCTAGGCGTTTTCACGTCAATCTCGGATGGGACGAAACGTCCAAAGTGAAAAATCCACATGGGACGAAACGACCAAAGTGAAAAATCTACATGGGACGAAACGACCAAAATAAATGGGACGAAACGCCCAAAATGGGACGAAACGTCCTGGGACGAAACGACCATGGGACGAAACGACCCAATCCCGCGTATCTTAGTAGGTAGGACTACTGAATGGGGTAGGAGAAAGAGTTAGTTCAACGGTTCGGTTTGCGATGGTATCATGTCCTGCTTTGTGGGTCATTTTAGTGCCTGCCGAGGTGCCTTTTAATTTGTTCCAGTCCTGCTTTGTGGATTATTTTAATGCCCACATAAAGTGTCTATATTCCTGAGGCTACATGATACAAAACTTAACTTTTGAGATATGATTGGCCTGCCTGTAGTTTGGGAAATCAGAAGAGAGCGGGTGACACCATTCTAGAATAAAGTTCAGTGGGTCGATTGTCCTCAAAGTTCATCATTCATTTCACTATGATAGGCAAATCCGTACCCTAGGTTTTTCTTTTTTAACATCTCTCATTTGGGAGCCGTTTATCTTCAAATGCCTATTTCCGAAGTTGACAAACATCATCAAGAAATCCTGCAGACAATTATTATAGTCAAATTACTTTAGCAGTGATTTCTAGCCAAGTCTTGGCTGCTTGGAAAGGAACCGTCTTGGCTGCTTGGAAAGGCAGCCAAAGACTTGGCTTGATAACACTTCTAAAGGCCACAAGACTCATAGGCTGTTGTATCGTACATCTAGAAAATTAATCAGCCGGTCTGGGACGTTGAATAGGACACAGTGTGATTTCCTTAAGTTTATTGTGCGAATACAGATTTTAGAATCCTCTAGTTTGTAAAAAAAAATGTTTTAAGAAGGTACAGTACAACTGCAGTGGGGTGGTCAAAATCCACACCTAGGCAGTGTTGCCCACGGGCGTTTTTCTCAATCAACAATCAGTAGTTTTATGCAAATATTCAATGAAAGAAGCCCAGGTCATACCCGGTGCTTCATTCATTGAAAATTTGATGGTGATTCCATTGCTGTATGTCAGAGATTCACTGATATTGCATGCGTGGAAATGTTGCCCACGCGTGGATTTTTACCTTTCTACGACGACCGTACTATATCTACTGCTCTCCTTATTTTAAGATCAGACTGGCTTTGGAGCGAGAGATCGATCGCCAGCCCCAAAATTACAGGCCAAGAACCATTGAATTGGTGACCTCCCACAGATTCAGGTCTCACTCTCGCTTGAAATGATAACTGAACATTGTAGCATTCCATTCGAACAGAACAGTCTAGTCGTCTCTTGATGTATGTATAACGTCTGTCTTTTTCAGAGATGCAGGTGTCTTTGATATCAGCACAGAACCTTCAGGTGTGTCAAGGTGAGAAGATTTAGCAGAAAATATATGTAGGACAACTAGTGCTGAGAGGTTTTGATTTTTCACATTCGGTTTTGGGGGAAAAACCTCGATTTCGGTTCAGTTTTTAGCTCAACTTGACAACGTCAAGTATGCACTATTGGGATGGGTTGCGAACCGTCATACGTCCGCACGTCTATCCGTACATCCATACCTCTGTCCGTCCACATTCCGTTAGCACACACTACAGGCCACATCTCTCACTCGATCAGTTTCCAATTTCATACTGGCTTTGGGGTAATGTCCAGATGGGAGCTATCGAATTTTCCGAATTTCATTCAAAAACATGGCCGCCGGCGGCCATCTTGGATTTGGCATATGAATTGTCAGCAATTTCATTAGCACACCATTCAGGCCGGGACGCTCACCCGATCAGTTTCAAATTTCACATGTTGCTTTGGTGTGATGTCAAGATGAGAGCTATCGATTTTCTTCTGAATTTCGTTTAAAAATGTGGTTGGCAGTGGCCATCTTGCATTTAGCAGGTAAACTGTCAATTCCATTAGCACACCCTGCAGGCCGCACCTCTGAAACAATCTTTTTTCAAATTTTATATGTAGCTTTGGTGTGATGTACAGATGGGAGTTATGGAATTTTTTCTGAATTTCGTTGAAAAATATGGCTGCCAGCGGCCATCTCGTATTTTGCATATAAATTGTCATCCATTCCATTAGCACACCCTACAGGCCGCATCCTTCATGTGATCTTTTTCAGCTTTCATATTCAGCTTTGGTGCGGTGTATAGATGGGAGCTATTGATTGCTTTTTTGTAGAAACTTCAGTGAGTGAGTTGACATCTCTGGAACTTTCTATTTAGTTCAGTCCCTTCTTGGATAAGTTGAGCTGCCGTGTCATTGACACTTTCATTCAATGTGTTATGAGCATAGAGTAAATAATGACTCCTTAACTTGGTAAAAATCTGCAATAGTTTGTTACGACACCATTCACCACAAAAATCCATTGGGTCCAGCCTAATTTCCCATTGTTGATTCTTAGGCTTTCTAGGGGATTAGTTGCTAGGTCCTTAAATTACTTCTATTAGGGTAAAAATGAATACAGTTCATATCATCTCTCTTGTGTTCTCACTGTCACATTTCTCCCGTATCGACTCGTCAGGTAGATGTGTCAATAACAGAGGACATGTGACAGTGATAACACAACGCATCAGCCCTTTCGCCAGAAAGACTAAGTGACGGGAGTCTATAGGGGCCACTCGTGCAGTTCCCTGCAGTGAGATAGTTCGATCAGTTTCTACACAAACACATTAAAACCATTCTGTCAGTTTTGCTGGGTCGTACTGTTCGGTTTTCCGGTTTGCAACAAAACCCAAAACCGGTAGGAAGTTCATTATTTCCAAATAACACAAAATACTGCATTTTGACTGGCTGAGAGGTACAGTGTAACTTGCAATCCACAGTGGCTTTTTTACGCTTTGGTTAACAACCGGTGTAAAAACAAGAATATACAATAGCAGGCAATATGGCTAAAAAAACACTACCCATTTTTAATTTTTTAATTGTTAATTCATACCTTCTGCTCGGTTATGTTAGAACAAAAATATAAATACAGGAAATTTAATATTTATGTGCAATAAAATATTACAGATATGGATGTCATTGGAACTGGCTCATTGAGCCAGTTCCAGTGACATCCATATTTGTCTGGTTTTATTTATTAAGAAACTTACAAAGTACAAATTTTCTGTCGGTTTTTGCCCACAATGCAGGTTAAAGTATCAAGTACACCAACATTCTTGGAAATAAATCTGTTGTCCTTGTGTTTTCCAGGGTGTATGGGAATTTACACCGGTTTTGGGGAACTCATACACCCTTCGGCTTTGCCTCAGGATAACTAATAATATCAAATTCTTTGACCTTATCATTTCTTTATTTTTCTGATTCGTTGTTGGATTTAATTCAGAATGATTAATCAATATAAGCATTTTGTCAAAAAAATGTCTGTTGCTGTGGTTATCTTAATTTTACCTTTATTTATCAGAAAATGCTTTTTACAGTCTGATTTGAGAAGTGCACCAGAGGGTGGCACTTTGTGGCCCATACGCTAAAACTTTCTATGTACTTCTTGCTTTTGTCTAAGAAATTGTATTTTTATGTACTATATGGATCAAAATTCAACCCAATATTTTAGTGTACTGGCAAATAAAACATCAATATCAATACAGTGGAGCCCACTTAATTGGATATCTCTTAATTGTATATCCCTGTTAATTGAATATAATTTTCAAACAAAACCATTTACCATACCTTCACTACAAATTTGGTCTGTTAATTGCATATGGGTTGTAGAGTAAACTCTTGTTAATTATACCCCTGCAAACAAAGTTTGGGGGTATATAGGAATCACCCTGTCCATCCGTCTGTCTGTCCTTCTGTCCGTCTGTCCATCCATCCTTATAAGTGCAACTCCTCCTAAACCGTTTGAAGAATTTTCATGAAACTTTACACAATGGAAGAACTCCATATGAAGATGTGCATGAAGCAATATAATTCCGTTCTGACAGGCGTGGGAGGTATCACTTTGTGAGCTTGCTCACAGTACCTCTAGTTGTATATAAATTTTTGTAATAAATTGACCGAAAAAATTACTGTGACAGGCACCAGATTTCCCTTATTTATCAACCTTTTTGGCCTCACTACATCCAATACAGACATTTATTCTATTTATATCTTGTTTGACAGAGCTCTATGAGCTCTGCCAAACAAGATATAATAGAATAAATGGTCAGTTTACCCCCAGAACACAGGAAACTGACCAAATCCCTGTTAATTGTATACTCCTGTTAATTGGATAATTGTCACTGGCCAAATGGATATTCAATTAAGAGGATTCTACTGTATCAATACCCAAATAAAAGACTGGGTAGATACATTTGAACCCAGTTGGGTTCATATTCACTCAACCCATTTGATTTGGGTTGATTTTTAACCCAGCTGCTTTAACAGTGCAGGGTGTTCCCATGCCTCCTAGAATTCCAGGAAATACCTTCAATTTGAGAAAAATCTACTCAAGGGTCCTTTCAACTCCTTGAATATGCTTGTGTCTAAACCTCCTTGGTATACTGAAGTATGAAGTTTATATGAAGTATATTGAAGTATTTCATTGTTTATTGGTCTTTACACTGTTGGGTGTTATGGCTATATTCAGGTAACAGGAAAATGGAACTTTAAGTTTAATGATGTTGAAATACATACTAAAGTACAATGAATATTGGTTTTTAAATCCTAAGACCAAAATACGTCAATGGGAGGCCAAAATGAATTTCCAGTTGCATTTTTTGAACTTTTGCGAAAACAACAAAAACAATTTTCTCTTCAATTGTTATCCTTTTTCGAACGCAACATTCAGTTGATTAAGACACAAAGTAACAGTAGTAGTAGTAGTAGTATGATCTTTATTTTTGTGGCATGTGCATACATAGTTTATAGTGTATGCAGTGGTAGTATGATCTTTATTTTTGTGACATGTGCATACGTAGTTTATAGTGTTATTACATGGTAACATAATTGCACCCGGCCCTATGGACCTGTATGTCACACAATATCCCATTTTTTCTTCTGTGTTGTGCACAAAAACTCAGCGTCTTTATTAAAGTTCAATTTTATACCTCCAGCTTTGGACACTCCCATTCAAATAAATGTCCCTCCCCCCCCCCCCCACCATTATCCCGTGGTGCGCACGTTCACCCCTCCACATGTACAAATACCACAGGTAACAACTTGACTTTCGTAGTACATGTTTTGGCGTTTGGCTGATAAGGCGACCACGAACATGTATACACTGATGTTTATTGGACTTTAGAACTGGCTGAAACATGACACTTTCAAAGCTCAAGTCTGTCATCTTAAGCACGTCACAAAGTTTTAACATCATCTGTTTACCTGTTTAAAAACTAACATAAAAACAGATTTTTCACTGGAAAAAAAATTTCTACAGATGTTTGTTTGCCAGTAGTTTACATTTCATTTGGAAATTCATGGGGTTTTGGGGGGCAAGTCTTGGCTGCCTAAATAGGAAATAGGCAGCCAAGACTTGCTTTGAAAGAACTACAGTACCAAATGATGTAGACTACAAAAAAAAACTGAATTAATTTCAAAATTCTATGAATTTCAGGGTAAGATTATTTCCGGGCTTTATAGAAAGTGATGAAGCATCATGGATGTTTGACCAGCTGCATGGTGAAATTGGATGGAAACATAAAACAGATACCAGAAATGAAGAATCATATCTCCAACCTAGACTGACAGCCTGGTTTGGTGAAGCCTCTTATGCATATGCTGGTGTCTCTCATGATGCTAATATTGAGGTCAGTGGGTGTGTTTTGGTTTATAAAATGAACAAAAGCTTGTAGACTGCTGCATCTGGACATGGGGTGGAGACCTGGCATGTTAGTTAGTGCCATGGGTGTAGACCTGTAATTCTCTTCTGAGATTGAGGAATGGCCCATGTTTGTCCGACCATGACATGAATTTGCGTATGCACAGATACCTATACTTCTGTGTAACATATTCAGACAAGAAGGCTCTAGCTGATATAATTGGCAATGTCAAGATTTATTTATTTATATACTTATTTGTGTTTAATGACAATTTTCGACAGCCAGGGTCACATCGTGTTGGGCAGCTTTACAGGTGGAGGGAACGAGAGTACCCAGAGAGAACCACCAAGCAGCAGGGAGTAACTGCAAACTCCCTAATGCACTAACTCTGCACAAGCAGGGTTCACACTAGTTGAAGACAAGTTCACCATAGACATGCAATACACCTCAGTACACAGTGTCATAGTGAAATGCACCACATAGGCAATCAGGATTAAGTGCCTTGCCCAAGGTCACAATCAGACGTTTAGATCAGTCTAATTTGGGCACAATGGCAAATATGGATGTGGCCTGCATGGTTGGAGAAAAAGCACCGGTATTTTCTTCTTCTTGGCATCTGTTTTAGGTTTTAGGTCCCCATCTTAAAATGATAGTTTACGACCCCTTGTTATAGGTCTTCACCATTATCACTCATTCCCACCACCCTTTGACGTAAGTTTACTCGACTAACTCCAGAATGCTTCTTAGTTTCCCAGTGTCGAGCCAAAGGCCTATTTGAATATAAGCTAAATTACGCACGGCGTTTACTGAAAAATGCCACAAACATGAATATAATTGATCTCAAGCTTTAAGTGCATGATCATATTGAATTCGCCACAGTAAAGCAAGCGCCGTCGAGAGTGTCGTATTTGACACTGTCAACGCCGATTGCTTTTCTGTGGCGAACTCTGTGGGTTTTTAAAAACTTATTTATCTGTTGCACTGTTTGATTCGAAGATAAGCTCTAAGCTATATTACACGCATCAGGGAAACCTGCCCAAACTATATATTGTCGAAACACTGCAAAACTATGGGAAAAGTTTCAAACTCTGCATAATTTGGGTGCAATTACCTTATTTGGGCACAGCATTTACCGTCGTTAGTTGGGAAGAATGTAAAGGCCTGGTCACAATACAGTCACCCCTGGCGGGGATCAAACCATGGACCTTTCGGTTTGAAGTCCAATGCTGTAAGCACTGAGCCACCGTGCTCACGACAATGTTGTGATAAAAGCCCTGGCAGACTGCCAAGCCTTTTACCATGACATTGCCGATTGCCACGGCTAATTTCTGAAGCTGGTCCAACTCACGCATCACCAACCCAGTAATCACCTACTCCAGGTGGAACAAATAATGGTTTGTAAAGGGTGGGGGTGAGCATTGACTATTCTTGAGATTACTGGTTCGACTGTTGTCGGGTGTTTTAGTTTGCATGATTTGCATTATTATGGTTGATATCCCACATGAGTGTCTTCCGGGTTTCCACTCAAATGAAAAGTCCTTGAATTTCAACCTCTTTCTTGAAAAGTACTTGAATTCAGTTTATCTATAATCTCCGAGACAAGAAGTTTCAGGAAAACACACTTCAGCCTGGTGTGTAGATTGTGCACCATTTACGAAATTACGAAATGCACCATCTCTTGAAAGTTTTAAAAAGGGACTAAAGACCTACTTATACCAGAGGAACTTCCCAGGCTATCCCTTCGCTGACACACAAACCGGGTGACTTTATTGAATTTTATCTATCTTATTCGTGATTTCTTTTGTAAAGCGCTTAGGGCTTTTATTAGGATAGGCGCTATATAAGTGATATATTATTATTATTATTATTATTATTATTATTATTATTATTATTATTTAATAAATATAGCATGGCTTTGAGTTGACTATGCCAAAATAGTGGTCCTCGAGGAGATTATAGTCCCGACGCGTAGCGGAGGGACTATTCTCTCCTCGAGGACCACTATTTTGGCATAGTCAACGAAAAGTCATGCTATATTTATTATATTAGATGTGTGTATGTGTAGGGGGGGGGGGGGGGTGGGGGGGGGTTCTTCATCGGTCATATATGCAAGATAATATTCTTATTCACAGCCAAAGAGAAAAGAAAATGGTTCAGGGTTTAAACAGGTAAACTAAGTTAATTCTGCCACTCATAATTCTGGGATAGTGAGGCAGAGAATCAAAACCCCAGGAAACACAATACCATTATTCCATTAACACCCTCCCCGCCCCCAACACTACTACAAACATCACTTTCGATACACATATCTTTATTTCTCCAAACTAAATGTAATAATGTACGTGGGACGAGATGTCTTGTAAAGTATTTACGCTTCAGTGGAATTTTCTAAGCGAATTCGAATGTTACTATTTATAACCATGCACTATTACCGTGCACTATCCTTTTTTCAAAAATGATAGTAGGTCTGTGCGATTTCTCTGACGAACTATCGGAAAATAGGGTGTTTCTATTCAACCAATCAGCATGCGGGAAAGTCACATGACATCTAATATTACAGTTTATTTCATACGTTTCTATCAGTAACCTGATAATATGCTGTGATGTAATACAATGTTGGAAAGGGCTCAGAGAGCCCTTTCCAACAGTGTGCTACATCACAGCATTTCATCATTATGTCATAACAGTAAGTTTTATCGTCATTAGAATGTAGATGATGACGGTTCTCAGTGGTGGCCGGAGGCCCTTGGGGGCCCCCTGGCCATAATTATGATGGGGCCCGTGTACACAGGACATACCGGGCCGACCATGGTTCGGCCCGATGTGAGAAAATTTTGAAAATTATGGATGAAAAACACCAAATCCTTCACTCTAGAGAGGAGAATACAGTTGTCTATTAGGCCCGATGTGAGAAAATTTTGAAAATTATGGATGAAAAGCGCCAAATCCTTCACTCTAGAGAGGAGAATTCAGTTGTCTATTAACCCTTTACCCAACGAATCGGCCGCATCCAACCGAGTAATATGCAAATTCAGCAGTTGAAAAAATATTATTTTTCAAAAAATTTCAACAAAACCATATCATGTGACCCCTCATTGGAACGAGCTCGTTCCAACGAGGGGTCACATGATATGGTTTTGTTGAAATGTTTTGGAAAATTTGAAAAAATGATATTTAAAATAATAAATTTTTATATCGTCTGCGTTGGGTAAAGGGTTAATGGAAAATCCCACATTTCACTTGCAATATCGAGCTCTGTACAGGAATGTCTGGGTTTTCTGTGGAGATGTAGATTACGCTTGATTTTTTTTTTAAATAGCTGTCATCGTGTATTACTTTCGGTTTACTGTAAGCGGAGACAACGGAACGGCGTGTTGATGAAAAACTCTATTCCAGCGCGCGGAGAAATTTCATTTATGCACATGAGCCTGTAAATTATTAACTTCTCTGCAGGGGCCCAATTTTTTAAAGAGGGAGCCCCAAAAAACCTACAAATTTCTTTTTCCTTTGAGCCCTTGGGGCCCCCCTGGAGCCCGGGGCCCCTGGCCAATGGCCACCCAGGCCCTATGGACCGGCCGCCACTGACGGTTCTGTAATATTCAACAAATGAATAAAATGGCAATTCGAGTCATGGTATTTTTCGAAAATCTAGTAACGTAGGTGAATGAAAAAATGTTCACCTTATTTTTAGGTGAACAACAGGCAAATGAAATGATCGTTTGCCCAATATGTACCGTGCTGATAGTCCTTGAAAATTATTGTCAAATTCCTTAAAAGTGCTTAAATAATGCCTGAATTTGATTTTCTGATATCAGTGGGAACCCTGGTCTTGAGTAATTCTTGAAATTACTAATTCCCATGGTTATGATGATGTTAACCGGATGAGGATATTTCAGTCAGTACCCAAATCCATCACATCCCGCATGGAAATGAGGCTGTTCAGATAACAACAGTCAGATTTTTGTTTCGATGAATGATTGAATCTTGTTGATTAGATTTCAGACTTTTTTTAAACCTAAAATAACAGCCAAATCAGGTCGGCATTATTGACAAAAATCGCCATCCAATCTTCTATTTTTGTCCTCCAAAAACTATTTTATTACCCTAACTGGACCAAGCGCATCATGATTGTTCCAATGAGGGATCATGGTCTATGTTTTCAGATAAAAATTGGAAAACATTCAATTGTTGAAAACGTTTTGTGCCGACATTTAGTAGTGTTTGGAGAAAGGTTAAAGGAGTATCCAAATTCAAAAGATTGTTGTTATGTTTTTCTTTCTTAACCCTCTGGACACGGGTGACGAAATATTGAAGTTTCGATCTGCAAAGTGCTCCCTAATTGGAACTAGGAACTCAACCAATTGAGCCGTGTTTAACGGAGCTCAATGCGCCCTGTCAAACTTGATAGAATTGGTTAAATATCAAAATCTTCGATCTACAATAATCTGTCGAAAGTTTGGAGAGTAGTTTTACATCAACTGGTCATCTGCCAGACAAATAGATTTTTTTAATGGTAAATATTCCAAACCTGGGACCTTTTGTTTTATCGTTTTACAATCAACGTGTCAATAAATATACTTCGATATTGAGCAACTCTTGCTACAGGCCATCAACCTTGTTTTGATAGTAACATCCGTCTAAGACGTGTTGTGGCCAAAGTCCAATCTTGGGTGGTGAGGCTGTAATTTACGTTTAAATGTACTACATAATACACAAAATTAATTCAGTATATAAAAGTCCAAGTTGGGACTAGTGCAATCCAAGTGTACTTTCTATTGCATTCTTCTTGGTGTATTCTTAGTGACAGTTCACGATTTTCAGAAGTGTTCTTGTATGTGCTATTTTTAAGATGTGAAAAAGCATTATGACCTTTTATGTAAAGTTACCATCATATACCATCAGCGCCTTCCACAAAAAATGTTATTTAAATGTAGGCTTCTGACTCCTCGTTGGAACAGACTTTTCAAGCTCGTTACAATGTGGGGTCTTAAGCTGTGGTTTCGGGCCAAAATATGTTTTTTTTACCTACTCAAGAGATGTTTTTCAAGTGTCATAATACAGTAATTAATCCCCCACGGTTTTACCGTTTTGGGGACTATTGGTTTGCACTCCGTCTGTCTGTCTGTCCTCATTTATGTTACCACCTGTATCTCATATATGCTTCGACGCTGTACTTTAATTTTTATACCATTGGTGACACATAATAGGAGGATGATGCACGTCAAAAAATTTTGAAAAAAAATTCAAGATGGCCGACTGGCAGCAATTTTTGTCATCATTTTTTGCTTCATTTGATGCTACCACCTGTATCTTAGACATGTTTTGATATATTTGCTTCAAGTTTCTAACGTTGTTCATAGATACTATGAGGATGATGCACGTCAAAATTGTTTGAAAAAAACTTCAAGATGGCCGAATGACGTCCATTTTTGTTCATTTTTTGCATTCTCAAGTTATGTTATCATCCATACAGCCAAAATCTTTTGAAAAAAAAAATTCAAGATGGCCGAATGGCAGCCATTTTTGTTGTCATTTTTTTGCTATATTTGACGTTGCCATGTTTTTTTGCCATATTTGACGTTACCACCTGTATCTTAGCCATATTTTGAGCTATTACTTTCAGATTTCTAACATTGGTCAGAGATGCTAGGAGGGTGATGTCTGTCCTCATTTGTGTTACTACCTGTATCTCATATATGCTTCGACACTGTGCTTTCATTTTTGTACCATTGGTGTCACAAAATAGGAGGACAATGCATGTCAAAACTTTTTGAAAAAAAATTCAAGATGGCTGACCGGCGGCCATTTTTGTCATCATTTTTTGCTTCATTTGATGTTACCACCTGTATCTTAGACATGTTTTAATATATTTGTTTCAGGTTTCTAACATTGTTCATGGATTCTATGAGGATGATGCAGGTCAAAATTTTTTGAAAAAAAAATTCAAGATGGCCGGGCTATGTTTGTTCATATTTTGCATTCTCAAGTTACGTTATCACCCATATCTTGGAGATGTTTTGAGATATTAGTTTTAAATTTTCAACATTTGTCAGACACCATAGGAGAATGATGCATGCCAAAATCTTTTGAAAAAAAATTCAAGATGGCCGAATGGCAGCCATTTTTGTTGTTATTTTTTTACCATATTTGACATTACCATGTTTTTTGGGCTATATTTGACGTTACCACCTGTATCTTAGACATATTTTGAGCTATTACTTTCAGATTTCTAACATTGGTCAGAGATGCTAGGAGGGTGATGCATGTCAAAATTTTTTGAAAACAATTCAAGATAGCGGAAATATTTTGAAAAAAAATTCAAGATGGCTGAATGACAGACTTTTTTGTTGTCATTTTTTGCCATATTTGACGTTATCACCTGTATCTTAGACAAGTTTCGAGCTATTACTTTCAGATTTCTAACATTGGTCAGAGATGCTAGGAGGATTTCTAACATTGGTCAGAGATGCTAGGAGGATGATGCACATCACTAGGAGGATTTCTAACATTGGCCAGAGATGCTAGGAGGATGTTGCACATCAAATTTTTTTGGAAAAAACATTTATTATGGCCGAAGGACGACCATTTTCATTGATTTTTTGTGTTCCTATTTTACGGTTACCACCTGTATCTAATAGATAGATGCTTCGAGACTGTACTTTCATATTTATACCATTGGTGACACATAATAGGAGGATGATGCACGTCAATAATTTTTGAATAAAAATACAATATGGAATGATTACATTGTTGTTCCTGTTGTTAAATGGTAGATGCCTGAGAACAGATACATGATGGGAGAGAGAGGACTTCAATTCCCACTTGCTGTTGAAATCTTTTATCCATTTCATAGGGTGCAACTTATTTTTTAAATGCCAAACAGGTCTAAAAGTATTTTGCATGTTTTATAGAACAGACCATTCACCGTGGGGGACTACAGTCTGATCGCCTGCGATCGGCGTTGCACTTGTTTATGAATGTTGGGAGAAGGGTTACATTTTTCACGTACAGTGTTTTTTTTTTTTTGCTTGGACAAGTACTTTTTGTCTTGCATTTGTTTGGAGGATGAATAGTCAGATAAGTAATTTCTTTACACAACCTCTGTTTTGTTTTTATTTCAGTGGACACCAACACTTCAGCTGTTGAAAGACAGAGTTGAAAAAACAACGGGAGTCACATTCAATTCAATGTTAGCTAATCTGTATCGAGACAACCATGATCATGTAGCTTGGCATTCAGATAATAATTATTCACTTGGTCCAGAACCTACAATAGCATCATTATCCTTTGGTGCGACCAGGAACTTTGAAATGAGGAAAAACCCAGTAAGTTTAGTGATTTATTTAGGTATTAAGTTCAGTTAAGCGGTGTGACACCAACCTCTGCACTTAATTGCTGGCTAGTCCAAAAGGAATTCAAGGTATTGGCCCCTCTAGGAAGTGGTGACATGCTTGTTTTACTGTTAAAATGGGACTCGGCCACCAACGGTGTTCGCAAAGTGGGCAGCACCAGTGTAACCGATTGACTACACCAGACTTCATACATGTGTTGTGGTAATAGAACAGTCATAGATAACTGGAAGTGATGTTAAATAATAAATAAATAAATGGAGGACTTAACAAGTAAACTAGAAGTTTATGGATAACTAGGTAGTCCATGAACAGAAACATTGCTTGGTGGGTTCTCAGGTTACTACTGAACTTGTAAATAAGAGTACCAGTATGTTTAGATAGCCGAGTGTCATATCCATCTGCTAATGATCAGTTCTTACAATGATAAAAGTTTTTGTTTTAAGATTATTTATTTTACAAGGATTGCTGAGCAAGTTATGCAACATATATTAATAACTCTTTCAACACGAGAGGCCACTTTTCCGGTCCAGGAACACGATACATCAGAATTTCATTAACTGGTTGAGGGCTGGATTATTTTTGGATGGTCTAAATTTGTTATTCAAAATTTGTTTTATTACATATTATTGGAGAGCACCTATAGGCACTCTCCAATAATTTGTAGTAGAACAAACCTGTATAAACAAAATATTATTTGCATTTGACTGAATAGGAACATGAGCAAGGAAAATGTTGGCTTTTGCGCTGGTACCCTCATTTTTCTGAAAGTCCTGATAGTGGCTTCTAGCACTCAACCAGTTAAGTAAGATGGTTACTGAGTGAACGTGTGTGGAAGAACTGCACGTTGAAAATATTAATTGATCTACCCCCAAATAATGGATAGGGACTCTTTCAATTTCTGCCATTTAACTGGCATGGAAGATACCACCTGTGTTGAAAGGGTTAACCCTTTACCCAACGAATCGCCCGCATCCGCCCACGTAATATGCAAATTCAGCAGCTGAAAAAATATTATTTTTCAAAAAAATTCAACAAAACCACATCATGTGACCCCTCTTGGAACGAGCTTGTCGAGCTCGTTCCAAAGAGGGGGTCACATGATATGGTTTTGTTGAAATTGTTTGAAAACATTTAAAAAATGATATTTCAAATAATAAATTTTGAAATCGTCTGCGTTGGGTAAAGGGTTTTAAGGCCTCGAAATTGAATATTTACAACATATTTTAATTACAATTGACAAAAACAAGAGCCGTGACTGGAAAGTTGATCAAGTGTTTTTAGTTTTCGTGCTAGTTAAACTCCACTACAGTCACAGTACAACAACTTTCACATCATCGAACGTCATGGATTAGGAGGAGTTTACAGCTCTGATTTACTTGACCCTATTTAGGGGGTGGGGGATTAAGTGGTGACGTTTCTGACTGACGTTCCAGAAATCATATTGTTTTGCGATCAGTGGGGAAAACCTAACCAACTCTCAGCGAATTATTGAGCTATTTCACCATTCTCCAAGTTCCTAGAAAAAAAATGTATGTTATCCCTTTACCTAACACACAAGGAATGACACTTACAAAACATATTCTGGAGTAACTACAACTTTCCATTTTGGCCTTGGAAATATGGTGTAGAACCTTTCATTGGAACAAGCTTGACGAATGTAAGAGTTTCAAAAATTGAAAAAAATTGTGAAATTTGATTGGCGTTTTTGGGAACAAGCTCGTCGGATATTCCGATCAGGTGGGTAATGGTTTTAACTCAAGTGTTTTCTCAAATAAATTGTTAATAAACAATTATTATAAAGCAAACTGCGATTACCAAATTCCACTGCACATGGAGGGAGGATTACCAGTAAGACACTTGTGGAGTGGACTTTCTTCCTAGATAAAAACACCTCACTGTCTGTGAAAAAGCACAGCGCTAATCCGCTCTCCACATGAATGCATGGTGCTTCATTGGTTATGCCATTGGACTAAAAAAGTCGAAAAATTGTTGGTTCAGACCTGACTCGCGTGATCTGCATCGTGTCCTTGGACAACATATTTAATCCCAAACAAACGATCCCTCATAATCCTTGAAGCCCTAGATAAGACGCCACAAAGTAGATCTTCTGTTTCTCGGGCCATTTTTTTAAAAAAATTACATGTGGGCAGGCGATTTTTTAACTCACCTTGACAAAGTAAAGCTGAGCTTATCTCATCACTCTCTGTCCGGCATCCGTCGCCCGGCGTCCGTCGTCTGTCAACACAGTGCTTTGGTCTTCTCCAAAACCACTGGGCCAATTCAAGTGAAAGTTAAACCACTGGGCCAATTCAAGTGAAAGTTTGTGTAAGTAATGGTCCCGAAAGGGCATTGCATTTTTGTTCAACTAAACATGCCCAGCCCCAAAGGGAGGGGGATGGGGGAAAATACTCCAAAATATTTTTAAAAATGGGTACAATTACTTGATATTCATTATGGAGCCTCCTTTTGAGGTGTAGAATCAAGTTTGTTCAAACGAAGTTCGTGAAGCAATATTTGACTTTGTAATGGGAGGGGTAAGATTTTTGGCTCAAAATTTCTATTTTCTGAACCGATGGTCCGATTTCAACCAAATACGGTATGTGGTATTATTGGGCCATAAGTACTTGATTCGTGCAAAAAAAAACAACCCTGCATCCCCATGGGAACCGCAGGAGCTAAAAATAGAAAAATTTTCAAACGCCCATGTTTCCCAAACCACAGGGAACAGAAGCTGTTATTTGGTATGAAACATCCTTGGGACCAGTAGGATTGAGTAATAAAAAATATTGCCATCGGTTATGTTAGGGTGTTATGCAGAGGGCATCGAAAAAATGCTGAGTCAGCATATTTGCCCCCAAAAAAGTTTTCTCCAGAACCAATGGTCAAAATGAGGTGAGAGGTTTGTTAAAATAAAGAACATTGGTTAATATTTGGGCTCAATACTGGAGCCCGAATTTTTAACTTAGGGTAATATGGGCAATATTCTTTAAAAATCTTCGTCTTCAGAACCACCAGTCAGAATCTTTTAATGTTTGGTATACATCATTGTTATGAGGGTGAGATTCAATATTGTTCAAATCAAGTCCCTAGGTTAATATTTGGGCTTCCTACAGAAGCCCAAATTTTAACGTAGTTCAATATGGGGGATAATTGTTAAAAATCTTCTTCTTCAGATCCACTGGTCAGAATGCTTTGATATTTGGTATACAACATCTCGGGGGGGGGGGGGGGGGGGGGGGGGGGGGGGGGGGGGGGGGGGGGGGGGGGTGAGGGGGGGCATGTAGGAGGGTCAGATTCCAGTTTGTCCATATCGGGTCTGTAGGTTAATATTTGGGCTCGCTATGGTAGCCCAAAATTTAGTAGTGCAATATGAGGAATCTTCTTCAGATCCACCAGTCGGAATGCTTTTGTATTTGGTATACAACATCTCGGGGGGGGGGGGGGGGGGGAGGGGGGGCATCTAGGAGGGTCAGATTCCAGTTTGTCCAAATCGGGTCTGTAGGTTAATATTTAGGCTCGCTATGGTAGCCCAAAATTTAACTTAGTGCAATATGAAGAAATTTCTTTAAATTTTCTTCTTCACAACAGTCAGAATGCTTTCATATTTAGTTTGCAACATCTCGGGAGGTCACATTCAACTTTGTTCAAATCGAGAGTCTGGGTCAGTATTTGGGCTCCCTCTGGGAACTGGAATTTGCTATGTAGCTGAAGAATTCGAAATTTTGTGTTCAGTACCCTCTAGAGGTGTGCAGCTAAGATTAATCCACATAGGTTGTATCAAGGGGCTTCATAGGGGAGCTCTAGATTTTACAGTATGATCAACTGAAGAAAAGGCATGATGCTTGCATTATTTTTGTCACTCCTGAGATGCTGAAGGATTGACAATGTATCCTATGGAGATGGATTGCTTAATGTAGACTCATTCTTGGACTCTCTTTTTTGTGTGTTCTGTTCAAGGTGAGCGCTTCAGACCCCGTGGGCCTCTTGTTTATTCATTATTTTTGTAATTATTTTTTTGCCGTCAAAAGTTCATGTTTTATGTTTTAGGCCTCATAATCTGCAGAATAGCATGGGTGTTGGTGTATTTCATTCCTTGAGTGCAAGAAGGCTTTGCAATACTAAAGCATTGCAAAACCTCGTTGCACCCAAGGGACAAATTGATCAATTTTATTAACTTGGGTTAAATATCAGACATGAAACATTTCATTTTTTTTTAAAGTTTACATTGGTTATAAAAAGAGAGCATGCGGCAGCCAAAAGGATTATGCGGGAGGGAATAAGATACAGATTTTAAACTTTTTTTAGACCTAACAACTAAGCTGATGATATCCTGTTATTAGACATGTTGTAGCAATAGAACAGACCTCTGAGAGCCATTTAAAATGATCTTCATATAACAGAGTTTCAGCACGCCTTCTGTCAGTATCATGAGGAAAATCCAGGGCTGGTAGTGGGTCTTAAAGGTGCATACAGCACTATAGAATATCAGACAACTGAGTAGAGCTTTATTACTGTGACGGACAAGTTTTGCTCTGCTGGTATAGTAGACCCTGGTATAAACCTCTACCTGGGCTGAGAGTCCTATAAAGTGGGTAACATGATTGTGAGTGATTGGTTGAATCTGACTTTATTCTTATGTTATTTACTTATTGGGGTTTAATGACACTTTCGACAGCCAGAGTCACCTCACGTCGGACAGTTTTATGGGTGGTGGAAGTTGGAGTACCCTGAGAGAGCCACCGAGCAGCAGTGAGGAAATGTACTAACTCCGCACAAGCAGGGTTAGCCTTGATTGAAAGCAAATGCACCATCGACATGTAGTATGCCCTGTCGTACCCAAGGACACAATGCATTTACTGCTGGTCAGGATTGAACTGTTGACCTTTCGGTCTGAAGTCAAATGCTCCAACCATGCACTTGTGTTACAGTCACAAAAAGCGTTATCTGTTGAAACTTCAATTCCAATAAGTAAACTAAAGTGCTTAAAAGTACTAGATTTTGAAAACCAAATTTCCAAATTATTGAGAGTGCTTGTAAATTGAACTTTATTTTCAAAAAAGTCACAGAAAGTCCTTAAAACATGTATTTAGTCTTTATTGCTTGGCTCACGTAGTATACCTATTTATTTATTTATTTATTTATTGGTGTTTAAGGTCACATATGTACAATGGCTAGTCATGACCATGACAGTTTTATGGGTGGAGAAGGCCAGAGTACCCGGAGAGAACCACCAAGTAATGGTGAACAACTATCTGCTCCACAACATACTAACTCCACACAATCAGGGTTTGCTTTGGTTGAATTCAAGTGCACCACGACGTGCAGTACGCCTAAGTACACAACGCCACCTTGCCCCCACGTGCATGGGCAACGGAGGTAAAGTTTCTTGCCTAAAGACACAACGTGGTTGCCAGATAGGTTAAGTATCACTATTTTAGAGGGAGACTCACTATTTTCCAGCATAAATATTTGTTGAAACGAGGCTAAAATTTGAACTTTTAACGGAATCTCACTATTAATGTCAATAAATTTGACTCTTTGAGCCATTTAAAAATTGAAATCTCACTACTTTTGCTCAGAAATCTCACTATTTTACAACTCATCAGCTTAACCCTTTACCCAACGAATCGCCCGCATCTGCAACAGTAATATGTAAATTCAGCAGTTGAAAAAATATTATATTTCAAAAAAATTCAACAAAACCATATCATGTGACCCCTCGTTGGAACGAGCTCGTCGAGCTCGTTCCAACGAGGGATCACATGATATGGTTTTGTTGAAATCTTTTGAAAAATTAAAAAAAATAATATTTAAAATAATAAATTTTGATATCGTCTGCGTTGGGTAAAGGGTTAACATGTCTGGTGGTTACCGCAGGTGGGATTCAAACCAAGGACCTCTCGGCTTGCAGCCTGCACCTCTGCCTATTTAGCTCCCCCCCCCCTCCCCGCCCCCGCCCCCCCCCCCCGCCCCCCCCCCCCCCCCGCCCCCAAGTATACCTATTAGCTAGGGTATAATCGCGGGAATAGGAATACCCGGGTTCCTGGTTCTGAAAGCTGGTCCTGATAGTATACTCTATATCAGACATAAAATTTATTCCAAAGATGGTTGTAATATATACTATTAAAAAAAAGTAGGGGATATTTTACAAAAGTGAGATATATGAAGAAATGTATTTATATTTCATCAAAAAGACAGTTGAGGCATTGCACTGTGACATTTGGTGAATGATTTCAGCGATAGTTGGGTGTCTGACAAGCACACATTCCACGCACTGAGCTGTAGAAGACATGGACGCCAGTCGGAGAATTTACCACATTCAGTCCAAGACGTCAACACGTTGTAACTCCTCAGTTCCCGAGACAAGCGCAGATCCGACATGGCATACTCCTCACCAAACGTCCAATATTAGCTTGACTTTTGTTATTCCATTCTTCCTGCAGTGCAGCGGCGAGTTCCTGGACATTGGTAGGGCGCTATTGGCATTGTCGAAGGTGCCTGCCAAGCATATCTCAGGTGTGCTCGATTGGTGAAAGGTCTGGACTTAGTGCTGGCTCTGTTTCTGGAGGAACTCTGTAGCGACACGGGCCCGGTGTGCTCTTGCATTGTCATCTTGGAAAATGAATCGACGGCCGTGACGTAGCGCAAATGGCACCACATGAGCTGCTAACATGTTGTCACAGTAATACTGCCCTGTGACACTCCACTGGATGACTTGTAATGTTGTTCTGCTTGTCATGGTTATGCCTTCCCACACCATAACCGATCCACCACCAAAACGATCATGCTGCCTAACAGTTACGTCATGGTATCGTTCGTTCCGGAGCCGATACAGTCTGTTTCGCTTGTCGTGCAAGTTGAGAGTGAACCTCGATTCATCGGAAAATATGATGTTGCTCCACCTACGATTGTCCCAGCGCTATCGTGCAACACACCAATTACACCTTGCAGCGATGTGACGTTCGGTCAAGGGTGGAATTATTCGAGTGCGTTGAGCATACGAATTCCAGCTATATAGGCGATTTCGGATAGTCTGACCACTGACTTGCACATCTGTTGCTTGATGCAGTGGCTGTCCAATTTCTGAGGCAGTTTGATGGCAGTTACATAATGCTGTGGTTCAGATGAAACAATCCTGGTTAGCAGTTGTCACCCTTGAGCGACCTGACAAATGTCTGTCATCAACATTACCTGCCTGAAGGTAGCATGACCACAGCCTGCTAATCACCGATTGAGTAACGTTGAGAATTTGTGCCACTACAGTCTGTTTTTTGCCAGTTTTCAACATGCCAACGTAAATGTTAGTCACGTGTCAGTCTTCGCATACCTCAAAAGTCACGTTTTGACCAGAAACTATTGATGAACGAGTTTATACCAAGAAAAGAACGATGAGACCTCCGAAAAAGCCCGACCAGTACAAATGAAAATTTCAAAACGTGCCCCGCAGATATTAATGCAGTGCTCGTGCGAAAAACCTGCATGAAGTTTTCATGGGTTCGTGACATTCATGATCCACACTAAACTTGGTAACATATTGATGTGTCCAATCACGCGAATCCAGTACCATTTTCCGAAAATATCAACATCAGTTTGGATATCCCCTACGTTTTTTTAATAGTATATCTTGATTTTAACCCCAATTATTTTATGTTCAATGTCTGATAGAAAATCACATTATGGGGAAACCTTTCGCTATAATGAGCCAAATAAGTGGATTTGTCTATTGTTATAAGGTATGAATAACAATAAAAACTCCACTTATATCTTATGGTGATTTAGCAATAAACCGATTTAGCCGATTTGTTGGATAAACTGTCATATACTATTTAGGCTTTTCCCTCTGGAAAAGACTATTATTTTTCTACAGATTATTTTTTTTTTTTTCAGGTTTTTTTTTTACACACATTTTGTCCGCACGATTCAGAAGCCATTTCAGAACCGATTTTCACAAAATTTTGCACACTCACAGAGGGTCACAAAATCTAAAAACGTACCAAAGCGGAATTTTCTATTTTACCCTTATTTCGTCAGAATTGGCAAAAAACTGCCAAAATTGGGGTTTATTGGCACTTTCTTGAAAAATGTCTTGTAGATTTTTTTTAAACATTCATCATTGCTAGACCTGCCTGTCACACGACCATTGATACAAAAGACATATTAGGCAATGCATATGGTAACCCTCCACAAGCTGCCAAACATCGAAATGTTGATGAAATGGGCTGTTTTCAGGCCCCACAGCACCCAAACGATACACGAGAGATAAACATAACTTTCTTTATTGGAAGTGGAATTCACCGAGGATCATTTTTGTAAGTAATAAGGGTGTTTAAAAAACCAAGCGTTAACCCATTTTGGGCTGGTTAAACAGCAATACTCCCAAAAAGCTCAAAATGTCATGTTTTCTGTGGATTTCTCTAAACGAGTCTTATAGATTTTCAAGAAAAATTGGTCACTCCCAGGTCTTGGTATGACATTACAAGTTGTATGGACAAAATATTCCGGTCAGCATTAGTTAACCCTCCCTGGGCCACTAAACGTAAAAAAATGTGATAAAATGGACTGTTTTTGAACACCAACAACACCCAAACTGTATACCACAGAGAAAAGGGCCTTCATTTATCGGACACAAAATTGATAGGACAACATTTTTGAAAGTGGTAAGGGTATTCAAAAGTCGACGTCTTAACCCATTATGGGCTGGTTAAAGAGAGATACCCATTAAAATCTTAAAATTCCCATTTTCGGTGGATTTCTCTAAAAACATCCTGTAGGTTTTCAAGAAAAATTGGCTACTCACAGGTCTTTGTGTGACATTACAAGTTGCATGGACAAAATATTCCAGTGAGCGTTTATTAACCCTCTATAGGCTTCCAAACATCGTGCGGTAATTTTGTTGAAATAGGCTGTTTTCAGGCACCTACAGCACCCAACGTGTACCTGAGAAATAAACATAATCTCCTTTGTTGGTAGTGAAATTCACCGAGGACCATTTTTGTAAGTAATGAGGGTATTAAAAAAAACAAGCGTTAACCCCTTTTCTGGTTGTTAATAGTGATACCCATCAAAAGCTTAAAAATTTATGTTTTCCCTGGATTTCTTTACAAACATCTGGTAGGGTTTTCAAGAGAAAATGGCCATTGATAGGTCTTGGTGTCACATTACCAGTTGATTGGATAAATTATTCTGGTAAGCATTTGTTAACTCTCCATGGGCTGCTAAATGTCAAAATTTTGAAAAAATAGTCTGTTTTTGGACACCAACAACATCAAATGGGAATGCAACAGAGAAACATAACTTCTTTTACTGGACGCAAAACTGACAGGGAAACATTTTTGTTAGTAGTAAGTGTATTCAAAAATCAACGTTTTAACCCATTTTTGACTAGTTAAGGAGATATACCCCTTAAAAGCTTAAAATTGCAGTTTTCTGTTGATTTCTCAAACAAAATTTTCAAGAAAAATTGACCATTCGCAGGTCTTGGAGTGACATTACAAGTTGCATAGACAAAATATTTCGATAAGCATTTGTTAACCTGCCAGAGGCTGCCGAGCATTAGACATTTTGAGAAAATAGGCTGTTCTTGGGCACCCATAACACCCAATGTGTACCTGCGAGATAAACATAACCTCCTTCACCTGAAGTGGAATTGACTGAGGATCTTTTTTGTAAGTAATGAAGGTATTCACGAAACCAAGCATTAACCCGTTTAGGGCTGGTTACAGAGTGATACCCCTCAAAAGGTTAAAAATTCATGTTATCCGAGGATTTCTCTAAAAACATCTCATAGATTTTCAAGATAAAATGGCCATTCTCAGATCTTAGTGTGACATTACATGTTGCATGTCAAAATATTCCTGTAAGCATTTGTTAACCCTATACAGGTTCTCTAACATCAAATTGTTGATAAAATGGGCTGTGTTTGCATACCCACAGCACACGAAGTTGAGTAAGAGTATTCCAAAAACAACACTTAACCTGTTTTGGCGCTGGATAAACAATGATAGCCACGAAAAGCTTAAAATTCATGTTCTCCCTGGATTTCTCTGAAAACATCTTGTAGATTTTAAAGAAAAAATGGCCATTCGCAGTTCTTGGTGTGACGTTACAAGTTGCATGAATAACAAATATTCCTATTAGCACTTGTTAACTCTCTTCAAGCTGCCAGACATCAATATTTTGGATACATTGAGATAGAATGGACTATTTTTCAAATAGATACAGCACTCAGTGGGTACGTGTCAAACAAACATAACTCCTTTGGTCGGTCATTGACTTGTTGGACGACGATATTGACATTAACCCACTCCACCGTTAATGATGGTTTTTTACCTAAACAATTTGTTTATCAAACTGAGTCATCTGAGACTACTGTACTCACCTTTCTCATAACATCAATGAAGGAACTTCAGGGAGACAGTAAAAACAATTCATCAGACACTGTGGGGTCATGGAAAATCATGGAATCTCATCGGGAAAAGCCATGATTCTCCAGAATCATAAAGTCTAGTTATATTTTGATTAACTTGTTGATGATACCAAACTTTGGATATGTATTGAATACACCCCAACTCACTAGATAGTGTTTATTTTGTGTTTTAGGGTCAGTAGTTTACTTGCGGTCTCTTTGATCCCACCCCCACCTGCCACCCCCCCCCCCCCCTTATGTAATTGAAATCGCAAGTCATTATTCCTCCTATACACTGAAAGCCAAATTTATGAGTTAAAATTGAAATATTGGTTCCAAACTTTGGATATGTATTGAATATACTCCAACTTACCAAATAGCGTTTATTCGGTGTTTTTAGCGCCAGTGGTTTACTTGCGGTACCTTTGTCCCTAGTTGTGGAAGAGTGAGATTGCAAGTCGGATATCACTCTATACATAAAGAGTGACATTTTATGTGTTAACGATTAAAATATGAGTTCCAAACTTCGTATATGTATCGGGTACACTAGAACCAGATAGCAGTCATTTGGGGGACTCTAGCCCCTATACTTTTCTTGCGGTCTCATTTCTACATGCGGTTCTCATTTTAGTTACGACCCAAAATAAATGCGTCTTGTTACTCTCGTAAATTTGCTTGATTTACCCAGGAAATTTGCCGGTTCCCAGTTCTGAGGGTAATTTCATTCCCATTCCCAGTCCCTACAAAAACCCAAGGAATACATTAAAACCTACTGTAAGCTGTGCCATTTGTATGTTTCTGTTCTTTATAGCTGCATGTTTTTATCCACTGAAGTAATAACTAGACCTAACACTGGTCCTTGGGAACTCTCTCAGAGAGCTTCCCAAGGATTTGAGTTTGGATCAGATATTATTGGTTTGGAATATATGGATAAGAATTGTTTTCTGTTATCTACAATCTCACAGATGCTGAAATAATTTTAGTCAAAGGTTTTTAAAGCACTTGAAAATTCCACCGAAAAGTCCTTTAAATCATGGATTTTTGTCCTTTGTGGTGTGTACATACTCCGAATGACGTCCTGACACTGGAATAACTGAATTTATACATCTCTTTTGTGCACATTGTTTGAACAAATATCTTGCATTAGGGAATTAAGTGAGCACAAAAGTCAGTTTAATGTATATTTTTCTGCCCATGAGAGATTCTCTCTGGAGCATTATGTTTTCACCATTTCCGTCCGTCGGTTTGTCCATCCGTACATCCATCCGTATAACTAAAGTAGTGCTTATTTGATCAAATCATTATTTTATGGCTTACTTATGGATGACCAGACAATGCTTGCCGTTCGATTTTGGTTCAGCTAGCCAATTCAATATGGCCGCCATGGGCAGCCATATTGAATTCTGTTTTCCGTCTAATAACTAATGCATGCTGACTCGAATCATTTGTATTTTTTACATTGTGCATTGTTGGTGTCTAGAGGGAGCTTCCTTTCGATTTTGGACCAGTCAACTGAACCTAGAGGGCAGGGAGTTTCCAATTTATTATGGTGGCCATCTTGAATTTGCTTTCCGCCCAAATAACTAATGAATACTGACTCGAATCAATTTCATTTTTTGGTTATACATTATTGGTGTTTAGAGGAAGCTTCCATTCGATTTTGGATCAGCTAGCCCATTCAATATGGCCACCTTGGTGGCCATATTGAATTTGGTTTCCATCCAATAAGTAATCAATGCTGACTCGAATCATTTTTATTTTTGAATTATGAATTGTTGGTGTCTAGAGGAAGCTTCCTTTCAATGTTGGACAAGTTTTTGGATGAGCTAGCCAATTCAGTGGTTACGTCTTGGACTTCAACCAAAAGGTCCACGGTTCGACCCCCGCCATGGGTTACTGTGTTGTGTCCTTGTGCAGGGCACTTCATCCCGACTGCCCATGTGGGGGCACGGTGGCGCTATGTACTAAGACACTTGTCTTCACTCAATACTAACCTTGGTTGTTCAGAGTTAGTATGTTGAGGAGTCTCACCTTTGCTCGCCATTGCTCGGTGGTCTCTCTGGGGACTCCGGCTTCCTCCACCCGTAAAACTGTCCGACACGAGGTGACCCTCGGCAGTCAAAAGTGTCATTAAGCTCCAATAAATAATTAAATAACAATGATCGTATCTTTGTTTTGAATGGTCCTCCAGTGGACTCAATTAAAAATATACAGTCTTTATCAATCTAGTGTTTTTGTTTTAATATTGACAATTATCCTGATTGTTAAAACAAGAAATTATGTATTTCTTCTCACAGAATCATATTTCTCATGCCCATTTCTGAGATCATCATTGGTAGCCACGTACAGACACTAGATACTCTATGTATCAAAGAATTTAACAAAATATATTAACTTTGTAGAAATTTGGAAATGATTACACATTACTCAGAACATGTGAAAATAACCTGTATCAAGCGGAACATTGCTGACAATGGAGAAGCATACTCAAGATGACTGGCAGGTTAGCATGTCATATTAGTTAGTTAATGAGTCTTTTTTTGGATTTCTCTTTAACCCTTTGATCCCAAAAGGCCGCTGTTTTCCGGCCCAGGGTCGTGATACGACCTGAATTCATATAGTAAATAGTTGCACAGTTAATTAGTGTGGTAGACCAATCAAGATTTTCAACGTGCAACCTTGGGGCTCCACGTTGAAAAATATTTATCGGTCTTCCCCAAGTAACCAATATAGACTCTCCAGTTGATGGCCCTGAACTGGCATGGGTCCAAAGGGCTAATCTCCAGTATTTTAGTCGATATTGCTGGACGATTAATAGGCAGTTGAATGTATATTGGAAGGTAAGGTCTTAAAAGTATAAAGCCTTTTCGGCGAGGTTGCTGAAAGAATATGAATACATGGGAGTGAATTTATAGGTTACAATAGCGGCATATACAGAAACTATACAAATAAACTTGATACAATGGAGAAAAGAAATACTCAGTGAGTTAAAACGTCTTTGAAAGAAGATTTTTAACATTAGAAAAAAATATCTGGGAAACGGTGGGATTACCGAGTATAATTTGTGGTTCGGATTTGATCTGTCTAAACCAAACGATAGTGGGGAACTTGGAGGGTCTGCAAAATGATGCAGGGCGGGTGGATAACAGGATCAAGTAATGAAGCAGTCAGAGCGGAATTCGGATGCCAGTTATAGATAGAATAGATATTGGGAAATTATGCTACCTGAATTACCTTGTAAACCTTCCAAACGCCAGATGGTGTAAAACGATGTGTAACTATGTATGAGGCTCTAACTTTCAGGCAGGATGGATAAGGCAGGCGAGGGAGCGAAATGGGAATTACTCTCTTGAGAGTGATGATCTAAAACAAGAGGGGGCTGAAATAGGGGGCAGTTTTTATCGGGGAAAGGTGTCTCGAGGATTGCAATAGAAACTGACAAGCTGGATTTAGAACCAGGAACTCTTTAGACGGATTACACAAAAAAGATGTTTCAGCTTTTGAGGCATACCAAGATGAATCGTTTGGGGATGGAGCTTGGGTCATTGTTGTTCAAAGCGAGAACCAAATCACTGAAGAATCAGAGAAGAGCGTGCCAAACGTGCAAACATAGGAGTTACAGAGACCCTGTAACATTTCATTTTAAAATGCCCCAAATACTTGTTTCGTAGAATAAGACTCGTTGAGAAGCTAAGGAAGAATGAAAGCATGAGGGATAAGTGGATTAGCAATAATATGAGGGAAAGGGCCAATATTATATTAACAGGGAATAGGAAAGCACCAATTTAGGAAATTATGAAACAGTTTTTGACTTGAATCCTGGGCGATTAGGGAGAGTTTGAGGGGAGGAATAGCCGGTGTGGGGCTTGGTTGATGAAGGCCAAATAATTAGGATGTAAGACAATCCCCCATGAGTTATTTCGATTGGCAGTTTGAGGGGAGGAATAGCCGGTGTGGGGCTTGGTTGATGAAGGCCAAATAATTAGGATGTAAGACAATCCACCATGAGTTATTTCGATTGGCAAGTCATTTTATCAGGTTGGCTTAGGTTTTAATTATTGTTTATTTCCTGCACTCTATTAAGTTTGTATTAATTACAAAGTATCGTCTGTACCCCATAATATATTTCATCAAAGTCTGAACAATCTAGATTTTCTTCTTTCAGTTCGAAGCCTATAACCTATTATTTGAAGGAGATTCAGTGATGTGTGGTTGGACTGGTCACTTTCCATGGGTGGGCAATATTTCCTCGAGTGCAATAATATTAGATTCCAAGCACTAATTATAGGAATAATCATCAAAAAATTAATAAATGAAGCACTGGGTACAACCGGAGCAAAGATAATTCGGTGGAGCAATGATATTCGGTGTCAGTTTTCAGATGTGGATGTAATAACAAAATATGGACTTTTTCGGTTGCACAGAGATGTGCATTGTAAGGTGGCTGATTTAGGACATTATAACGAGAAACGGTTCTCGTTATAACAAAAAACCATCTCGTTATAATGACCTAGCATCTCGTTATAACGAGAAACCACCTTGTTATATAATGAATTAGCATCTCGTTATAACGAAAAGACATCTTGTTACAGCGCAAAAACATCTTACTGTAACGACTTTGCATCTCGTTATAACGAGAAGCATCTCGTTATAACGCGAAAACATCTCATTTAAACGACTTTGCATCTCGTTATAACAAGAAAGTATCTCGTTATAACGAAAAAGTATCTCATTATAAAGAGAAAATATTTCGTTATATGTCGAGCAAAAACACGCCAGAATAAGCTGCACTTCAGCTTATTGAACATAAAATCAATTGTTGCACAGTGCATCATTTTCATTGCGTAATTCATTGTTACTGCATAATCCGTTGTATTTTTTTTTATTTGTGTGATGCTGCATTATTACATAATGCGTCGTTTTTTGGCGTAATGCGACTGAACGTAATGATACTTCGTTCTGATCTAGAACATGTGTGTGGGAGCGGATGGATTCCATAAATATATAAATAACAATATAGAGAGGGTGGAGTCAGATGACGCAGGTAAAACTACCCGACAGATATATGTTCTACGAAATAAAAGTTTTGCAGTGAGTGGATGCGCAGCTGTCCGCTCTGCCCCAGACAAACATATGCACGTGTCATCGGTGGTTACAGCTACTCCGCCGCATTCAACCCTCATTAGATTGTTACACACTGCATCCAAAATAGAGATTTATATCATAGTACTGAAAGAATAATGAATACCCCATGGACGACAAAAAATGTGAGACAGAGAGCTTTGAGAAATGGTATTAAACTCATATATAGACTTGAATATTTGAATCGTCCAGGTCCGGCAGTTCTTTGCTCTGTAATAGTATACTGAGGAGGAAAGATCTCTCAGGGTTGTGACCATGAGTTTATACATGATGAAGAATGAACCAGTACTTCGAGGTGTGGAGGGTGGCCTGAACACCTAAAATAAGGTTAATGTGGAGAGAGATAAAGAAGAGAAGATTTCATACAACCAAAAGCTTACAATTTCAAATCAATCCATGTACCTGTGTAAATGGTAAAATTTAACTCACAACACATAAGCACAAGACTGATAACGCACATGTACACCCATCCCACGCACACAAACACACACACTCTCTTGTTTAGCTGTCATGTGAGGACTCAGAAACAAGCCCTAATCCATTCTTTCATCTGTGAGAACCAGGAGAAAACAAAGTAATCTGCGAGGAGATGCCAAAACGCAAACACTATTGTCTGGGTTCTCACAAAAATGGGAAGAGAGACCCCCCCCCCCCCCCACCCCCCCCCCCCCCCCCCCCCCACATCACACTCACACACATACCAACACATTTGCTCTGAAACAGCCAATACCATTCAGGGAGGTTACACATATTGATTACTCTTTGAAACAATATCTTGCAATGATATTGAAGTGGTTATTATTCTGTGTCACTCCTGCTTGCATTGACATAGTTCTGAGCTATTTTCATTTTCATTCAGTCAAAATTAGTCAAATAGATATTTATTCAAAGTTGATCATTGATTTCTGAAAACATCATATACGTAGGAAGGCGAATAACCGAGCCCGTCTCCAAACTGAGTGACGCTCCTTGAATGAATATTATCTCGTTAGAACGAGATACTTTCTTGTTATATCGAGATGTTTTCTCATTATATCGAGATGTTCTCTAAGTCGTTATAATGAGATGTTTCTCGTTATAAGGAGATGTTTTCTCGTTATAACGAGAAAGTATCTCGTTATAATGAGATAAAAAAAAATTCCTATGTCCTAAATCAGCCATTGTGGCATTGTACTATTCAGCAACAAGAAAATTTCTATGCAGTTATCTATCCAGATCTAGCATGAAAATATCTTGTTCATGGCCATTGCAGGAAGTACACAACATTTTGCTTCATGCACATGTGATTCCAACAGAAAAAAAACATTTACTAGCTCTACCAGCCCTCTAGCATGAAAATATCTTGTTCGTGGCCATTGCAGGAAGTACACAACATTTTGCTTCATGCACATGTGATTCCAACAAAAAAAAACATTTACTAGCTCTACCAGCGCTCTACATGAAATTTAAAATGAGTAATGATTTTGAAAACTTCAAATTTAAAAAAAACAAGAACATAAATGACTGAGCTTACTGCCTTCCACAAAGATAAGTTATAAGATATAAGTTGAGTCATTTATGCGATTGAATCCTTTATCTAACACGCCTTTTTAGCTCACCGAAGGGAGCATAACTTATCACTTGCCATCCGTCGTCGTCCGTCGTCTGTCGTGTACTTTACATTATCGACTACTCCTCCCAAACTACTGGATCAAATTGAACCAAATTTGGTGTGCATGTTCCCCATCATATGTCAATTCAAACTTGTACAAATAAACTTGCCACACCCACAGGGGGCACCACAAGGGGAATAACTCTGATAGCACCCATGAATTTCTTTCCAAAATTCAAAAAAATCTTCTTCTTCAGATCCACTAGGCAGAATTCTTTCGTATTTGGCATACATCATCTCTAGAGGGGGCAAATTCAAGTTTGTTCAAATCGGCCCCCTGGATTCATATTTGGGCTCACTATAGAAGCCTGAATTTGAACTTAGTACATTTCAGGCAAATTTCTTAAAAAATCTTCTTCTCCAGATCCAGCAGGCAGAATATTTTGATATTTGGCATGCAACATTGTGGGGTGGATCTGATTCAAGTTTGTACAAATCGGCCCCATGGGTTTATATTTGGGCTCAGTATAGAAGTCCAAATTTGAACTTAGTGCATTTCAGGCAAATTTCTTAAAAAATCTTCTTCTCCAGATCCAGCAGGCAGAATCTTTTGATATTTGGTATGCAACATTGTGGGGTGGATCTGATTCAAGTTTGTACAAATCGGCCCCCTGGGTTTATATTTGGGCTCAGTATAGAAGCCCGAATTTGAACTTAGTGCATTTCAGGCAAATTTCTTTAAAAATCTTCTTGTCAAGACCCAGCAGGCAGAATCTTTTGATATTTGGTATGCAACATTGTGGGATGGATCTGATTCAAGTTTGTTCAAATCTGCCCCCTGGATTCACATTTGGGCTCAGTATAGAAGCCCGAATTTGAACTTAGTGCATTTCAGGCAAATTTCTTAAAAAATCTTCTTCTCCAGATCCAGCAGGCAGAATCTTTTGATATTTGGTATGCAACATTGTGGGGTGGATCTGATTCAAGTTTGTTCAAATTGGCCCCCTGGATTCATATTTGGGCTCACTATAGAAGCTTGAATTCAAACTTAGTGCATTTCAGGCAAATTTCTTAAAAAATCTTCTTCTCCAGATCTAGCAGGCAGAATCTTTTGATATTTGGTATGCAACATTGTGCGGCATATCGGATTCAAGTTTGTTCAAATTGGCCCCCTGGGTTTATATTTGGGCTCAGTATAGGAGCCCAAATTTGAACTTAGTGCATTTCAGGCAAATTTCTTTATAAATCTTCTTCTCAAGATCCAGCTGGCAGAATCTTTTGATATTGGGTATGCAGCATGCTTAGGGGGGTGAGATTCAAGTTTGGTCCAGCCAAGTCCCTGGGTCTATATTTGGGCTCTCTGTGGTAGCCCAAATTATAACTTAGTTCAAAATGAGGAATTTTCTTTAAAACTCTTCTTCTTCCGATCCAGCAGTTGGAATGTTTTGATATTTGGTATGCAGCATCCTTAGGGGGGTGAGATTCAAGTTTGTTCAAGCCATGTCCCTAGGTCCATATATGGTCTCACTGTGGGAGCCTGAATGATAACTTAGTTCAAAATGAGGAATTTTCTTTAAAAATCTTCTTCTTCAGATCTAGCAATCAGAATGTTTTGATATTTGGTATGCAGCATCCTTAGGGGGGTGAGATTCAATTTTGTTCACGCCATGTCCCTAGGTCCATATTTGGGCTCACTGTGGGAGCCCGAATGATAACTTAGTTCAAAATGAGGAATTTTCTTTAAAAATCTTCTTCTTCAGATCTAGCAGTCAGAATATTTTAATATTTGGTATGCAGCATCCTTAGGTGGGTGAGATTCAAGTTTGTTCAAGCCATGTCCCTAGGTACATATTTGGGCTCACTATGGGAGCTTGAATTGTAACTTAGTTCCAAATGAGGAATTTTCTTTAAAAAATCTTCTTCTTCAGATCCAGCAGTTGGAATGTTTTGATATGTGGTGTGTAGCATCGTTAGGGGGTGAGATTCAAGTTTGTTAAAGCCAAGGCCCTGGGGTCCATATTTGGGCTTCCTGTGGGAGCCCAAATTAGAACTTAGTCAATATGAGAAATTTTTCTTTAAAAATCTTCTTCTTCAGATTCAGCAGTCGAAATGTTTTGATATTTGGCATGCAGCATCCTTAAGGGGTGAGATTCAAGTTTGTTCAAACCAAGTCCCTGGGTTCATATTTGGGCTCACTGTGGGAGCCCGAATGATAACACAGTTCAAAATGAGGAATTTTCTTTAAAAATCTTCTTCTTCAGATCCAGCAGCTGAATGCTTTTGATATTTGGTATGCAGCATCCTTTGGGGGGGGGGGGGGGGGGGGAGGGGGGGAGGGGGGGGGGGGGGGGTAAGATTCAAGTTTGTTCAAGCCATGTCCCTAGTTCCGTAAAATTCTTCATTCCTTTGTATTGTTGATGAACCATTTCTAACTGAATGTGACCCCAAATACTTCTTTGAACCACTTTGGCCGGTGAGCGATTAAGGCTCCTTGGGGCCTCTTGTTTAAAAAAAAAATTGAATTGTAGATTTTTCCCCCAAAATCCAGGGGGGGGGACCAAAAATTTGCAAGACGTAACGTGGGGTGGGTGGGGTCTCTTGAGTGCGTCACAAATGTGCATTTCCAACTTGTGCAATTATTGGAATTTTTTAAAAATATATCAATATATCAGCTAATATATACCATCATTTGTGTTTCAAACCTTAAGATGATGTTGTACCTCACACTCTTAACATAAATACAACATCAGGAGGCTTTATATGTGAGAATCTGGGAAAATGTCACACGTTAGTATGGGGTGGGTGTCTTCTTCGAAATGTTGAAAATGTGCAGACAATATTTTGGGAACAATTCAAATGAAAATTTGTTCCCGTATATGTACATCTGCTCTGGCCAAGCTTGATAATGAACAGCTTGTCATTTGTAGACTGGGGCCCACAGCAGCCCACAGAGGTTTAAATTGGTGGTACCAGTTTAAGAACATGATGAACACCTCCTTAAAGACGGCTGTGCCTACTAAGTTTATAAGTTTATTTTGGATTTTAATGGGAGAGTGGGGAGGGGGGGGTGGGGGGGTGTCTGAGAACGGTAGTAGAAAATTTGCATGTAGTGGGTGGGTGGGTGTAAAAAGCAGCCGAATAAAAAATAGGACGTCACGTCTTGCAAATTTTTAGTGCCCCCCCCCCCCCCCCCCCCCCCCCCCCCCCCCCCCACCCCCCCCCCCCCCCTGCAAAATCTCACAATTTTTCAATAAAACAATAACCTGAGCCGGCTCAATGGTTTCATTGGGAGATATCTAAGATGCTTTTGGGTGTGGTTGGCTTATTTTGGTTAAAACTCTGGCCGTTTTTTACCGTTAGATATTCTAGGAAAAATCTGTGGAAAATTGTTTATGGTGAGTTTGGGAAGGCATAATCATTGTATTTAGAGGGTGGGGTGTCCAGATAACACCGGGAAAAATTCGCAAAATAGGGACAGTTGGAGTAGGCGGGTCCTCAGATGGGTTGAAAACAAAAAAAAAGGCATCAGTGTCTGCAATTTTATTTTTTTCCAAAACCCCCCACCCCCTGATGGATCTGACATTTCATTTCTTATGACACCCATAGTTTGCAATTAGTTGAAGGGGTGCCAGAGCGATAACATGGTGAAATAGGAAAAAATTGTATGCTAATTCGAAAAACCTTTGCTGGGTGTGTTCGTATTGGAGAGGGTCGGCTGGGTAATTCTTTGTCTACGAAACACCAAAAGTTCTTAGCACAGGAAGCTTTATGGGTGTACATTTCATATTTATGTGTTAATATGATAATATGTGATAGAATATACTTGAAAACTACAGAATATACTTGAAAACTACTCAACCAATATACCGATGACTCGAACTTCATAAATTGGTCAAAATTATATACTTTATAATAATTCTGTAAGCATAGTATTGCAAGGAAGAATTATTTCTTGTTCTCGACCGCACTGAATTATATGTGATTCTGATCATTCTGAGAGAACTATTCCAAGAAGTCTTGTTGATTTGCTTTGCAACGAATCAGAGCCCATCATATCTATCTGCCAACAAATCTGTGCCATTGGTGGAATAAATCAGTGCCCATGACATGTCTAAAAATTTCCTCATTGGCTTCGGAACTACGTAAGATAATATAAGATGTCCCAAATTCAACTGCGATTTCTCTTGAAAACATTCTTTATATACACTTTTTATACGACCAGCATTAAAATATCTTTAAAAATGATAAAAATAGAAAATATATCCCAGAATGTGATATATAAATTTATATCAGATAGTTGCATCTAAGTTCTTAATTCTACGAACTGCACCTCAGAAGAAATCAGCGACACTTGTCTTTTTCAAATTTCCTGGATGCCATTGAATTAAGAAAGGATGCTGGTTTTGTTTTCATTTGTTCGGGGGTTTGGACCCACGCCGAGAGAGTTTCCTTCGGCACCGACAGACCCCATTGGTCGAGTGGTGTGCGTGGTTCAGTATCGTTTTGCTAGGCGGTTGGTGCCAAAGGAAACTCTCTCGGCGTGGGTTTGAACCAATGCCAATGTAAACAAAACCAGCGTCCTTTCTTAATTCTATGGCATCCGGGAAATTTAAAAAAGACAAGTGTCACTGATCTCTTCTGAGGTGCAGTTTGTAGAACTAAGTACTTAGATGTAACCATCTGATGAATAATTAAATAATTGAGTGTTCCGTGTGTTCTGTACTGGCCTCATATATACTTGGTTAACTAGCATTCCCTTTAAGCCTGGTTGGGGTCTGTCGGGGCCAAGTGGTGTGCGTGGTTCAGTATAGTTTCACTAGGCGGTTGGTGTCGAAGGAAACTCTCGGCATGGGTTCGAACCCCCACCATGCCAATATAAATTTATACTTTCACCCCAGGTCGATCGCGCAGTCCATTCACAACTGGACTTCCTAAATATCTTCATTTGTTTGGTAAATAGAAAGGATGATTTCAAATACTTTGTGAGGGTATAACTGTAAAAGGTGACCAGACAGTTGGTTTGATGTTTACATCGAGTCAAAGGTGTTTGGATGTCAGTGCCTCGTAGAAATGAAAAGGCGTTTGTGGTGGTGCATATAATAAAAAGAAGCTCTTATGGTATTGGTAAATGTACCATGAGTGACAATACAGTTGAAGTACTTGAGCGGAGCTTGAGCAGAGTTACAATGTTGAAGAGCTGGCAGTTGCACGTCGACGCTTGGTGGTTCTCTCTGGGTACTCTGGCTTCCTCCACCCATAAAACTGTCATGGTCACGATTAGCCAACGTGCATAAGTATGTGACCTTAAACACCAATAAATAAATAAATACAGATACAGTAAATCTGTCTTGAGGGGCAGCCCTTGTGCCAAGCAAAAATGGTTTCCCAAGATATATAGTCTCACATAGCATATGTGTTATTTACTGATAACTGTACACATGAAGATGTCTCATTGTTTAGGAAGTGACGTCATGTCACGTGACCCAGTGGCACCATGTTGTGTTGTCATGATAACCTGCATGAGCGGCCATGTTGTGACGTCATCCCCATAGTGATGGGTGATGCGAGTGCACATGCGCAGCTTGTGTTGTTAGAGTGATACATGGTTCTGTCGTCCATTTTGTATACTGAAGACCGCCATCTTGGTTTCTATGGTAGCACGCGGTTGCTATCTTACCCAAAGGCTTCTTATAGGGCAGGGGTATGTTCGGAGGGTATGTTGAACAGGAGTAATTTCCTGATTCGTAGAATTGCCACAAACAATCCGACAAGTTGTACTATTTCCAATTCTTTCAGAATCCTCTGCTTCTGTCTATCTATGCAGTAGTTTTCGTCTACCCAACCATGTTCGTTTTCCTGGCGTATACTCCAGTAGAGTTGAATAGCCTATCAGCTGGAACAACTTTACTTATTATTACTATATTTAGCTTTTCTACTCTTGCTGTTTCATTTATCTAGATCACCCAATCATTTCACTTTACTGGCGCTAACTAACCAATCAGATTGCTGATTTCCCATAATCTGTATATAGAGTTATCCCCCTTCTGTATAAGAAAAGCCTCTATCATTCCCAAAGCCAATAAGCTGTCGAGCAGTTACTGAAAAGTCATTGCTCAAAACGACTTGAAGCCCATCGAGCAAATGAGCTTTAGAGCAATTGCTCGATCGAGTGACTCCACATATTGCTCGAACAACTCGAATCCCATTGAGCAAACGAGCTAACGAGTAACTCTCTTTCGAGCGACTCGCACCTACAACTCTTCGACTCAGAAAAGGGGATTCTGCTAACCCTTGACGTTTCCCAAAAAGGGATTCTGTAAGTAGGATACCATAGGCCATAGGGTTGGTAATTTTCCCCAATAAGCTAAAGAGCCAAGAGAGTAATTGCTCGAACGACTCGAAACCCATCTAGCAAATGAGCTTTAGAGTAATTGCTCGATCGAGTGCTCCACATACTGCTCGAACAACTTGAAGTCCACCGAGCAAATGAGCTTACTCTGTGCTCGTTTGAGTGACTCACACTTACAACTCTTCGACTCATGTCAGAAAAAAAGGCAACCCGACACTAAGGGAGTGGTGTTACAACATGGCCGCTCACACGGGTTACCATGACAACACAATATGGTGCCACTGGGTCACGTGGCATGACGTCACTTTCTTGGTCCCCCACTAGGTCCCCAAGATAGGGGACAGTTGGGTACATAATCTACTTCTGTTATCTCTCAGCGTATGTGTGAATGAAATCTATCATTTGCCATTAAATTCTGATTGAATAAGTCTTACTGTTATTTGGAGTGGCTATTCAATTAACTGAACTGTTACCTTCAGGTTGCATGAGGTTATGAATTACTGGTTTCATGACCATTCAGGTAAACATGTATAAAAACTGATGGAGATCACATAAGTGCATATGTTATGTTTGTGCAATATTTTGTTTTACCAGCAGTGAAGACGTACGTTATTTGCTTGAAATCATGGAAGATTTGTTTCCTCAGAGTTCTAATCATTGAGTATATATTCTTTCAGAATATATACTCACTGATTAGAACTTTGAGGAAACAAAAAAGAATATATACTCAATGATTAGAACTTTGCGGAAACAAATCTCCCATGATTTCATGCAAATAACGATACTTCAGTAATTAAAATTTTGCTGATGATGATTTTTATTACCTAGAAACACATGCATGGACATCACTGCCCACACGTGGATTACAACCGGACCACAGCGACTGAACTGAAAGTCAATCAGTTCGACAACTCCTCCCAATCGATGACGTCCGATAATGTAAAGCTGCTACACTGAAACTATAGCCACAGCATAAGAGCTTGCGCTTCACCAAACGCCATGTCGCTTACCTGACATGAAAAATAGTAACACTGCAACACTGCATCAACTCTCCACATGTTTTTACCACTCATAATTAGCTGTGGGATTGAATTGTTTCCGATTCTTGCTACCGATTGATTGTTTATTGTGTCGTCTGCTCGTTCATTGTCAAATCTTTTGTCGCACAAAAGTGTATTTATACCGGATTAATGTGTTTTTCCGTTTGTGTTTTTTCAGCACAGAATCCCGATTGAATATCATGACAGAGGCCCAAGAATAAATTTGACATTTCGAATAATATTTCCAAAATGAAATCCCAGAAGTTATCTATTTCCTGTATTTTCTGTATGGAGATTGAGTTCAGAAGGTTCCTTCCCTTCCTTAAAGGGAGAATAGGCCAATTTGAAAAATGTCGACTGTTAAATTTTGCTTGTATGTGAAAGAGCATGTGTGCAAAGTGTTGGGAGTCAGAAGCAACAAGAAATTACTTAACCCTTTGAATCTTGATAGTATATTCCATGTCTGTTCAAATGCTGCAATTAGAAGAGTTCATATTCATTATTTGGGGGTAGGCCACTCAATAACGGGCTACACGTTGAAAATATTGATTGGTCTACCTCACACATTCACTCAGCAGCCATCTTCCTTAATGAAATTATGAGGTATCATGTGCCTGGGGCGGAAAAGCGTCCTCTTCTGTTCAAAGGGTTAAATCTGTAATTAAAAAAAATCACGCGGCTAATTTGCAGAAGATACGACATTGGGAAGAAGATATAAACAAATTTTACGGAAGTGAATGGATGTAAACAGAAAACCGCGTGTTATAATTTCTGATACCCGTGGAAATAAATGAATGCGTTCTGAATATTTGATTTCCACGAACAACAACTGTATTTTATCACTAACATGGCATTATTACATCACAACTTCGTATTATTTCAAAGGAAGTGCTGTTATGCTTTCAATAACACCCACAGAACGAGTATTGACAACGGCAAGCCGAGATAGTTTTCATGGCTGCATATGCTATAAATAGATAAAAGTGTAAGACCTAATTTTTACGAATATGAAAAATATTGCACTGTGCCTGGTTGAGCCGGAAATCAGCATGAGTGATCGGGTAACAAGATCGGAGTGAAAAACTACGGCATAGTTTTTCAATAAATCCAGTTGCTATTCCAATTAATTGATTTAATCGACACGAGCACATTCACTCAAATGTTATATGAAACATGAGAGTACTTCTGTACAACAACCATTGTGGTTTTGTCAATTCTTCACCTGAGTGCAAGAATGTTCTATGTCCCATAGGGGACATAGAACATTCTAGCACTCAGGCGACGAAATGGTCAACGTATTTTTTTTCTAATTCACTGCCCATTGTCCGTTTAATGTGTTTGGACAGGAAACACTTCTTTGATATTTTCAAGTGGAAATTGTGGAAGGCCAGAGAAATCCTAATCTGATTTATTGGAAGCTTCTTACAAACAAGACCCCCACTACAGCATTCAGAATCTCATTCCCGGCAGGTAAAGCCCCATATATGCCCCAAAATATCAGAGAACATTTTCCTTGTTCTTTTTCAATCAGCGTTTGCATGTGTCCCTTCCCAAACCTCTGATGTCATAAGCTCAGGTCTGTCAGCATCACCACTTTGTCCATGAAGAGGGGTTAAGAATTATTCATGCTAAATTGTCGTTGCTGACGGATTTTGTATTCTAAACGTGAGGTAATAAAACCTGAAAAGTCTGTCGGATCTGTGCAGATGTCAAGCGTTGTTTGTTGGAATATTTTTTTCTTTTTATAAGCTGATAATAATTCTAGGTTTTAATCAATCGCATTAAATTGACACCATGTGTCCTCTGTTACATCTATCTGTTATTTATATTTATTTATTGCTGTCTAAGGTCACATACCTATGCAGAATGGCTAATCATGACCGTGACAGTTTTACGGGTGGAGGAAGCCGGAGTACCCGGAGAGAACCACCGAGACCGAGCAACGACGAGCAGCTGCCAGCTCCTCAACATCGTAACTCCGCACTGCAGCACATGCAGGGTTAGATTGGTTGAAGACATGCGCACCATCGACGTGCAGTACGCCTTAGTACACGGCGTCATCGTATGTGACATTATTTTTTTTTTTTGGGGGGGGGGGGGGGGGCAAACCCCACAACGACCTTCCAAATATCATAATTGCCCCCCCCCCCCCCAAAAAAAAAAACAACAAAACAAACAAAATGGCTACCCCCCCCCCCCTCCCATTATAGATTCCTGGCGACGCCGCTACTAGATAAAAAAAATCCATTTCATATCTTCGAAATTGGGGGGGGGGGGGGGACTAGATCGATATAACTGTCGAACTCAGAAATTGTGCGTACTCCCTCCCACGATTATTAGCCCTTCCCAGGATATTTTTTTTCTTCAAATTCTGAATCACTAAGATCGATTCTGGTGGGTCCTAGGGAAACGCGGGGGTTAAAAACAGTTAATTCTGGTTTGCATTTGGGGGCCCTCCGGCAGCCCCCCCCCCCCCCCCCCCCGCCCACCACTGGGAGCTCACACATAGGGATTGGTGGAGTGAGAACAAGGCGCTCCAGCCTTAATAGGCGCCTGTGAGTATCATTGGGGTAGGTCATACAGGAATCTAGAACTAGTATCCACTGATGTGTGGTTGGTTTTAATATTTATTGTCACCTCGGCATGTGTTTGGCGAAACGCTAATTGAAAATAAGTTATGGACCCCCGTTTAAAAAAATAGCTTGTAGACTATTTTCAAATTATAAATGGTTCTCTCCCAAAACCTTTCTTTTGAATCCCCTCATAGTGAACATAAACTTCTGATGAATGTTGCGCACATGAATTAGTTACACCTTCGTCGAACAAGTATGATAATATTCACCCCGTCGTGCACCTCAGCGAATTCGCTGTTTCCCTTGCAATAAATGGCATGTCGACCAGTGTCGATGGCGAAATGATCTATTTTGTCTTGAAAATAGTCTGCAATAAAACTAACAATACTTAATTTTCCTTCTATATATTTATTATTGCGTAAGCTTCCTTAAATAGTCACTTTTCACACTTTCAGAGGTACATTTAGTACTTTAAAACGTAGTTTTTATACACTTACCGTCCTTTTGATTTGGGTTGATTTTTCATCTTAACAGATTTTAGCGTGCAGATTAGAAAGTGCTATAAATGCCCGACTCATTGTATCGGTGGAATTCCACATCCAGGGAGAGAGTAACTAATAACAAATTATTTTTATGACGGTGACCTTTTGAAAGCACTCAGATGGTGGGGCACCTTTACCTAGCTGGTATGTGATTGAGAGTACTGTCATAAAACTAATAAATGCCCTGACATGTAAGTATTTTATGAATGGAAAGTATATTTGTCTTGTATAATTCTTTGATAAAAACAATTAGGTATGTTTCAAATAGTTGGGCGATATGACAGGGCCGTCGGTTACCGACGTCCCCACCCCCATTTGTTAGTTTCGGCCCTGGTCTTAAACACGTTCGCCAACAAGAAAACATGCACATATTTCCAAATTTTGTATACTTCCTATGATTTTGTCTGTGTTATCTCCCCTTGGACATAGAAGAGTTAACAAAGATTTCTGTACGAGATTCTTCTGTGCGCAACTCCTTCATTTATGAAACGAATTCAATGAAACTTCTCAAACATGACAACTAACAAGTCAACATGCGCAGTGTTCCAAATTTCCAATCTGTGATAAATCTAACCAAGATTTTTTTCCCCCACTTCAACTTAAAAGATTTAATGTACAATTCTGCATGCTATTCTCATGTGTGCAACTCATCCAACATTTATGAATCGATCAGGGGCGGATCCAGGGGGGTGCTCTGGGTGCTCGAGCACCCCCCCCCCCCCCCCACACACACACACACGCCTACTCACTACTCACAGTCATCCAAGAAAACTTGAATTTGCAGACATTCTGAAAGAGTGAGAACTTCATCCCAATCACAAGTGTTACTGTAATAAGCATACACGATTACTGTATTTCCTATTCAGCCTCCAATAATCTCAATAATCTATCTTGAAGATTTAATTTCAATAAAATGTAATTGTTTTAAGAATGTGCCTGGAATTTAACCAGTTACCAATCACAGCTTTTCCCAAAATTGTGAATTTCTTAAAAAATTTTTTTTAAATATACCAATATCCCTACAAATATGGATGTCATTTGAATCAGTTGACGAGCTGATTCCAATGTCATCCATATATTTACGGTCTTATGGACAAAGTTTCCACGTATATCAGAACGGCTGAATCAGTGATGCTATAGTGACGTTCGCCTTCAGCAATAGTTTTACACTATGACAGATGATTGAATGGGACAATTTAATATTTAACAAAGAGCATTTAACATTGGTGAATGATTCACCATTGTTAAATGCTCTTTGTTAAATATTAAATTGTCGCAACAGTTGAACTTACTGGATAATGCCTACAGGCATTCTCCAGTAAACTGAAACAATTTAATGTTACAGAGCAACAGGACATCTTATTTCTTCGATAACATGAATAAAATAATTAAGCTACTTACCAGTTAAGATCAGTTGATGGAACAATGTATTTACACAGTGTACAAGTTTGTGCGTTCACATAGCACGGTAGAAGCGCTCAAACTGAGACAGGACTTGGGTGTTTCAGAAGCGGAGCCAGGATTTTGAAATAGAGGGACGTCGCCCTCTATACTTATATGGTCACAAACTGTTGTGATGCAAGTGTGCACATACTATTAATTTATAGTATGCACTGGCTTCAATTATTTTATTAGAATTGACTGGGACGTGCCTTTGCCTTTGGCACGCTCCAGTCAGTTCTAACAAAATAATTTTCAGCGACATATACTTTTTATATCTGATTAATAGACGGGGACGCACGCGGCGTGCGCCCCTCTATTTTCTCAGAAATGATTTCTGAGAAAATAGAGGGGCGCACGCCACGTGCGCCCCCGTCTAAATCTGCCTTTGGGGTGTTTAACTTTTAAATAGTATATGCATCTCAAAGTTGACCAGAAGAAATGTGACCCCCCCCCCCTCGGCCACTCACCCAGTGGCACCCACCCGTCCACACATTCACCCACCTACACACACTCATACTTCTTGGAACTTTTGTCGCCCCTGCGTACAACAGGTATGTCATGGTGAAAATTATTATGTTTCTTCCAGGGAATCCCCGCATTTCAGTTAATTTGATGCAAAATCCATGGGTGATTATATTTGCTTCTTGGTAGGTAACAATTTCGAATGATTATTTTGTTTTTCATTGGGCAGTGTCAGTACCATAATTGTTTTTACCAAATTTCAAGCCAAATCGGCAGAAAATAGGTTTAAGAGAAAAGACAAATATATGACCAGGATACGTCTCAGATAGCATCTGATGGGTTCCTAATTCAAATTTTTTTTCTGGGGGACGACCCCCAGACCCCCCGCTAATTGCTTCGCGCCTTCGGCGCTCGCAATGACCAACAATAGCACCCCCCTTATAAAATCCTGGATCCGCCCCTGTCGATCTCGGTGAAACTTCTCAGAAAAGATCTCAGAAAAGATCACTTACCGAAAAGAATCTGCACCTGGGGATGCGACGTACATCCCATAAGCGGATAGATGTCTGTGTTGTGTAGCTCGTGCTCCTGCCGCTCGTAGTGGACTGGTGTCTGCTCTTGCTTTCTATTTCCTTTCTTTCCTCCGTTTCTTCTTTGGAGGTGGAGGTGGCGATTTCTTTACTAGAGGCGATGGAGGATGTGGTGTCGTCCTGCTTTGAGCTAGAACAGTTGCTAAGGCGACGTTGGAACGTAGTGTCGCCGTTGCCTTCCTGGGTTCTGCCAGCTGGTTTCCCATGTCGTTTAGGTCGTTTCTGCACTCTTTTCAAAATTCGTCTAGGAGAGGCTTTTTCACTTACCAACGAACATGCGCATATCATGTTGACACCCTGATATATTCATTCTATTTTAATCTTTTGAACTCTATGGGAATCTTCCATGCCAGTTCAATGGCAGCAATTAGAAGAATCCATATTCATTATTTGGGGTAGACCAATCAATATTTTCAAAGTGCAGCCTCGGGGCTACCTCCCACGTTTACTGAATAGCCATCCTATTTAGTGACGTATATGGCATATCATATTGCTGGCCGGAAAACGGCCGCTCAGTTCAAAGGGTTAATTCGATTTTCTTGTGACAAAACGTATTATGTGGTTGTTTTTTTATTGTATTTTCGAAGCGATCGTTAAATCAGTTACTAACACATATTTTGAATGTGCGTTTGAAAGAGACATTTTCAAAATATTGCGTTTGGATATAGGTTACCTCTCGCAACAAATGTATGAATGAAATTTATCATTTACCATTAAATTCTCGTTAAATAAGTCTTACTATTTGTTGGACTGGCCATTCAATTAACTGTACTATTACATTCAGGTTGCCTGAGGTGATGAATTACTGGTTTCATGACCATTCAGGTAAACCTGTGTAAAAACTGATGGAGAACACACAAGTGCACATGTGTGTGCAATATTTTGTTTTCCAAGTTAATGCAGATGTACGTTATTTGCATGAAATCACTGATGGAAAATTTGTTTCCTCAAAGTTCTAATCATTGAGTATATGAATCTCTGATCTTTATATATTTGGATTTTTGGAACGTCAGCAAAATTCATCCCAACTCAGTCCCCCTCCTCAACACAGTATTACAATTCAGCTGCCGTGGGCTGGTCACTTTCCACGGGTGGGCAATATTTCCAAGGTTGCAATAAATAGAGGATATGGAATGAGTGTTTTTCTCATAATATTTATGAAACGAGTCGTAAGAATTTTCCGTTTTGGGGGACCCAAACGGAAAATTCGGACGAGTTTCATAAATATTATATAAGAAAAACACTCATTTCATATTATATTTATCATATGACATACGCACGCACAGATTTGCCACTTAGTATGACTTTTTAACCCATCACCTAACTTGAGTTGCGGACGGCACTTGGAAAAACATTCTCGTATAACTAATAATTTTCATTTTTTGCTTCCAAAACATAGATTATGACCCCTCATTGGAACGAGCTCGTTCCAACGAGGGGTCATAACCTATGTTTTGGAAGGTAAAAGTGAAAATGTGAATAAAAGATTAATACAATATAACCCCCCTCCCCCTAAATAGGACAGATAACGTAAATTCTTCATTTTGTTTAGCCAGTCAAATTGCCCAGTTTTGAAATTGACCAAGCAAAGCTCACAACTCTAATTATGCAAATTATGAAAATGTGGCCCAGTTGTATTTTGTTCAGCCAATCAAATTGTCTAGTTTTGAAATTGACCAATGAAATTTGACGGAAGGCTTTATTTATCACTGGTTAATATGAAAACACAATATCAAATGTTTTAAAGTGAACAAAACGGACGAGTCATATCATAAAATTAGATTCATGAGAATCTCGTGTGTGTAACTCATTCAACATTTATGAATCGACCTCACTGAATCTTCTCAGACATGACCACTTACCAACGAACATGCGTATATTATGCTGACACCCTGATATATTCATTCCATTTTAATTTCGATTTTCTTGTAACAAAGCGTATTGTTATGTGCTGGATTTTGCATTGTATTTTCGAAGTGAGTTTTACTGGAATCGGTTACTTGCGCACATTTTGAATGTGCAATTTCCATCGGAACTGTGGACAGTACGTTGTAATTTTGTAAAAAATATTCGACCCCGAGACGGAAATGGCTGTATGGTCCACCGGGAAAATTTCCGGTGGCCCCCCTATTGGGTTCCCCCTGGGCCCTCAAAACCGATGCAGCCAAACATGAAATGTCGTGCAAATCACCAAAAGACAAAATGGATTTGTTTGCATACACTGCCTGTATACTGAAATGTTCTCTATTGGCAGTCCACGTACAGTTAAACCTAGACGTCCTGTCATGAAATGCGTACAAATAGCTCGTCGATCTGCGCGTGTCAATCTACGCGTTATGACCACAGTAAAGCTATCAAATTCTGTACATATGGCCTGTGCACAAGCAATGTTTCAGCCAATGGACCTCCGGGTAACCCGGAGGTCCATTGGCAGAAACATTGCCTGTGTTTGCTATAAGTAACCAGGAGAACCTGCCTTGCTTTGGATGTCATTCGATATGGTAATTGCGCGCAATTCCTACGCGCAATTAAGCCTAGATAAGCGCACAGTTCGTGATAGGACTTCTAGATTTAACTGTAGAGTACATTTCGATATACCAGCAGTCTAGTCTGCGATTTATCTCTCAGTTGAAAGGAAACAGCGTTCCTACCATTTCAAAAATCAAACTTTTTTCCGAATGAGGTCATCCATGGTATTCCCGATTGCCCCCACCCTCGTGTAAAACCATTTTTGTCGAATGATCGAGAAAGACGAAACAAATGAAAGTGTCAGTGACATTGTAGCTTAACTTGACTGTGTGTTGTGTTTGATAAAAAAGGATATAATGTTCAATGCTTATGAAAGGATTATGAAATAAGACAAGAATTGTGATAATTGGGAATATGTTAATTTCTGTTCACTGTAAGCAATGTTTTCATTAAAAATAATTTGAGATGTAGCCTGTACTAAAGAAATGTGGGTGGGTTAATGAGGCCTTCACAGTTAATGTATGTGGCCCTCACAGTTAATGTATGTTAACCAAAGTTACCAAGTTGCAGTGAAATTATTCCAAAACGAGCCATCCTATCAAGTTACAATGAAATCCCCTCATAAATACGGCCTGTAGGCTGTACTAAAGATGTTCGGGCTTCGTGTCTGTGTAGCGAGCACGGTGGACCGATCGCAACCAAAAAGGGACGTCCTCACCTGGACATCATACAGTCATCCTACCAAGTTACAACGAAATCCCTCCATATTAAATATGACTTATAGATTGTGCTAAAAGTTTTTGGGTTTTGGATTTGGGCAGCCGTCACGGTTGACAGATCATGACCAAAACAGGACGTTCTCATCTAGATATTATACAGAGTCTTCCTACCAAGTTACAATGAAATCCCTTCCTAAATACGACCTGTAGTCTGTGCCAAAGGTTTTTGTGTTTTGGGCTCGGGCAGCCGTCATGTTTGAATGATCGCGACCAAAAGGGGACGTTCTCATCGAGACATGACCTCAAACCGGCATATGAAACTTCGTGACGATTGGACAAGAACTACGGGGTGTAGCCTGTGCTAAAGAAAATGTGAACAGACTCGCAGACTCTCAGACTAACAGACTTTCGCACTCGTGATGGCAATAGCTTATCTTGACTTTGCCAAGTTAAGCTAAAAATGCCATCGAAAAGTCCTCTTTGCGGACTGCCATTAGTCGCTAAGATGCAAGGAAGCCGCGATCGTTCAGTTCAATCCCCCCCTCCCCCCACCCCATGGTGCATTCCCAGATAACTAAACGATGTATGCAAAACCTCCCTTATACGCCATTTATTATTTTCTGCAACCGCTAGTCCCAGTTTATTAAGAGCTACGAGGCCTCGAATTTCAGAAAGTACTAATTCAGATTTTCAGGTAGCATTAATTAATTGGTGCCACAGAATAACAATATACTGTGTTTAAGTATCCGTGATACATGTTCCAAAGATTTTCTCTGGTCACTTTGTGTCGGAAACTGGGGTTTTGTCGCTGCTGGAAGAAATAGATTCACGCCGCGTATTCAGCCAAAACTCAAGGAGTGTTTCCTGAACCCGTGCGTGTACGTATGTCTCACCGTGACGAACCTGCCCGTTTCACTTTCGTTGGGGTGGTTCTTATCCTGAAGGGGTTAATAACTTTCCCCGAAAAGCACAAATCAACAGGGGTTCACTGAAAACAACAATTTTAATACATATAAAAAATACATATGATAATTTGTGACTTACGTGGAATCCACAATAATAAGAATACAAAACGTCAATCACCCCCACCCACAGTTTTTGAGTTACTTGCGGGCCCGCATTCTCTGCTGTCGCTGATTCTTCCTCCTTTTCACTGGTATTTCTTCTTGGTCGCCTCTTCGCTTCTTTCACGGCCGTAGCACGGCCACTAACGTATTGTCACTTGATCCGGACGCATTTGCTCTCACAAGTGACGGAATGTCACTCTACCACTGCCGTGGCACGGCCACAAGCTTATCGTAACTTTACTTGACGCTTTTCACACAATCAGTCACCAGCAATGGGGTTAAACTCCCCCTTACGTTTGTCTCAGGATAATGTTCATACAGGCAAAGCCAACTTTACCTACGTATGGCTTGCCTTCTAAAACAAGTAATGCCGTTTACCTATAAATGCAAATTAGCTCCCTGTGCTCGTACTTCGTGTTTCTGATCCTATTTTCATATATGGCCACCGACTAGGCCCGCGACTGCTCCTATTCTAAATATGATCTCTTTGCCCCCCCCCCCCCCCCTACATAACAACGTGCCACTCTCGCACCTATGCGACACCTCCTCTAACCTATAGCATGGGACTTCCCCATCTACTCGCAACGACCCACAGCCTTACACACCTCCCCACAGGAATTGGCTGGAATGGATTTTCCGAGAAATCCCCCGATTTTTATTTAGATAGCCAGAACATTAATTCTCCGTTTAATCGCATCTCTTGAACTTGGCCGCTCAGATCCATCTTAATTTAATACTCGCTTTTAAGTTCCTTTGAAAGACTCAAATTTTGGTATCTCCGTGACATTCGGTGACAGGATAGATGCGTAATATGGGTGTGTGTCCAGAACATGTGTGATGCACTGTTTTCTACAACAACCACCTATTAACTGGCCGTAATTAACCAGATAATGACAGCAGGAGAATACTTCTTTGATCAGTTATCAGATAGCCCATGTGGCGTTCAACAAATGCGTCATAATGGACATTAAATTTCATGCTTAATTAGCAGAGTTTGCGTGACAAATCGATTTTCGGGGTCCTTTATATAAACGCACATTCTGGTACCTTGGCCCGAACGAGAAAAATTATCAAAGATATATACACTTTTATACAACAAAATCTCAACTTTCAGCTATCAGCTTGAAACTTTGTCAACAAAATAAATATTTATGGAACAGACAAACAATGTAGATGATAATGCAAAAGAAGAGGTCTCGCAGTTCTTAAATGAGCGAGAAAGTGAAATCCGCACATTTTATGACTTTTATTCGGAAACGTATTAGCACGCATGCAGTTTTGTTAGTAGTCTCTTAGTCTTCTTCCTCTCTCACTGGCTTGTATCGTGGCCACTATCATCTGTATCATGATCGGCTCGTAGTACTACTGCCCCCATCACTGCACCTGCAGCTACTTCTACTGTTGCACAGTTTTTATCACTATTATATTTATGCTTGATTTCCAGACTATTAACTCTACAAGTCTTTTCTATGTATGGATCTACACCAACTCCTGGAGTTTTTCGCCATTGTTTCTTAATTTTAGCCCAACTACGAGACTGCTAGTTATCTCGGTGCCCGTCTCGACCTCTGTCATCCATCAGTGCTTAGTAAATGCAGTCAAACTGCATCATTCCCGTGCCTGCCTTTTCAGTCCCTAGTCCAAATGAAGGCGATATATTAACAAGATGTGTTGCATGCGATGTTTACAAATACATAATACAATCATATACAATGCAATCGGGATCAATAGGTCAGATTTAGGCATGGTGATGGAAAAAGTCGCATGGGCCCATGCGGTTATGTATCGTGCGCACATGAGCGTATAACACATGAAACATATGGGCACACATCGGATGTGCTGGGGTTTTTTTTGCTACTGCACAGGGTTCAACTCTTTTAGGCAACCTTTTTTCTCACGATTTTTTCTCTTGATTTCAAGAAGCACGGATTTGACATCACAACTTAACCGCTTACATGGACTTCCGCGATAACTGCACTGCAATACGAAATGGAGTCACTCTCTGTTTCGGCGTTTGAAGTGTACGAAACTGGATGTCATTTACAGTTACAGAAGGTCCAAAAGATAAAACAGTACTGATATATTCTCCCTTGTTAGTCCAAATGGCGATATGAGCAACTTGGAATACTGCAATTATTCCATAGACTTATTTTGTCATGAACCTACACTCAGAAAACATCCAGGTTTTCTGGAATACCGGGGCTCCTTAAATACATATAACATTGATTTTTAATAGCTTTTCTTTCTAATTTGCGCGTTGAGTGCCTGTCTATCTTTGAGTGTGAGAGTTGCAATCCCTGATTTGGACGCCATCTAAAAATGTTGTCTGCCACACTGGAAGCGTGATCAAAAGATATGGCTGCTGACTGACATTTCATTAAAGTGTTGTGTTGTTCCTACGACATATTCCAAACTGATCGACACAATGACTGGCAGAGTAAGGTCCGTCGTATCCATGTATACTCATTCGTGTATATTGGCATACATGCAGTCTCATGATATGGGGAGGGGCAGCTCAGTTGCATAGCATTCTGTTCTGTTAGGATCGCTTTGCCTCAGAGGAACCTTCGTTTCCAGCTGAACAGAAATTTTTATTTTGTTTTTCAAAGACACATTTGTTTGATTTTCTTAAATCCCTCAGTTTTAGCATTGGTACTATTGGAAATCTTTATATTTGGTATTCCAGAGTACCCATGGACGCAACCAGTAACAGGCAACCATTCTGGCAACCAGTAGTTTTGGTATTCTGGAATACCCAAAATGTTTTGGAATCTTATAGTACCAATCCTGGTATTATGGAGAACCGATACATTTGGTATTCTGAAATACCACATGTCTTTTGGTTTTCTGTATTACTTTCATGTTGGTACTTGGTGATTTTTTGGAGTGTAGCATTGACACGAACACTATTTCGATCCTCAAATCTCCCCTGCAGTATCAGTTGGAGCTTGATGGATTTGCTGGTGATGGGAAAACGGACGTATTGCGATAATGAAAAATCGTAAACGAGATTGGATGAGAATTATGTCCTCTTCTCGCGCTATAAAATAGTCTATAAATCGGCGAACCATCAATTAAAGATTCCTATCCATCGTTGTTGGTCAAATACATCAATTCAGTTTAGAACGACAGTTGTAGAACCTGCATTAGATTTCTACAAGATACACTGAGATGATGGAGGTAGATCGAGACCACCTAGTCCGGAATGAAGGAAAATAACACGCCATAACTGCAACAAAATGGATCCAACAAAGTCCCAATTTAATGGAAATGCAATTTAATTATTTAAGAAATAATACATGAAATATATATTATGGGCACACATCGGATGTGCTGTTTTTTGCTACTGCACAGGGTTCAACTCTTTTAGGCAACCTTTTAGCGTAGCGGGTTATGATTAAGCTTGTGTTGAAAATTTTCGGTTTATATCGCATAAACCGAAGGAAAACAACAATTATTTCTTATAATTTAAAACTAAAATATAAAAACTATGTGTACGTGAACGAAAAACTTTTAATTTTCGCAAAGACAACAGTCAAACTCAGGAAAGTGTGCCACAAACAGGTCACGTCAGTCATTGTCAAATTGCTTATTGTTTTGATTTTCGATCGCAGACGACAGATATTTAGCAAGTCACATAACAATATCATTAAAAACATTTTTTAAGTCCCCCCAAAATCATGTTTGGTTGTATGATCTTTTATTCGTCTCCCACTTCGGTATATTTTCTTAAATTCAATTGTTCCCGAGAAATTATCATTATATTCTCGCTGACTGGAGGCGATGAAAAAATCGATCATTGATCTTTGTTTATAAGCTTGTTATCCATCTATCAGTCCGCCGTCACGCCCTCACGGTGACAATTGGATTGAGTGGGCGGGGCTTCCAGAGTCCTCAAAGTTGGATCGGATGTGCGAACGTGTAGCGACATTCCAAATCATGACGTGATTTGGTTTATACGATTTTGACAACTTTCATGCTGTATGCTTTCAACCAATCAAATGCAGAGTCGGTGCAAATGATTAAATTATTACTTGGGTGAAGGTATATAATGAAGAAAGGATCATGAATTCAATGAAGTCACGTGGTGTGCTGTATCGCATCTCGTTGAGGACCTTAATCAACTCGACCATTGCCGACTCGTGCGATGCAACTTGGTTGGAAGTCCACTACTCAATGTGATACGGCGCACCAAAAAACGTCACTGTACTTCTAATCTCTAATTACTAATCCGATGATATGATGGAATGCATTGCAGAGCTACACGCTAAAAACTAAAGTGTTAAAAACTACACTTGAGGTGCTGTATTTAACACTTACTAAGTGCTGAGCTAGCACTTTGTTCAAGTGTAGATATCCCAGAACTTGACAGGTGTTACAATAATACCACTTGACAAGAGAAATGTCGCGACACTTAAAAGGAAACAACGCAGATGGCGCGGATCAGGCTCGAACTCTCGAATCTGATCCGCGTCATCTGCGTTGTGTCCTTTTAATTATGTACCCACCAAGCGCAAATCAAATTATGAACGATTCTGGAAGAACCACCAATGCTAGACACATGGGAAGTGCCATCCATTCAAGTTTCAGATGTCTGACGATTGTAATGTCTAAGTGCTTAAAGCAATGAACTTTGAGTGTTAAAATCAAACCCTAAGAGTTAGAATGGGTTTAACACCTTGAAAGTGTCAGTTTTAACACTTTAGTTTTTAGTGTGTAGTTTTTAGTGTGTAGTAATACAGAAAGCCTTTACACAGCATGATTTCATTGTCAAATTTAATGAAACGTTAAGTTCCATCATTACAAACAAAAATTATCATAATTCTGGGAAGGTGGACAAAGGAAAACGAAGATATAATTCGAGAAAACATTCGTGTTGTTTGTCAGATACCCAGTAATGTTGATGGATGAAAATGTATCGCCCGGCTTGTCTGGAGTCTGTGCACAAACCAAAGGATCGTTGGTTTGATTTATTGTTGTATACAGTACTCAATAGATGCATATAAACTGGCTTACATTCAAATGTCGTTCTATAGTGTCGAAACGAAGTAAGACAATATGTTTACACGTAAAGTCACGCTGCAGGGTAAATGTATTCTGTCGCCAAATAATTTTCAAGGGCCCAATACTCGATCCCGACGTCGACCTCCCCCCCCCCCCCCCCAACCCTCCCCGCTGGTATACAAGCACTGTTTTACTGGTTAAATAGGACCCGATCACCGGGGCCTGGAGTGGAAGTCCTCTAAAATGGGCACATGGGTATAAACGGTTGGCTGGACCTGACTTAATTTCCATGTTACGGTCATAATTTGCCATCGTGCAGAAATACGTAACCTTAAACACCAATAAATAAATAAATAAATAAATAAATAAATAAATAAATAAATAAATAAATAAATAAATATGACGGCGATGCAGTAAAGTTGCTTGTTGTTATGATAGGAGATATTACAGTACGTGGAGAGTGTATTATCATTAAATCATCCGCAGAGTGGAGATTCCACCCGAGTAATAATTGCAAATTTGTTGCAAAGCATAACCATCACAAGCAAAGTTCCAGTCAAAGGACCTCCGGGTTAAACCCAGAGGTCCATTGGCTGAAAGTTTGCTTGTGTTTTTGTCCATATGTTCAGAATTTGAAAGTGATACTGTAGGTGATACTCCACTCCATGGGTGTTTTAGTTACAATCCACTCTCCACGTACTGTATATTGACAGAGCGTGTTCTTTTATTAAAATCAAAAGCACGTGTCCCCAATCAAAGGCAAATGCTGTCTTTTTTCCTATCGCAAGATCGCTTATTTCGAATCCGTTCAACGTGTTATTTTGGACCATTCTTTTTATGTCTACCTTCACCCACACAAAACCGAAGCAATTTTGCTTATTTTGAAACTGGTGAATGTGCTTAAATGTGTCCAAAACGTGCAGGGGACGAAATCATCAGGGGCATCGCTAAGGTTGGTATTTTTCTGTCAGGATATTTTTGTCTGGTTTGGAGTTTAAGATATCAATTTGGAGGTCTGGTTGTAGTACCCGATTCGGGCTGTTGTGGCACAGCATGACCAATCTGGAGTACCGGTACCTCACGTATTGATCAAATGAGTTACGTTACAACTGCTACATGTAATACATATTTTATTTATGCACTGATACACTTCCAAGAAGCTTGAATATTTAAAATATTATCTGAACTGACTAATATATCAACTGCGTCATCGAGGCATGCTGGAAGGTTAGTCAGTCGGGAGGTCTTGAGCCATCACCGTGACAGTCGAGACAAATCAGGTATAATCTGTCACATTCGCGACGCCCCTATATATCATATGTGGGATAAGTGCGACGTAAATTTACTGTGTCCCAGGAAGATGATATTTTATTATATGTGGGAGAAAAAAGTCATACCTTTTGGTAGCAGACATTATTTTGGGATATGAATTTTCCAACTTAAAAGTTGATATCCAGAGCAGAGGCAAGTTTTATAAGCCGATGTAACTCCTCGGACTCTGAAAAAAATCAAAATGGGTTCCTAAAAGATGTAATTGTCTTGAGTCTGGCTCTTAGCAATCATTTCGCCTGTCTTTGGGGCTTTGGGGCGTCATAATGGACTATTAGAAAGAAAGCAGGAACAATACGAAGCTTAGTATATCCACCACCCCCGCCAGCAATACTATAGATAGCACAGACCTACCAAAGCAATTGTGACAGTAACTTGATATATAATAAAAACTTGATATATAATAACGATGCCTGAAATATTCAGTTAGGACGAGAATTAAGAAATAAGGTTTTGGAATGAATTAGAGCTCTCGAATGGCGATTTTCAGTATTTTTAAAATAATACACTCCTTGATCATTGGGCGAAATCAGTGCCCTTGACCTATATTTCGAACCACCTATACGTTTCTACTTATATGGTGTTGGTACCAAGCTGATATATCATACCAGGCCTGAAGTATGAGCGCGACCCAACCTTAGACATTTTGGCTCCACTCGACTGAGCGCAGAAAATTTGGTTCAGGAATGTATATGTATAAGCTGGTTTCGAAATGTTCTGAAATCCGTTTTTTTTTCAAATGCAATCAGTGACTCCTCCCACCCACTCCCCCACCACTGAGTAACCTCTATGACCTTGATTGTGATCTATATTTTGAACACTAGCGAGTTAAGGCTCCTCTGGTGTTGGTCACAACTCAATATATACTACTCAAAGTTTGCTAAGCACCAAGTATATCCAACTACCTGTTTTACGTTTTATTTGAAATATTGTTATGAAAAGTGTATATATTTTATATTTGATTATAGCCTTAATGATTCAAGCACAGGAATTAAGATTTTGTTTGTGTTTGACATTATTTTTTAGCTTTTGAATACGATAACCATGGAAAATGGATATTATTGCTACAAGAGGAATTTTTTCAAATTTGCCAAAACGTTGACGGAGCGAACTGATATGGGTTCAATATCGAGTATGAGACCCATTATTGTTAAGCTTTACAACGCCTTCTGATGCTCCCAATCATGTTCCAGATGGGGGATGTTGTTCCATTCTTGGACCAGCATGGCACCAAGCTCCTGGACACTTCTTGGTTGGACTGGACGGACTGAAATTGCAAGCCGCAACTCATTCCAGACATGTTCGATTGAATTGAGGTCAGGGGATCTTGTTGGCCAGTCCATACGCTTAATCCCCCCTCCCCTCCCTCTGCCGGTACGCCCGGACAACATGGGCAACATGAGGACGGACGGGCACTATCGTCCATCAGAATGAATCTATCACCCATAGCACCTGCATACAATCTGACGTGGGCATCCAGGTTCTCCTCAATATACCGCTCTGCAGTCAATGTACCACGGTCAAGGACACAGAGCCCTGTACGTCCATCCCAGTTGATGCCACCACAGACCATTATTGACCTTCCACCATAGCGGTCATGCTCAGCAATGTTGGCTGCATGGAATCGCTGTCCCGGTCTTCTCCATACTCCAAAACGCATATCTGTGTTGTCTAGGCAGTACCCTGACTCATCTGTAAAAAGGACAGGTTGCCAATCTTCTTTGGTCCATCCATCGTGATCCATGGCCCATTCATATCGAGTCTGGCGGTGGTTCTGGAACAGCTGAATGCGAGTACATGGTCTTCTCGATCGGAGACCACCTTAGTGCAACCTTGTCTGGATAGTCTAGGCAGTACCCTGACTCATCTGTAAAAAGGACAGGTTGCCAATCTTCTTTGGTCCATCCATCGTGATCCATGGCCCATTCATATCGAGTCTGGCGGTGGTTCTGGAACAGCTGAATGCGAGTACATGGTCTTCTCGATCGGAGACCACCTTAGTGCAACCTTGTCTGGATAGTTTGCGTCGAAACAATTACCGCTGATGCATTCTGAAGGTCACTGCGAAGCTGGGTTGCTGTGTCAAAGTGGTTTCTACGGGCCTGAATGATCAAAAACCGGTCTTTAGCTGCATATGTTGCCTTGTTTCTGCCATCACCATGTCGCCTGACTGGTGTGCCATAATGTGGAAATCTTGCGCAGGCTCTGGTGATCACCGTATGGTGCACACCAAGGGCTTCACCAACCTGACGATGGGTAGCCCCATGTTCCACCATCCCTACAGCCCGCCACATTTCTGCTTCAGACAAATGTCTTCTTACATTTGCATTCGCCATACTCAATCATTAAATCAGAAGGGTTTGTGTTGAAATGAGGATAGAATATCCTACACATGTATGTACATGTAGACAGTACACGATAACATCATGGAAATCAAGGGGTACATGCTTTCCATGACTGTCACGAAAAGTCTGCCCGTCAAGAGAGCTAATGCAAACACTGGGGACCATCTCAATACATTCCTCAATCATATCCATTAAAAATAACACAGATTTGTCACAAGAAAATTTTACAATGATGTGTCAAATATGTGGTGCTTAGAAAACTTTGAGTAGTATATTACACCTTGCCAGAGATATATGCAAAACTCACTTTCGACGTTTTAAACTCTGCCAGTTGTAGTATGGCTCGCACCTTTTGTGCCTAAACACACGGACCATGGAAGTAACGTCATGTGGCGCCATGTTGGGTTGTCATGATAGCATGCGTGAGCGGCCATGTTGAGACGTTATTGCCATAGTAATACGTTATGTCAGTTCGCAGCGCGTGTTTAGGGTAATACGTGTTTTCGTTGTCCATTTTGTATATTGGAGGCCACCATCTTAGTTTCTATGGTAGCACGTGGTTACTATGAGCCTGGAATGCATTTTAAAAGAAAGGCGTATGTTCGTGTGTTCAGAAGGTGTGTCCGATGTAATAGGAGAAATCTAATTACCACAAACAACCTGACAATCCTTCCAAATCACCAAAATCAACTCAAAACTACCGACACGGACTTTATTTGGTACGGATTTCCCCATTTTGGCTTAAAAGAGTAGCACGTGGTGCTATAAGGTATGTTCCTTTGTATACGAGTCAATCTAATTACCCAAATAGATCCGACAATTTCCCCAAATTGCCAAAAACTATGTAAAATTACGAAACGGACTTGGCGAACCCCCATTTAGGGTTTATAAGAGCAGAACATAGTGCTATAGGGTACGTGCTATTAAAACTGGAGTATTGGCTTGAATTTTCCCAAATCCTTGGGTTCTACGTGTTATTCGGATTATTTCAAAATCCTCTGCTTTTACTTATGTACCTATATAATATGCTATAATAGTTTCTATTATCCTAGTGCCTATTCAACCCTACTCGTTTGTTGTGGAGTACTGGCTCGGACTGCTTATTCTCTTATTTCTATTGTTCGGATTCCGTCTTCCCCAAGTATCGAGTATAGACTATTCCAACTGATGACTCTGAACTGGCGTGGAAGATACCATCAAGGTTCAAGGTTGTTAAGTAGTCCATTCCCTATTTTTGCATACAATCAGATGGAATATTTTGAGTTGATCGAAAAAAGTAGAATGTCGTCGAGCAAATGAGCTGTCGAGCATTTTCTCGACCCAGTGATTCAACTCACTGCTCTACGACTCATCTCCGCATTGAAGGATACCTACAACGTGGCTCATATACAGCTGCTAGTCCCTATATGGCTCATAGTGCCTATACAGCTCCTGGTATTCTTGCCATCGGATTCCATCCTATCTTGAACTATCTATCCTTTCATTGGCCTCCATTGTATCGCCCTTAGTATGCTGCTCTACCAGTCTTGCAGTCTTGTATCATTAAGGCTTTACAGCACTACTATTGGCTACGACTATTTTATCCTGTGCCATAACCATCACTAACTTGTGGCACTAATACGGCTCCTAGTACCTTAATGCCGCTAACATCACTATCATTCCACTACTGCTTGCTCGAACGCTTGTTCATACCTATTCCAAGTTCCCCTAATAAGCTATCGAGTAGTTACTGAAAAGTCTTTGCTCGAACGACTCAAATCTCATCGAGCATATTACCAATCGAGCACTTGCTCCATGAGCAAATACTCTTGCGACTCCAATCTTACCGTGCAAATGAGCTATAGAGCAGTTGCTCGAACGAGTGACTCCACATACTGTTCCACGACTCATGTGGGTATTTGAAGATACTTATGACATGGCAATGTCTCATTTAACCCTTTACCCAACGTAACGACTAAAACCGGCCAGCGCTTTTCTAAAAAATCGCCAATTAATTATCATTATATTTTCATTTTTTGTCTCAAAAACATGGGTTATGACCCCTCATTGGAACGAGCTCGTCGTGCTCGTTCCAATGAGGGGTTATAAGCTATGTTTTTGTGAAAAACAAATAAAAAAATAGTTATTCAAGAATTTTGTTTGTAAATGTCGTCTGCTTTTCATGTTAGGTAAAGGGTTAAAGGATACCTTCTGAGGATACCTTTTGCATGATACTTCTCTTAGGATATACATTTGAAGATAGTTGTGACTCCTAGTATATACCAGTTTGTCCCGGTCTTCTTCCGTAATGTAAACATTTCGATCGAGCTGTTGAAAAGGGAGAGGAAGATCTAAAATGAAATAAATGTCCAGAGTTTATAAGGGAATTAACTGTTTATTTTCAATTTTACAATAATACGAAGATTCTGTAATATTTGGAAAGAACTACGAACAATCGTGTATTTGAATACGAATATGAATACTTTACAATGTATTCATGAATACAAATATGAATACTTGAATACTTTTCGAATTATTTCCCTTAAGTGGATGACAGTAAATTAATTTGAACATCTCAGAATATCTTGGAACATTATCAATAAAATCATAAAATATCAATGCCTGTGGAACCAGTTCTTCGAGCTCGTTTCAATGACACCTATATACATGAACATATGAAAAGATAAAAAATACTTTTTGTTCTTTGGAACACTTTGTCAGATAAAGGGTTAACTAATGTTACATTTAATTAATTATTCAATTACTGTGCTGCTGGAATTAAGTTGTAATTTAACCACAATAATATTTCAGCTTTTTCTAAAATATACCCTATGGTCCTTCATTGGGAGCGTGGTGAATTAATGGTTACGGTATTGAACTTCAAACCGAAAGGTGCGCGGTTCGATCCTCGACAGGGGTAACTACGTTGTGTCCCTGGGCAAGGCACTTCATTCCGATTACATGCATGGGGACACGATGGCGCTATGTACTAAGGCGTACTGCACATGGATGGTGCACTTGTCTTCAACAAATGCTAACCCTGCTTGTGTGGAGTTAGTATGATGGGGAGTCTGACACTTGCTCGATGGTTCTCTCCGGATACTATGGCTTCCTCTGCCCGTAGAACTGACCCGCACGAGCTGACCTTGGCTGTCAAAAAGGTCGTTAAATCCCAGTAAAGAAATAAATCCATCAATGGTCTTTACTGCAACAAGCTCATCAAGGTAATAATATTTTTTTGGGGTTCTGAACACTGTATTGGGTAAATTAAGGAATAACTGAGTTTACATTTAACCAATTAAGCCATTACTGTACTGTTGGAATTACTAAGTCGTAATTTAAAACAATAATATTTCAGCTTTATCAGTCTAAGCCTTATTTCTACTGGAACTGTAGAAAAATATGAGATTAGTGTTAATGGGATATTGGAATTGTTTAAGGATTAAGAATTTTTTCAGGAGCCAGACTGATATCGATTGTCCTAAGAATAATCTAAAATAATTAGTCTTTTAATTAGCAATTGTATTCACGATGAATCCATATCACACCTGATCATCTGTTAGGAAACAATTCTTTGAAGGTCATGACAAAAAAGTTGTTATCAATCAGCCTTTGCAGTGAATTAGCTTGTTACAGTTAAAAATATTTAAGACATATAAAAAAAATAAATATATTTTATTATTAAATATTTTAATTTATGTTTTCTAATTTATTTTTCAATATATTAAAAAACCAGGGACTTCGGTTGTATAAGTTTAATTCTCGCCTATTCTCTGATGTTGATAATCACAATTTTTTACAAAATACTCTTTTTATTAAAAATAAGAAAGGTATTCAAAAAGTATTCAGCACTATTCATGAAAACATCTTAAATTTGACTATATTCGAATACAAATACGAATACTTTAACATTGCATGGATACTGAATACATTGGAATACTTGAATAAATGTATTGAAAAAGACTGAACACGGAGTACGAATACGAATACCCCATCCCTGCCTCTGAATGAAGCGGTGATCCGTGACTTTCGCGGAGACTCCCAACACAAAACGTCCCATAATAATTTCTGAGTTAAAAATATATATAGGGAAATTACACAATAGTTTAAAGTGACCTTCGATATTTGTTGCACAGAGACAAAGCCTCGAACAATAATTTGTAAGTAACAATTAACAGTTTTCATACATGAACATTGCGAAACTTAATGCTTACGGTCTCGGTTGGGCCACTTGAGAAAGCATGCAAATAATATGGCATATTCAATTTAGATGAACTGCGAAACCATGAAACATACATCACATCATCGAAGAGTCTTGGATGAAGACGTACATAGATCTCCACGCGAATTTTGGAATGTTTATTTATTGATTTTTAAGGTCACATATTTATGCACAATGGCTAATCATGACCGTGACAGTTTTACGGGTGGAGGAAGCCTGAGTATCCGGAGAGAACCACCGAGCAACGACGAGCAGCTGCCAGCTCCCCAACATCGTAACTCCGCACTGCAGCACAGGCAGGGTTAGATTGATTGAAGACATGCGTACCATCGACGTGCAGTACGCCTTAGTACACGGTGTCATCATGCCCCCACGCGGGCAATGGAGATGAAGTGTCTTGCCCAAGGACACATCGCGGTTGCCGCCGGTGGGATTCGAACCGAGGACCTCTCGGCTTGCAGTCTGCACCTCTACCTACTGAGCCACCGCGCTCCCGAATTTGAGAATGCAGGTCGTGACCGAATTCAAGAAAGATTTTTAAACTCATGAACAATTCTGTATACGGAGATGGAAAACAGCAAGAAAAGGACTGACATTCGTCTCGTGGCGACAGAGTGACAGGCTAGAAAATACATTTCAAAACCAAACTATAATCATCGAACAATCTTTGATGACAATCTGGTGGCCGCTCACATGAAGCAGACGCGTCTGGCATTTGTCAATCTGACTTATTTGGGAACGTGCATCTTAGACATCAGCAAACAGTTGATGTATCGATTTCATTATGAATACATTGAGACAAAATACGAGTCGAAAGCAAACTAATGTTTACCGACGTGGATAGTCTGGTATATGAGAAAGAGACCAAATTGTTTTACCTAGACATATCTCGAGATGTCGACGCGTAGTTCGACATGAGCAATTATCGTGATTACAAATCTAACATTCCACCGGGTGAGAATACAAATGGGGTGGGAAAATTCAAAGACGAGACGGGAGGAAGACAGATCACAAAATTCGTGGGTTTAAAGTCGAAACTGTACGCTTACCTCTTAGATGGAAGTCGATTAAGAAACATAAAGGTGTTAAAAAGCGTTGTGAATAATGACATCACTTTCTAAGGGTATAAAAAGTGTCTGTTCGAAAATCGAGAACTGTACAAATCGATGAACACGTCAAAGCAACAAGCACGTTCTCTATTCGGAAATAATCAATAAAATTGCTTTACAGCTGACGATGATAAGAGAGTCGTGCAATCGGATGGAATAAATACGTTAGCTCACGGTCATTATTCCGCAAAATCAATGATTCCTCAAAACCAAGAAGTATTAGGCGAATACACAACTTTGTAAATTGTTAAAGACAAAGCAAATCTACAAGATAATTAGTAGCAAAGAAAAAAAGTAAATAAATTCTTAAAAAAATTAAGACTATGAATCGAATGCAGCCAGAAAACACGTTAACACTAAAGTCGAGAAAACTGGCGATATGATGAAAGGCGATCTAGATATTGGAGGTAATCGAATCACGAATCTATCTGATCCCAAGATAATGATGGATACCTGTACTATGACTTGGGTCACGAAAAAATAAAGTATGTGAGATAGTTGATAACCTTGTGGGCAGGAGAAAGCGGTGCATTAGATTCTGACAAATCAGAGTTATCCTTCAGAAATGGAGGAAATGGTACACTACATGGTCAGATTGGATATCCGATGCCAAAAGAAGAATTCATTCTTTGAATGAGTCTGACTTCTATCGACTTGAAGAATAGTGCAGTCGTCAGCATGGTGGTAAATGAGATAGAAAACGATCAAATATAAACTCGAGAAGATAGAGGATCAATATGCTAATCTGAGCAAATTCGCAACTCCTTTGAGAATGAGAATTAATTTCAAGATGAAGTTGACTAATCTCGAAGCTAATTTTCTACAGTATCTCTGTTGATCGAATGCACTCCTTTGAATGTATAAAAAATTTGGATGAATTTTCAATCGATTTGAACACGTGAAGTACTTGAAGGAAAAAAATAAGGACGTTTGAGAAACATTAGAATTATTTAATACTACGAAATGTTTCTTCCTTTTTTATGTTTGAGATTTTTTCTATTTTTTTAAAAGTTTTTTTTATGTTTTGAAGTTTTCTGGAAGTTTTTTAAAAGTTTTCTTTCTAGTTTTTTAATTTGTTTTTAAAGTTTTTTATTTTAGTTATTCAATGACAGGAATTTTACCTACCTGAAACGTCAACACTCTGTGAGATATGACAACTGCGAAAGCTTTGGTTCACCTGTGTGCATTCCTGTTGAACTGCATCTTGATCATGATGTCCAGAATGGTGTTCTTGAGTTTCTCGCTCTGTTCGCTGGCGCTGAGCACGAACAAGGGTAGAGCGGCTTGTATTCCATGGGCAGTATGTTCAGATTGCTTATCAATTTGTTCACGTGATGATATTTCGATCTGAACTCGGCAGCATCGCCGGGCATTCGTTCTTTACGAATGAAGGGTTGTAATCTAATGGGTAGATATCTCGTGGAATTGAAAAATACCTGCATGTTTCCCAAGTGACAATAATGGAAGAGAGATGGATTCTTTTCTTGAGATCCGATCCTGTCCAACTGAAATCCCACTATGATCAAACGTAGTCTTTCTGAAGGAGATTTCACTGACAGTCTCCAATCAAAATGGTTTGATTCGTGGACATATTGTGGCAGAGTAGAGATCTGATTACCACAACCACTACATTTCGGGAGAGCGGGACGTGACAACCAACAGGACGGACTGTGAAGGCCATGGATATACGTTTATGGACAAATGATAGAGAGATACTTTTTCGAGCAAGATATTTGTGAACATACTGAAGCAGAAATCCGCTTATTACACCCACCACGACATTTCGGGAGAGCGGAACGTGACAACCAACAAGACGGATCGTGAAGGCGATGGATATTCGTTTCTGGGCGCATGATCGAGATATTCTGCGGGCGAGAGATTTGTGAACATACTAAGACAGACATCCGCCTCCTACCGCCACCACCATGACTTTTCGGTATAGCAGAGCGTGAGGACCAACATGACGGACTCTGAACGTCACGGGTGGTAAAACAAAATGAAACAAATTCCAAGACTGTAAAAGTCGAAAACTCTGATAAGAATACGGCAAATAACACCGGCTGCATCGTAAATGAGGCTAGACATCGATAAGATACACTTGCATACCAACTTCGATGTCATTCTATCAGGTATTTTAAAGTTATCGAGTTTAGAAAACTTCTTGGTCACAGGCCGACAGACAGACATTTGCAACAGAGCTGCTCTACCATAGCTTAAATGAACTTCACAAACACACACGATCATATGAGTGCGCAGATAAACTCCAGAGTTGAGTTTCTGCTAATGGAAACAGAACATTTCACCTGACACATCTAATAATGTTACAGAGAAGAAGAAATACTGCACAGGAAGTGCGTCTCACAACATATCTTTTTCCAGAGATGAACTGAAAGCACTAGCATAATTCTTTGCCTTTTGATGTACAACTTTTATATTAGTCATATTATCATTTTAAAAAAAATATTAATTTAGCTGTTTTAACCGCTAATGAAACATAATGGAAGCACCTTTAAAGTCGTCACGAACTTTAATTCATCCTTTCTACCATAGCGAACCCTCCCAGACATAGTCATATGGTGTTGGATCCCAGTTCGCTAAGTGGAGCCTCCCAGTCATACATTCATAAACGGTCTCGAGACACAAAAGCACACAGCTTCAAAATGACTAATATATATCCTATTCGATAGTCAAAATTCACAGCAGCTCTCACTCCTGGCAAAACAAATTTTCAATCACATATTAACCAACACACACACAGCAGTTATTTACCAGAATGAGTGAAGAAAATAAATTCTTCATTACAATTAGTCTGTGTAACATACAGAGAGAACAATTCGATGTTTGTTTTCAGAAGATCTCCTATTATTTAAGTTAAAAACCCTGACAAATTCACATCCAAACACACACAAGAGTGATTTTTAAAAACAAAAATTAATTTAGCTGTTTTAACCACTAATGAAACATTATTGAAGCGCCCTCAGAGGTTGTTACAAAATTTAATTCAACCTTTCTACCACAGCGTACCATCTCGCACATATGCAATGTTGGATCCTAGTTCGCTGGGTAGAGCCTCTCAACCATACACGTCGTAAATTGTCTCGAGACACAACACACGCAGCGTCCGAATCACTAATAAATATCCTTTTCGATAGTCGTTTATTTGAGATGATAAAGTTCACATCAGCTCTCAAGTCTGGCAAAACAAATCATATATTAGCCAAAATGTACTCACAGTGGTTATTCTTGACAATGGATGAAAAAATAAAAGCTTTCATTTTTAAAATCATTTTGTTTTCTTCGGGTGTACAATATAATAGAGAGTAAATGAATCGATGTTTTGGAGTGGATCAGTTGATGAAAATCTCCCGAGAAATTCATATCCACATAAACAGTAGTTATTCACGAGAATAAATTATTCATTTTTTAAAATTATTTGTTTTCTTCGGGTGTACAAGATATTATAGAGTAAACGAATTGATGATTTGGAGACATCAATTATCCTTTAATGAAAACATCCCTAACAAATTCATACTTCGAAATGTTTTTTTAATTGTTTTTTTTATTATTATTTTTTCAGATATTCTGAAAAAACATAGGCATTTGGAAGGTCATCATGTTCTGCTCTCCCAAAATGCCATGCTGGTGGTAGTCGGATCTCTGCTCTAGCATAGTATGTTCACAAATCTCTTGCCTGAAAAGTATCTTTATATCATCCGTCCTGAAACGTATATCCATCATACTCACAGTCTGTCCTGTTTTTTGCTACGTTCTGCTCTCCTCAAATGTCGTGTTGGTGGAAGTCAGATCTCTGCTCTGTCACAGTATGTTCACAAAGTTCTTATCCGAAAAGTATCTCTATCATCAACGCACAGAAACGGCTATCCATTGCGTTCACGTTCCCGCATGTTGGTCGTCATGTTCCGCTATCCCGAAATGTTGAGGTGGTAGTCGTAGGATCTCTGTTTCAGTATATTCATGAATCTCTCTTGCCGAAAGGTATTCCTCTATGATGCACCAGAACGTATATCCATCCGAGAGATTCCCACCAAATCGAAGACATCTGTCAATAAGATTTTCTAAGATTTTATTTGCCTTATCTCGGAGATTCACTCGAGAAGATGGAACAGACCCTTGTAGTCTCTCTCGGCGATTCGCTTTCCCATTCGATATTTGACTTGAAAACGTTGCATGTCATCTCATGGTATACAAGCTCATTTTGTGAGAGGTCTCACGTGAGCTCGTATTAGACTTCGTCAATTTCTCAAGAAAATGAGCTCGAAAATCGCGAGAAATTACTGAAGTCCCTAATCCGGATTTTTTTTAGCTCGAATGCCTCTTTCATCACTACTACTGATTATTGATTGAGACTACCCATGCGTGGATTTTGACCTTTCCATGGTGGTCGTACTGTAGTAGCGTGGTGCCTTTCAGGAACTAGGAGCCACAATTAACCTCAGATAGCTACCCTCCAAAATGTATCCTTCAATAGTACATCACTATGTCATAATTAGCCTCGCATATCCAAATGACCTTATGTTTTATAGGTTTTTATGCACACTTTGCATTATCACATAGGCATATATCTGCATGTACCTGTGTGTTAATAAGAACAGCCCAGTACTTCTCGTATGTGTCTGTGTGCTGCATGTGTTCTGAACACCTTGTTAGCCCTTTACTTAATGTGATAAGAAGACGACACTTGCCAATAAAATTCTTGAAGAAATATTTTTTTTCATTTTTTGCATCAAAATATAGCCTATGACCCCCTCATTGGAACGAGCTCACGATCTTGTTCCAATGAAGGTGATAAGATGAGTTTTTGAGACAAAAATAAAAAAAAATAATGAAAATTAAGTAGGTATTTTTGTGAACAGCATCATTGGACAAGGGATTGCACAGACTGATACCCTCTGGGGTTAATAGCGCTGTCTAACGCAGTCTTGCTCCATGGCAGAGGTCAGGATGAGATATATCAAGGGGTGGCTAGGAAAAGATGAAGAGCTGGGGTAGTCTATAGAACCCAGAATAGGCCGAAAATGAGAAATCGGGAAGAATCCCAACATGATAAAACAATTGCCAGCTCCTCTTGCGTACTTTTGTGAGGTTGTTTATGGTAAATTAACATATTCACAATGAATCTAGGGACGCCGCGAACCATTTGAAACCCTATAGCACAACATGCTACTCTTATAAACCCAGGACGGGAACACAAAAAGGAATTCTGGGATAATCTGCGCGAAATAAACTGAACAACAGCGCTCTGGCTAGTTAACGGTCCTTGACGTCGTCTCGGGTCGGTAATAAAACCCGGGTTATTATTCATTACTGTCGCGCCTTTAATAAACCGTAACGCTCTCAAAGCGCATGCCGTTGTTGTATTACTGAGAGTGGGAGCTGGGCTTCTGCAGACCTACGAATAGTCACAAATAAATCACAAGCATTTTGCTTGTTTAGTGAAAGGCTAGTCAGACCAGCCCTCTAAATTGTTTGTTTGTTTGATGATAGGAGTTTAATGACACCTTCAACAGTTAGGGTTACATCGTGTCTGACAAATATGCGGGTGGAAATAGCCGATGTGCACCGAGAGAACACAGAGAAACGGTCAGTAACTCTCCACCTTACTTACCCGACATGGACTGGGTCAGCATCCATGGAAGATACGTGTACCGTCGTGGAGCCATACGCCTTAGTGCACAGCACCAAACAGGCAAATGAGACGAAATGTTTTTTTTCCGAGAACAGAACGCAAATGAAGCGGGTCAGAACTGAGCCGTCGACTTATCCATCTCAAATTCAGTACTCTAACAAAGAGCCACGGTGCTCCCTAGCCTCTAAAATTAGACATGGAATCGACAATGTCATTATAGAAGCTATGGCAATTTGCCACGGCTTTTGCCATACTATTTCCGGTCGTCATGTGGGTGGGGTGATCAGCTAGCTTTCTAACTAGAGTTGGGGTCCCAGGACGACATGTCATAGGCATGTCCCGATGGCTGTAGGCCCGTGTTGTGCGAGAGTTCGAGTGGGGTAACGCCCTCTTTATTGGGGTCCTGGGATCAATCGGGAAAATTTAGTTTAATTTTTGCATCCCTGAGATAGATTCTGGGGCTTCCCGCTGGCTTAAATCTAGACATTTTATCTACAAGAAAAATATATTTCTCTAGGTAGGTCCATGAGATTTTCATTTCACTGGTCAGGCTACGCATGGATTATAGACTGAGAGCTATTCAGCCAATGAACCCCCCTCCCCCCCCCCCCCCCCCCACCCGCTGCCAATTTTAACCTTTTAACCAGTAGGGAATGCATCCAGATGGCTGCATCCACCACATTACCTCAGGGTGACCCAGTCATGCCCTCACTTGACGGGACTTGACAAGGTCTCGTGGGCGTATAAAAGGGAACGAGCAAGTGCGACCTCTGGCTTTCATGCCACTAAATAAGAACGAAACAGTTCGAAACTAGTTTGACTCGACAAAGCTCAACTAAGCAACACAATAACCTTTGAACTAAGGATAACCTCCGTTATATATTATATATTATTTAACTTATAGTCCTTGTGTAGCCTGGACTGACAGTCAGTTGGAAGGAGTAGGTATTGGCTAAATAATCATCAGTCTATATTCTTTGTGTGGACTGGTTATTGTAAAGGAAATGGAACGATGAATTTGAAAAACTGGACTGGTCACAGATTCCAGTTGGAATTTCGGAAAATTTTGCTAGCTGATTAGAAAAGTCGGAGAATTTGATCGAAAAATGAATTTTTTGTTGCAAACTTGACTCAACTCTGCCAACTAGTTCAAACTTCAGTCATCAGTCAATTAAAATGCTGAAAGCTGGAAAATGAATACAATCTGTAATCGGAGCACATCGAATGACTAAAGCCACTGACTTCAACCCATCGCTGATCGGTGTAAAAAAAACAAACTATTGTCATGGGTTGAAAATTAAAATCGACTGGTCTGAAAAGTTGAAAACTATGAAGGAAATTGTTTTTTTTTTGTTTTTTTGAAGTTCCAAGTATTGGAACTTACAACTTAGAATTCCCAGCTATTGAAAATTATAATGTTTATTGGGGTGGGGGTGAGACTCCCGCCTCCCCGTCGCTATGTGCCTTTGGTCATGACTAATTTTGGTGAGTGTAGCTTCTTCGTTTGTATAGCTCAATAGTTCACTAGAAAGGATTGAAAAATATAAATAAGACTGTACACACTTTTTTCTCTGAATTACAGAAAACGAACACGAAAACCCGGCAGAAACAAATGGCCGTTTTAAATGGAAACCTGTTTACTTACACATCAAAAGGTCAAATTTCACATTTTCCTAAAATAAAATGGGTTTCGTTTTCTTCAAATGACAAAAGAGTCAGCAAATGACTTTGTTTGTTTGTCGGGTGTAAGGCACTTTCAACGGTCATAGTCATTTGTTTCATTTCGTTTCCTTTATTACAACCTTTCACCATGGTAAATAATCTCTACACAAACAAACAAATATGAATATTTTTACGAAATTCGGCATAGGAAAGTGTTAAAAGTGTCATAAGTGGCCCTAGTAAATTGTAGTAAAATTACTGGGAAATACAAATTTAAAATCGATGGTTAGCTAGCTCTTTGTCAAAGTATTACAAGTTATTACTGAAAGGTTATGAAATAACCTCTCTCATGTCAGTTATTCCAGCATTAGTCACAGATGTTTAGGAATGACTATCAGACATTTTGGAATTTTAAATTGTCAACACCAGAAGAGTTATCTGTAAACGGGACTACGTTTTGTAGGCAGATGGTGCTAGCAGTTTCTATTTGGCTGCCAAACGTCTTCTAAGCCACCAATCATTTGGGGGCTGGAAATTCTTATGGAGGCATAGGATCTAACAGCTGGAGACACTTTTTATTTTATTTTCATAGGAAAGGGGTGTTAGTGAGACGTGTGCAAACACAAAATCAAAATCAAATCAAATCACAAAACCAAATCAGCTGATCATGTGATACTTGGATCAGCGGATATATATATAAGAGCCAACTGAGGCCCAGGTCACCACCAAATGCCATGCCTTTAAGCTCTTCGGACCTAAATCTTTGGCTGGACAGATCCTGACTGCCCCAGAAAACTACCGCCATTCTAGTTAATATAAGTTCACATGCTGTGTTTGTGATAGACTGTATTAATGTAGAGCTGAATGAACTTGTAACACTAAATAAAACTCGAAGAGTTGAATGAATATACAGAAAATAGTATGCTGAGTTTGTGTTGCAGAATAGTACTCCAGAGCAAATAGCTGAAGTGTAGATCAACTGGTCACCTCATAAAACATCTGGTAACTTGCTCAAACAGTAGAACAAAGTCAGCGGGGGTCACAAACACAACGTGAAGTCCTCACAAATACCCTAAAACCCGACTGCTCTGTCACAAACGTCTTTATGGTGCTCGTATGACTGTGGATTTTGAACTGGCGAATCTAACCATATCAGGAGGATGCAAAATCGGCATCAGGAGGATGCAAACTAGCGATACGATGCATCAACACATTGGAACAACTGGAGGACAGAAACGGAGGACCCAGGAACAACAAACCAACCATGAGTTTTCATTCATTTCACAATTTTATTAGCAGAAAACTTCTCCTAATTGTAAATAATTTTGTTAACAATATTTAATACTTAAAGAGTGGAGCCCAGATAAGTGAAAGCCATCTTCAGGCTGAAATAGTAAAGGTTACAGCTGAGAAAGCTGTCGGGAACATGGCAGAGCTGGTTGAGGTAAAAATACAGGACCAAGAGATGTATGCTCACCAGCTGGCTGCTAAACAGCAGCAAACATATGAACAGGGTCAGCAGTTGATACAATTTGATGCGCAATTACAGCATAGCACAGCTGATGCAGATGACGAAGGAGGCGAATTGGATCCCATTGAGCATAGTGGGAGTATGAATGTAACTACCACTATTATCAGATTACCTAACACTATTCTAGGCAGAAATAGGGCCAATTTTACAATGACAAATGCAACCCAAACACTCTGCATATTTAGCACGCCATGGGTTAAAGCAAGGCTTCATATCTGAAAAGCCTGGCCAACTTGTTAGTAATAGTATAGTTAGTAATAATAATGGAAAATAACAGTTATGTTGGAAAATAGTACAAATAAACATTATACCCTGAGGAGGACATGTATTGTGGATAAAATTGAGCCCATGACTTTAAAGGACAAGTTAGTGGACCAACAGCAAGAGATTATGAGACCTGATAAAGTTGAGAACCAAAATAGTGATTAGATTTCAGATTTGAGATTCAGGTTCCCTAGGATAAGCATCACACGCTCATGAAATTAATCGATGAACATAAGGACTTGTTTAAGTGATAAAGATTTAACTCAGACTAATAACATAAAAATGTAAATAGACACTGCTGATGCAAAACATATTAAAAGGCTTATATGGTACCAATGTTAATGAGAAAAAATATGGATGAGGCTATTCAGGAGATGTTAGATACCAGTATTATTCAATTTATACTACTGATCAGGTGCATTTCAGGAAAATATTACACAATTTTGGTCCCCAGTATCAACTCCCTGGCAGGAATTATTTTGGCGAAGCTGCTATCCCAGCACTATATAATGAAGTTAGAAAACGAATGCAGAAGGAAGTGAAAGAGGCAAGGTTTTATTAATTAACAACAGACATGTGGTCGTTGATAGGCATGGTGCCCTATCTATGTTTTATCTGTTCATTTTATATAATAATTAGGTTCTGACATCACGTGTTTTGGAAAATTTGTATTTCAACGACTCATTTAGTTCCAACCTGGCAAGACAGCCATTTAATGGAGGCAGTCACGGCTGCTTTAGAGACAGTTTCTGAATTTACAGACGTTCTCTCAGCTGAGAAATATGTAAGCACATCTGCAGTGAAGAAGCCGAGAGCTGTACTCTATGGTGACTTGTTAACAACAGACAAAGATGTCCACTCTCTCACTAGTGACATAAAAAGTCGGACAGAAAATTATCTGAGTGATAAGTACGAACTGTATGTTTGAGGGGGACACACAGCCTAGAAACCATAGACATTTCTTGTTGATTCAACTAAACTTCTCAGTGTCTCTGTGATCCCATGTGATAATTTGTCAGTGGTAATGTTTGGGGTAACGATGGTAAATGACCTTCAATGAGGGAAATCAAATCGTTATTATGTTTGTTCTTTTTATCAGTTTTGACCTTTGTTGTTTATGATGTTCAGTAAAGTTTGCAAAAAAGAAGTTGTTTTTTTTATTCCCATCCTTCCCAATAAATTTTGGAAAAATTTGACACATTTCTCTTTCCCGCTGTGAGTATCTTGTAAATACACTGAATATTCGTTTTCATTTGTTCCTTTCTTCAACTTAGGTTTTTAGCACAATCCGAGAACTCAAAAAAATTAAATTATATTTGATAATAATTTTTTTATGGACACTTCACTGCTTCAATAGATATATAAATTTAATATAACTATTATATTTATAAATCTATTAAGGGGGCGAAGAGTTTCAATAAAAAATAGTTACCAAATATCATTTGCCGAGTTCCCAACTTGTGCTGAGCACAGAAGATGACTTTTATTTATCACAAAGGGTTATATGATTTCAATGTCATGGCCTTTGGAGTATAGAATGTTCTCTCTTATTTTCTGGAGCTCATGACTGTGGTCTAGATGGAATGAATAATTTTTTTTCTTTGATTTATTTAGACGATATTTTGGTGTTTAGTCATGATGCAAAGTCCCACATTAAACATTTACGAGCGGTTCTCAACTGCCTGAAATAATACAGCTTGAAATTAAAAGCTAAAAGGTGTTCATTCTTCCAGAGTGAAACATCTTATCTTGGTTTTGTGATACGTAGTGATAGGATCAAGCCTAGGGGTGAATCCAGTAAAGGTGAAGTTATTGTACTGTAACAGAAGTTATAAGGTTTTGGGGATGGTTTCTTATTATAGAAGATTTATTCCAATTTTATTGAGATACAACAGCCCCGTGTAGAGCTCACAGAGAAATATGCTAGATTGCATTGGAAGGAGGCTCAACAACAAAGAGTCCTTAAATATTTAAAAGAGAGCTTAACTCATTTTTAGGCAGATGATTTAAGTTACCCCGATTCAATGAAACTATATGTTCTTTACACAGATGCGCCATGCAAGTACACTGACTATGTTCTGACTCATCCCTGTGAATATGGTGAAGGGCAGTTACCAGGGGTACCTGATGAGAAACTTGTGCTATTTTTGTCTCATAAATTAAGTGAGTCACAACAAGAGTGGTCGACATTTGAAAAAGAGACATTCACCATTCCATATGCCTTGGACAAACTCAACAATTATTTACCGGGGGCACAGTTCACCATCAAGCCAGACCATGCTTCCCCCCCCCCCCCCCCCCAATATTTGTTGACAAGTCCTCAAAATAATGCCAAGGTCCTGTGATGGGCCAGTGATGTCCAGTGATGGGCATTAAAATAGTCAGTTATAATTGTAAACTTGAATATTTACCAGGGAGACAAAATACTTGGCAGATTTTTTGTCAAGGTTACCTGAAGGGTTAACAGAGTTAGACCCAAATTATAATATGGATAATGTTTACACAGATAAAGCTTTGATAAAGTGAACAATAGTGACAAAATAGACCCTAAGAATTTTGTCCATGTGTCAGTAGTAAAACAAAGTTCGCTGATGGAACCCAAGAGTATAAATTACAAGAATATGAAACAGGGACAAAAGAAGGATATTAACCTCATGGGGATTAAAAAGAAATATATTAATAATAATATCCCAGCAAATATTAGTAGCATGTACTTGTTAATTGAAGAAGTACTGTATTACATTAGTACTATAGACGAGAATTCCAGTGTTAGACTATTTTTTCCTGAACATTTAACAGGTGAGGTGTTGAGACAATTTAGAGATAGATAAGATGTATTATAACATGAGTAGAAAATAGTTTGGCCAGATTTGTAAAAGAATATTTATCATTATGTGGAAAAATTTCTTACCTGTCGAGAAAGGAATACAGAGAAAGTGTACTTGCCCATACAAGAAGCAGATAGGCCACATATCATTTTGCTAAAATAGCTCTAGATATAATTGGTTCATTCCCACCTACAATGCCAGGGAACAAATACATTGTTACATTCATTGATATGTATTCTGGTTGGCCAGAAGCGTTTCCAGAACCAAATATGAAGGCAGAAACAATTGCCAATTTGGAAATCAACCAAATATTCCCAAGACTTGGTTGTCCACTGTAGCTGTTAATGCTGGAAATTGATCAAATATTCCCAAGATGTGAATGCCCACTGGAATGTTAACGGACACCGAGCCCGAGAATTGTACTGAAGTCATGAAATATTTGACTGAACATTTAAAAATACATCATGTGACCACTTTATATTACCAACTTCAGTCAAATGGGTAAGTTGAGAGGTTCCATAGGGTGCTGAACAATGTCTCAGTAAAAATGTCTAAGAAAGATATGAAGGTCTGGGATTTGTTCTTAATCCAGGTTTTTTGCAGCCGTCAGGTTAAATGGGAGTGGGTTCTCTGAATTTTCTCCTTACTATCTGTTGTATGCAAGGGATGTGGTTTTATCGTTAGACACTACCTTAAAACCCTAACAAAAGTATGTAGGGGAAGAACCGCACAAAATTACATTACAAAAACAGCATAAGGCATTTTCCCAACAACAAGTACAACAACCCAAGTGGGCATACTTCATTGGTAGCTTACTAATTGCGTTGGCAATCTATGTATTTATCCATTGTATCTGGACCCAAGGGCATGTTCAGATAATGAATTCGATTCTGCGAAAAAGATATAAATTTAGGTAAGACTTTTCTGTTGATGAGTGTGATGTGTTGAATAATGTTATGCCTGGTGAGGATGAGAGAGAGAGAAAAAAAAACACTTCAGGGATTAACTAATCAAATGACAGTTTTATCTTCAGCTACAGAACCTCCACAACATCACTGGACTCCACCCAACGAGATCCTTGAGATGATGCAGCAGTCAATTAGGCATGCAGCAAGAAAATCACCAGTGCCGAGTAAACGTTTATATCCAAATGTGAAATCCAATTCAGAGACTGATACCTAAAATGCTACAATGGGCGACAACAAGTGATATGAAATGTTGGGGCAGACAACGTCACCCGTATAAATGATTCATGAGTATATTAGAATATAGTGTTGTGATTAGTGAGTGACGGTAAAAGTGGAGTTCCGTATAATTGTGTTATACAGGTACATGACTATTTCAAGTAAAATTCAGTTAGAAGCAATTGCAGTGACTGTACAGTTATGTTGTATTACATTTGAGTGACAGTTAAGTAGAAAATAGTTCTACATTAAGTAAAGACTTGTGATAAAATGTAGTAAGCCATAAGTGACCCGAAGAGTGACAGTAAATTGAACTCAGTAAGGTGAACTTTTGACTTTTCAGTGAAAAACTATAGGTATTTATTTTAAAATGTCAAATTCATCAGATTCGGGTGCCGCTTATTTCACTACTTATGTTTATGAGAATCATATTCATAGAAGGTTATGTGCTTACGTGGGAAGTGTTTCCAATGAACATTGCGTTTGTTGTACACAAATGAATTGCAATCATTTACCAGTAGTTACGCCAAATATTTATGAGCTACAATTTTGTAGAGCAGTTGGTTTAAACTCGTTTGAGACCAAACCGGTGTTCATAGATTTCGCCATTGATGTAATGTATATTGAATTGGATAGGGACATGATCACATTTTCTTGAGATAAGAAATTGTCCAGATTTACTTTTCTATGAATGCAGATATGGGATAAGAGTGCACCATAATCATCTACTTAATTTGAGAACAATGCTCAAAGGTTTCTTGATTTTCAAACAAGGGCCAGCCCTTTGTTTCGACCTGGTAGTGTACCTCATTTTGGCACCAACTTCATCCTGAATTTGATGGTTTCAACTTCTATTTCAGAATAGGACCAAGTCTGATTTATCAAACGTAGTGATTAACAGGAAGAACTGAACAAATTCCGTCCTCGGCTTATTTAAAAGAAAATAGTAAGAGAACTCCTTAAAAGGTTCGTATGGTACTGACTTAATTTTCTTCTGAAGCAGAATCTGAAGTAGAGAGAGAGAGAGAGAGAGTGAGAGAGTGTGTGTTGACCCAAAGTAGTTGCATGCGGTTGTCTAATTGGCGACAAATTTATGAGGTTACATTCAAATTTTAATAAGAAAAGGAAGCGATTAAAAAAATAAGACACTGGAAGGGTTTAGTTAAGTACTCACCAGATGTCTTGCAAATGTAGACGATCTTAAAACTAGAGCGCGTGTGGAATGCTTTTCAAGAAAGGCACTACAAGCATGTACACCCAAGGGGGAGTAATAAGTGGAAGTAGCAAGAGGGAAGGGTAGTGAAAAAAAGTAAAGAACAATAGTGATCGTGACGTATAGTGTAAATAGATTTAATTTTTGGTTATTTTATTAATATTGAGTTTATTGATATCGAGAATATTTGAGAATTTTCAGTATGGCGATGGCAATTTTTCCAGAATTTAGTGAGTTTATGAAAAATGGTAAAAGTATTGGGACATACAGTACGTGGAGAGTGGATTGTAACTAAAACACCTGGGTAGTGGAGTTATCACCCAAAGTATCACTTTCAAATTGTGAACACAGAGACAAAAAGACACAAGCAATGTTTCAGCCAGTGGACCTCCGGGTTTAACCCGGAGGTCTATTGGCTGAAACGTTGCTTGTGATGATTATGCTTTGCTGCACATTTTGCAATTATTGCTCGGGTGGAATCTCCACTCTGCAGGTGAATTAATGACAATACACACTCCACGGACTGTACTGTGGACAGCAGGGCAATTGAAGGATGTTTACAAAGGTTAGCAGACGTTAACTTTTAATTAGGAAGGTATGCTTCATACCCAATGACGTATTCACTATTTTGAGGTGCACCAGTTTAACCCTGTAATAAACCGAAATAAGGTAAGCATACATAACATTTACTATGGTCACTGTATAACACAAACAGGTAAACCCCTCCTGCCTTGTGTGGTTGAACATGTCAGCCATCGTGTGTAATTATGATGTTAGGAACACTGGATCAGAGTCTGTGGTCCATTATTGAAGTGACTACAGTTGGTTGGACGATACTGCAATCCTTGAGCATCATGGAGCAAATACCTGGTGCATGGCTGAACGGGTGGCCGACAAAGTGCCAGATCCTGGATTTATGCTACCATACCGAATTGGGGAGGACTGCACTACGCCTTTAACTTTGAGATTAAAAATATGTAGGCACAATGTGCATGGAACTCATCAGGAGTTAAAGGAAGACCCGATGTACAAACATGTAATGACAGTCCTTCACCGACATGAAGAGTGTCAGCGGGAAGAGAAGACAACCTCAAGATTGGAAGAAGGACCAGATGAGAAATGCTGCATCTGTTTGGATGAAGTTACCATCCAGTCGGATGTCACATCCATGTGCTCTCACTGTCAATAGCGGGTACATGCAAATTGTAGTCTGCACGGGATGGCTACATCACTTGTCCAAGCTGCCAAGAAAACATTGTACGGGAAAAGGCAGTGTCGTGACCTAGTAAGTTGTGAAGCCCTATACCTATTTTTTATTACCACCACCTGTTTAAGTGAGTGCAGATGCCGAAGCCATGTGCCATGTGTTATGTATTATGTGTGACAGTATCATGGCCACAGTACTGGGACAATGTATGTCACGACATTCAGCCTACAAAGTGTTATGAGTGTCATAAGTGACCCAAGTAAATTGCAATAACATTATTGGGAAATACAAATTTAAAATCAATGCTTAGCTAGTTGTATGTCGCAGTATTACAAATTATTACTGAAAGGGTACGAAATAACCTCACTCATGTCAATTATTCCAGCGTTAGTCACATATGTTTAGGAATAATTAGGGCTATCAGACATTTTAGAATTTTAAATTGTCAAAACCTGATTAGTTATCAGTAAACTGAGTTATATTTTGCATGCAGCTGGTGCTAGCAGTTTTAGTTGGCCACCAAACGCCCTCCCTCATTTTGGGGCTGGCGATTCTTATGGAGCATAAGATTTAACTGCTGGATACGCTGTTTTCTTTTTAAACGCAAGGGGTGTTGGTGAGACGTGTGCAAACACTGGCGGGTCGTGGGCAAATCACTTGATCAGGCAATACTTCAACCAGCGGATTTGTTCAGGTACAACCCTGAATATAAGAGCCAGCCAAGGCCCAGATCGCCGCCGAATTCCACGCCATCCAAGCTCTTCGGACCACCATGCCTTCTGATGACAGCTAGTGTTTCTTCGCTAAATTTCTATCTGGGCAGATCATGCCTGCCTAAGAAAACTACCGCCATTCCAGTTAATGTACGTCCGTGTACAGTGTTAGTAGTAGATTGTATTAATGTAGAGCTGAATGACCTTGTAGGACTAAACAAAACTCAAGGAGCTGAATAAACATACAGAAAATAGCATGCTGTGTTTGTGTTCCTGAATGGTTCTCCCCAATAAATAGTTGCCCGACCGCTATGTCACAATATATATAAATGTCTGTGGTGTGTTTGACAATACAAATGTCAAACCTAATTAACCTACAGCCGAAAAGGGCAATTTTTCGGGTAAATGAAGGAGGAGTACCAGGAGAGAGCCATCGAGGGTTGACAAGCAACTGCAAAATTCTCCAACTTACCGGCAAGTAGAGTTAGCAGAGGTTGAAGGCAAGTGTACAATCGACATTCAGTATTTCTTAGTACACTGCGCCACCACGCCCCAACGTGGGCAATTTTGAAGAGAAATACACAGAACCACACGCCTGTGTGAATGGGTTAGTCGATATTGCACGAGTGCCAACGCGGAAACATAAAACGCTTTTTATCCTTCTGCGATGGCATAAGTGTCATTCTGTGTTTATTTCGCGTGCCATTCTGTGTTTTTATCTCACAATCGGGGCGTTTTTGCACTGTCACGCAACTAAAGTTTAATGTATCTGGACCCTTGTTCCGAATCAAGGGACCTGATACAAGCGCATGATTCTGCTGTTGCCAACACAACAGCATTAATATCATTTATCGATCGCTTCGCGTTTTTCCCTTCAGAGAAAACAATATTAGGTGAGGCGAAGCCGAACCTAATATTGTTGTCTCTGAGCCGTATATGACACTGTGCCTGCAAACTAAACGCCCTGTAACGTATTCATTATGCACGGCATGTTATAATGTCACTGGGGAAGTTAACTCAACGAATAGTTAAATTATGCGCACTGTTCGGCATCCTGGGCTGGTTTGTAGCCTATTATTGGGATTTTCCTGAACCCTCGAGTCGAGGCTTCTCTCTTGAAGTTAAAGGATTAGCTTTCGCTATGAAATGTGGAAAACTCCACCTCAATAAACGATGAACGGCATATTTTAAAATATAATAAACCTTTACAGCAAGAGGGATATTTAATTCACCAGTAATTATTGCAAAAGTAACAACCAAATTCACGTTGACGAAACACACAGTTGCCCCACTTCGCAAGACAGTATTCAGTAAAGTGAATCCCAGTGACGTAATTTTCTCTGAAGTGTAACGTCATCACTGACCTCAATATGGAGATCAATGAACGCTATTCTATTTTTCAATTTGCGTCTTTCCATCGATAAGGCAAATGAAAACGTTCCTCTTAAAACAGTTTTATAACACATTTTGTGGTCAATATTGTGAGATAAATTTATCATCACCACAGTGTGTGTCTCCGGAAATTCTGACCAAGTCTCGTTGTACGCACAGAATCGCATTTCGACTCGCCCTAACGGGCTCGTCGAAATACTTTTCTGTTCCTACAACTCGACTTGATCTGAATTCACTGAGACACACACTGTGGTGATAATCTGTATATCTCACACCTTCACGTCTATAAAAACAATTATTAAAAGGACACTCAGTAATTCATTTCACAATTAGCAACAAAAAGAACACATTTTTATCGCCAGAACATTTGCGAGTTAAACCCTTGTTATTATTTCGTCTCCTGGGTTCCAATGTGATCGTTGTGCCCACAGTAACTGGCACACAGAACACATTGAAACCCGGAGAACGACTTTCAGCTATCGCTGGCGATTCAGACTGCAATTGCGGTGCACGATTGCGGTGCACTGCACCAACCACTTTTGTAATACAACCACTTTTGCAATAAAATTTATTACAAAAGTGGTTAACGCGTACCAACCACTTTTGTAATAAAACCACTTTTGTAATAAACTAACCATTATTGTAATAAACTCATTTAGGTGATAAATCATGGACGTCCATTTTATAGTCGGACATTGGGGTGGGGTAAGGGACTAGTTTGCCTAAACATGTTTGTGTGTCGTTCGATGGAATAACGTGTCCATTCACCTATTGAAACTTAGTGACTGAAGAAAGTACGCAAGCACTTTTACAATAAACTTTATTACAAAAGTGGTTATAGCGTACCAACCACTTTTGTAATAAAACCACTTTCGTAATAAACTAACCATTATTGTAATAAACTCATTTTGGTGATAAATCACGGACGTCCATTTTATAGTTGGGCATTGGGGTGGGGTTAGGGACAAGTTTACCTTAACATGTTTGTGTGTCGTTCAGTGGAATAACGTGTCCATTCCATTCACCTGATGAAAATTGGAAGTTACCGAAGGGAATAAGTAACCACTTTTGCAATAAACTTTATTACAAATTGGTTAACGCGTACCATCCACTTTTGTAATACAACCACTTTTGCAATAAAATTTATTACAAAAGTGGTTAACGCGTACCAACCACTTTTGTAATAACACCACTTTTGTAATAAACTAACCAATATTTTAATAAACTCATTTTGATGATAAATCACGGACGTCCATTTTATAGTCGGACATTGGGGTGGCGTGAGGGACTAGTTTACCTAAACATGTTTGTGTGTCGTTCAATGGAATAACGTGTCCATTCAATTCACCTGTTGAAACTTGGAAGTGACTGAAGAAAGTAAGTAACCACTTTTGCAATAAACTTTATTACAAAAGTGGTTATCGCGTACCAACCACTTTTGTAATAAAACCACTTTCGTAATAAACTAACCATTATTGTAATAAACTCATTTTGGTGATAAATCACGGAGGTCCATTTTATAGTTGGACATTGGGGTGGGGTTAGGGACAAATTCACCTAAACATGTCTGTGTGTCGTCCAATGGAATAACGTGTCCATTCCATTCACCTGTTGAAACTTGGAAGTGACTGAAGAAAGTAAGTAACCACTTTTGCAATAAACTTTATTACAAAAGTGGTTATCGCGTACCAACCACGTTTGTACTAAACTAGCCATTATTGTAACACACCTATTTTTGTGTTGAATCACGGACGTTCATTTTATAGTTGGATATTGGGGTGGGTTGAGAGCTAGTTTACTTAAACATGTTTGTGTGCCGTTCAAAGGAATAAAGTGTTCATCCACCAGTTGAAACGTGGCAGTGTCTGGAGAAAGTACGCAACCACTTTTGCAATGAACTTTATTACAAAAGTGGTTATTGCGTACCAACCACTTTTGTAATAAAACCACTTTTGTAATAAACAAACCATTATTGTAATACACCTATTTTTGTGATGAATCACGGACGTCCATTTTATAGCTGGACGGTGTGTTTGTTTGGAGAGGGGGTAGCACAAAGTAGCGTCAAAGCTATTCCCAATTTGGTGGGCGTTAAAATCTTATTGCATACGAATGGATGGGGAAAGCTGGGTTTGACGTCTATCGTTTTTGATATGTCTGCCCGAATTCCTCCTACGGGCGCAGTTTTTTCTTAAACCCCGTAGTTCCTATCGATCTTGTTGTCCCTTTTGTAGGTCGGGTTGAATTCTTCCGCACACTGTTAACCCTAATGAGGCGAGAAAATTAGAAATACTATTACACACTATTGACTGGTGTTAGTAAATTATCATAATACAGGCGGACGTGCATCAGCCACCAACATCGCTAAAGTGAAGCTCCGTTGAACCCGGTTAGTCTGTTGATGGGGTGACCATTCAGTGATTGATTTGGACTAACACTTCGTGCCCTTGGGCAAGGTACTTTACCTCGACTGCTCGCACGTGGAGCGGGTGGGGGAAGCTGACGGTGTGCTGAGATGGACTGGTATGCACGCGTCTTTACCTCAATTATCCTGACTGCGTTGTGCAGTGCGTAGTACTGATTTACAGTGCGTAGTGCAGTCTTGGATTATGTGACGTTGAAGGGGTTATAGGTCTCGTCGCTGCTTGGTGGTTCTCTTCTGGTGCATCGGCTTCCTCCACTCATAAAACTGTCACCGACACAAAATGACTCAGACTATATAAGTGTCGCAAAGCACCAATAAATAAATAAATAAATAAATAAATAAATAAATAAATAAATAAATAAATAAATAAATAAACCCACTGAATACCCTTTTTCGTAGTATGGAACAATGAATGCTGTGAAAATGAGCACATTGCGCGCAAAATCATATGTCTCAAAATGAAGATTATGAAAATGAGTTCAATGCGTGCAAAATCGTACGTTTCATAGCCTCATTTCGATGTTTTTGGATACACCGAGTCACTAACTAGGACTCATTAAATGGATTCTAAGGGAAAATCATTTTACATACAGGCACTTTCTGCTTTCAATGGAGATAACTCTTGTTATTTTTTTAAACAATAAACAGAGAGGGAAAATGGAAGGAGAGGAGCGTCCGCCTCTTCTAGCGCCCCTAGGCCCCCGGTCCCTGCTACCCAACGCCCCTGCCCCTTGCCGTCCATACCCCAAGAGCCCCTGGTTCCCTGCCGCCTCTGCCGCCTCACCCCAGAGCTCCTGGACCCCTTTTCCCCTGCCGCCGCCGTCTATCGTGTCTGGAAGACGCGATACTTTCAGAGAAATTTTCATCCATGGATAGTTTTTTAGACATTGTCAAGCTGTTTTGGGTAATTCTATATCTAATATCGGTTGTTAGGGGGTAATTCCATGTTTTCCCAAAACACACTCCGCACAAACATTGGATCCGGAAAATTTCCACGTCCCAGCTACAACATTAACATGGTTACCAGAGTAAAATCCACTAAAATACACGAAAGGCGGGTTTATATCTGTAATTCTATACTACAGTAACATACTCCCTTCGAATCAAACATTCCCTCAAAACATACCCCCGATCTTATACCAAGAGGTAAAGTTTCGTCACCAGGCAACCACATGACTCTTGAGAAACCAAGATGACCCCCACTATACACAAAATGGACGACCAAAACACGTGTCCCCATATACACCCAAGCTGCGCACGCGCATTTGAACCTCGTATCGCTATGGCAATGACGTCACAACATAACCACGCACATTGGGTACATGTCAACACAACATGGGCGCCCACAGTCACACGACATGATGTCACTTCCGAGATCCATCTGAATTGCAAGAGGTCGCCTTTGGCTGGTCCACTGCTGTACTAAACGGCTGCTCTTAGGGATGTGATAGCAGGTCTGACTCTGCAACCGTGAAAAGGGGCTCACATCATATCACTTCTGACACCTGAATCTAAAATTTCGCCGTTTTTTTTTTTTGGAATGAACATAACAAATATAACTAATATCGAGTATTCAGTTGTAAACTCAACTGCACGTTATCCCTCTGGTCTTGTCTCTCCGCGTGCCACAAGACAACAAGTAAAACATTCCCCTTTGATTTTTGGTACACGAAAGAATTGTGCAACTTGGACGCTGGTGATAAACTGGATTCAACTTTGATTACTTTGCATCCATGAAAAGGATTCATCACTGGCCCGATTGCTCGCTCAGAAACGGAGTAATAAATTACGTGCAGTCGCACACGTAACCTTATCGAACATCTGAGTCTGAACTTTCATGAACCTAATTTGGCAATATAACAATTGACTACGGGCCGATTGTTATATTGCCATACCGGAAGGATGAGTGTTTGAGTTGGCAATATAACAGTTGATAAATGTATAGCAGTCAAAAGAAATTCATTTACTCTGATCTTGTCCTTCCACATAACACGAAACAAGTTACGCATGCCCCTGATTTTGTGCCGCATGGACGGACTACGCAACGGTTAACTTATCCGTAGCAATAATCGTGTCTGAACATTCATCGTTCTTGAAAAGAAATAACCTATGCTTAATGCAGAATAGTAAGAGTGACCGCTCATGATCAATCTGACGCGACCCCTGCATGTGCTATCAACCAATTGAAAATTTTGCTTTATATGGGACATTGACTCCCCGAATGCAAAGTGGATCAGCGCATCAAAACTCGTGACCAGATATCTAAAAGGATGTTTATTCCATTTTAGATTAATATTATTAACGCTTTCATTACCGCATTTGGCAACAGAAAGCTCCTTATGTGCCAATCCTGCTGACATGGAATGTTTAGTCGAGCAAGCCAGTCAGCTGTACACTGACGTTTTGTCCAACTGATGTAAACGTCCTGTCTTTTTCGAGTGACCTACTAAACAGATTTTGATAACTTGTGTAACTTGTTTTTCCTTTTCCTTTTTTTCGTAATAGGAATTACACCGTCAGACATATGCTGTGGTAGACATACCCCTTCTGACCCAACAATACAGCAGTCTATTTCACCATGTATCGTGAGCTACGCGCTTCTCAGTTACCCACATAATCCACTCGATAAGCATTGTTACAACCGGTAATGTAATACAACCTATTATGCAATAAATTTATTACATTATCGGTTGCTTTGGGTGACAAACCTAACCTATTATGCAGTAAATTTATTACATTATCGGTTGCTTTGGATGACAAACCTAACCTATTGCGCAATAAATTTATTACATCATCGGTTACGTTGAATGACAAACCTAACCTATTATACAATAAAGTTTATTGCAAAAGTAGTTGCTTACTTTCTTCAGTCACTTCCTAGTTTCAACAGGTTAATGGACACGTTATTCCATTGAACGACACACAAACATGTTTAAGTAAACACGTCCCTCACCCCTCCCCAATGTCTGACAATACAATGGACATCCGTGATTTATCACCGAAATGAGTTTATTACCTTAATGGTTAGTTTATTACAAAATTGGTTGTGTTACAAAAGTGGTTGGTACGCGATAACCACTTTTGTAATAAAGTTTACTGCAAAAGTGGTTGCGTACTTTCTTCAGTCACTACCATGTTGTAACTGGTGAATGGACACGTTATTCCATCGAACGACACACAAACATGTTTAGGTGAACTAGTCCCTCACCCCACCCCAATGTCCGACTATAAAATGGACGTCAGTGATTTATCACCGAAATGAGTTTATTACAATAATGGTTAGTTTATTGCAAAAGTGGTTTTATTACAAAAGCGGTTGGTACGCGTTAACCACTTTTGTAATAAAGTTTATTGTAAAAGTGGTTGTGTACTTTCTTCGGTCACTACGACGCTTCAACAGGTGAATAGAAACGTTATTCTATTGAACGACACACAAACATGTTTAGGTAAACTAGGTCTCACCCCACCCCAATGTCCAACTATAAAATGGACGTCCGTGATTTATCACAGAAATGAGTTTATTACAATAATGGTTAGTTTACTATAATAGTGGTTTTAATACAAAAGTGGGCGGTACGCGATAATCACTATTGTAATGAAGTTTATCACAAAAGTGGTTGTACCACAATGCTTACTTTTGATAAAATCTATCTTTTCTCTATACATTTGAGTAATGTTGTCAGTTTGTTTGTCTTTTCTCTAAAGAATCGAAACCGACTGGGCCGCTCGGGACGAAATTTGGCATGGGTGTGTAGTTTGGGCCAACGAAAGTTTTTGGTAATTCGGACGTGGAGTGAATTGGGGTGTGGGTGCTTCTTCGCTCATGCACTGTAACGATCTCGGAAAGACTGGGCCGATCGCAACGAAACCTGGGATTTAGCACTGTCGGCTACAGGGAGGAGCCTATCTTTACGCATACGCAGTTACGATCTTGAAAACTACTGCCCGGACAATGTCGGGCACCCCATCTAGTCTATTATATATTCAAGTTCCTTTATCTGTGTGTGTGTGTGTGTGTGTGTGTGTGTGTGTGTTCGCTATAGACTAAAGCACGGCTGGGCCGAGAGGGATGAAACTTGGAATTGCGTGTGTAGTTTGGGCCAACGAAAGTTTTTGGTAATTTGGACGTGGGGTGAATTGGAGTGTGGGTGCTTCTTCGCTCATGCACTGTAACGATCTCGGAAAGACTGGGCCGATCGCGACGAAACCTCGGATTTAGCACTGTCGGCTACAGGGAGGAGCCAATCTTTACGCATACGCAGTTACGATCTTGAAAACTACTGCCCGGACAATGTCGGGCACCCCATCTAGTCTATTATATATTCAAGTTCGTTTGTCTGTGTGTGTGTGTGTGTGGGGGGGGGGGGGGGGGGGTTTGTCTTACCAACTTGACGAGGTAACTAGACAGAAGAGTTTGCGTGTTTCGCCTTACCGAGGTACAAAAGACAAAAGAAACCCTTTACCTCGGTTGTTTTCCCAGAACTGTACCGGCAAAACGAGGTAGAAACCGTTAGTACACACAAAGGACAAACAATGGGGTACCTCGGTATGTAGGGTAGACAAGACTGTGTGTGTTTGAGGTTAAAAAAACGCACTGGCACAGACATTTCATACTGAAACGTTTTTTTTTTTTTTTTTTTTTTTTTCTTTTAATATGCCGCCGAAAAATTGTTTTCATTTACTGAACCCTGATGGATTTCAAACATGACAAAAAATTACACAAAATTGATTTAAACTAAGTGATGAGCTTAGGAACTGGTTAAACTGACTGGCAATAATTGATGTTATTCATTGATGGGCTCTAATTTAGTCCTTACAAGGATGTTACGCAAGCTTTTGTTTTTCTTATAGGCGATGACAGGTCGAAGATTCAAAGGTTCATTTAATTTAGCATTGGTAAAATTGAATTCATCTTTTAACATTTTTGCTATTTCGATATTCATTCTGTTGTACGTTAAAGTGAAAGGAATGATGGACCTCCTTTCGCATTCGCCCTCTGATATGTTCATACCAAATGGCCAGAGGGTTTGAAGCGTATTGATCCAAAAAGCTTCACGTTTTTTTCTAAATTCATCCGTTTCTTCTAATGTGTCTTTAATTGGTGGTTGTTCAATTGGGTGGATTTCGAAATCGTCCAAAGAATGGCCAGGAAGGTTAAAATGTTGTGCTACTGGGGCATCAGCATTATGTTTTATATCCTGTTTGTGTCTAGTGGCACGTTCTCGGAAAGGATTTTGACTTTGACCAACATACTGTTTCCGACATCGCTTACAAGTGATAAGGTAAATAATGTTTGGTGAATCACAATGGAGGGGGTTACGGATCTGATAATGATTTTTCGTTTGTTCGAGGAAAATTCCTCTTTCTGATCAGGCATAAATGTATGTAGTCTACAACGAGGCTTTTTGCAATTAAATACCGCGCCACTACTATTTTGCAACGGTCTGTTGTGTTCAATCTTCAGTGGTTCGAAATCGGTAGCTTCAGCTGGACTTTCGAGCTTTTTCAGGGTTTGGGATTTCAGGCTACGCAAAAGGCGCAGCGAGTACCCTCTCGATCTGAGGGCGCCAAATAGAGTAGAACAAGCCTTATTAAAATTTACCTTATCTCTTGAATTGCGGTGGAAACGAATGAGCTGTGATTTGATGATACCTTTAAATGTATGTTGAGGATGAAATGATTTTGTGTGCAACAATTGATGTGAATCAGTTGGTTTAAAATATACTTTATAATCTAAATGACCGGACACCTGAAATTGCTTGCCTTCATACACGGTCACGTCGAGAAAATCAACAGAATTTTCACTGATAGTAGCTTTCAATTTAATATTTGGATCGTGATTGTTCAAAATTTCTAAAAATTCATCAAAATCTTCTTTTGAATGTTCCCAAATAATAAAAAATGTCATCTAAATATCTGAGATATACGAGAGGATGCTTTGCACATTTGCTTAAGGCATTTTCCTCCCATTCCGCTACATAAATGCTTGCAAAATTAGGACTGAATCTTTTACCCATAGGACAATCCATTATTTGTAGAAAATATTCTCCATTGAATTGAAAGTCATTACCTTTTAAGCTCAGCTCTAAAAGATCCAAAATTTGTTCATCCGGGCGTTTCGCATCCGGATATTTTTCAAATGCATTTTTAACTGATTTAACACCTTTATCAATATCAATGTTCGTATACATACTGTCGATATCCAAAGTAGCCAGAATTGCATTTTTCGATATTTTCAATTTCGAAATTTTTGACAGGAAATCCTGTGTATTTTTAGATAGCTCGGATGTCTATTTGCTATAGGTTTCAGATGATAATCAATTAATTCCGAGATCGCATAAGATTCCGATTACAATCTGATACAATTGGTCTCCCGGTTGGAGTTAAATCATGCGTCCATGAAGAACGGTCCTTGTGGATCTTTGGTACGATATAAAATTGTCTTGTTTGAGCACTGAGCTTAGCTGTTAAATATTTCAATTGTTTTTTGGTAATGTGACCTTCGTCGAGGAGAAATTTTAAGATCTTATTGAATTTTCGATATTACTAGGCCAATAAGTGAATCTATTTTCTTATAATGTTTAGTATTGCTGAGTTGTCTCGTGGCTTCCTTTATATAATTGTCCCGAGATAGAACAACTACCGACCCACCTTTGTCGGCTGGTTTAATTACTAATTTCTTATTTTTTCGAAGTTTCGTGAGGGCTCTCCGTTCACCAGCTGTTAAATTGTCTTTATCGGAGAGTATGTTCATGCTGAACACCTTTTGGATGATTCGTTTGCTAGCCTCAATAATTTCGGGATCTACTTCACTATCTGGAGGTGACCAACCAGATGATTCTGTAAAAGGAAGTTTCCGACCGCTGGAGTTTCTAAATCGGTCGGCTAATTTCATTTGCCTAAGAAAATTACAGTTATATGATGGTAAATTTGTTTGGTTATCAGTTTTAGGCTTTGGTGCTGGTACAAAAGTTAACCGCGATCTAAAAGCGATTTCTCTTGGGTTGTTAGGTCATTGGTGCCAGACAGGTTAACCACATTAGTTTCTAATCCCATATCTGCTAGGCGGCTGTTACCTTTGCCTTTACTTAGTTTAAATTTAGGTGGTTCAACCAGTGATCGTACATAATATTGGCGGTTCTCGTGGTCTAATGGATTAAATCCTGAGCAACATCAAACTTCGCGTCATCAATTTTAGGTATAACGTTAACGTCCTTCACTTTCCAATGGTTTCGTTGATGATGCTCAGGGTTCTCCTCTCAGCCTGAGGGAGTTTTTGCGAAAAGTTTAGTTCAGCGAAATAAATTTTTGCTGATCAAACTTGACCCTGATATCGCTAAGCATATTCCGCAACTGCTTAACTACGAGATCAGAATTATCTTTTCGAGAATTCACGCCAATATTTAATAATATTTTTTGGGGACTGGACTGGCCCCTGTGCCCTTTAAACATAGAACGCAGATGATTGAATTTGGCGCCGGGGTAACACTCCACCTGGATGTCCGGGTGGGGATTTCGATCAATGCGTCCTAAATTTGAACTTCCAATCATAAGGATGTTTTTTACAAACATCGGGGAGGCGCCAATTTCTTTTGTCAAATTAACTCCGCTTTATGCCGAAACTGGGAGAATTTAGAATCAAATGAGCGGCCCGAGTTGCGGCTCGGTGATTTGACTTTCTCTGAGTACGATATACCTGGTTGAACCACACTAGAGGTAGGAGAAGGGGGAGAAGTAACAGCAGGAGAAACAGGAGAGGAAACAGAAGCAGGAGAGGACACAGAAGCAGGAGAAGAAACAGAAGGCGGAGAAGGAGTTCTAGTGAGAGCACTAGGAGAACCAGAGAAGAAAGGCTGAGGAGGAGTAGGAGGTAGAGGAGCAAGACGAGGCGAGACAGCGTTACTCAATTTGCGAGCATCTTCAGTCACAATATGGACCGGAGATGTTTGCAAATTGAGGCGCTTACTCTGAGAGAAAGAAGAAGTAGAAGGAAAAGAAGAGGGAGAAGTGCTTTGCCTTGATCTTTTCTTATTTTGCTTTTCGCGTTGGGGTAGAGGGACAAAGGAGCAAGACGAGGCGAGACAGCGTTACTCAATTTGCGAGCATCTCAGTCACAATATGGACCGGAGATGTTTGCAAATTGAGGCGCTTACTCTGAGAGAAAGAAGAAGTAGAAGGAAAAGAAGAGGGAGAAGTGCTTTGCCTTGATCTTTTCTTATTTTGCTTTTCGCGTTGGGGTAGAGGGACAACACGGGCCGGGGTTTGCTTGCTCCCTCCCGTATTGTTCCTTACTCCAGACGCTGGGCGACGTTCCGAAATGTGAGACTCATAGGCCGAAATCGTCTTATCTGTCAACTTATTTTTAAAGTTTTTTTGAGCCCAGATCAAGGCACGCGCCGAAGCGCTGCTGAAGTCTATTTTTTGGAGTCCAGGAGGTGATCGCATAGCCAAAGTTATCTTAGACTTCAACTGGTTTAAATTTATCTTATAATGCTCAATTAAAGCATTTAACGTTTGGTTGGCCCATCCCACACTAATCTGTCGAAAAACAGAAAAAATGTGCGGGGTGGGAAGAGCCGGCTTTAGAAAGCCACCTAACTCATCTACTTTCTTCTCCAACTGTTTCGGAAAATCCCGGTTGGCCAAATGCTGTTCTAGGAGCCCAATATGGTGCATACACTTAATCACCTGAAAAGGGGCCTTGACCAATCTAGAATAGGCCTGGAACGATTGTTCCTGGCCTCTTCCAGGCTGGGCAAATCTCTTTCCCTGATGCTTCTGTCTTTTTTGAGCCATTTGAAGAATAGGTAGATGAATTTAAAATGAAATTTAAATGAAGAAATGAAATAAATTAAAATGAAACCTAGATATTACCTATTAGAGAAGATACCTGGATTGGTTGTAGTCTTCAGCAAAGGTAGAAAATAATCCGTCTGTCTCGACGCGTTTCGCTTGGGTTGGCTTTTTCAAAGAGACTTTGAGGAAAATGAGTCCAACTTTGGGAGGGCATTGCGTGTGTAGTTTGGTCCCGGGAAGATGTTTCCTTTATTGGAACTGGGCCCATATTCGCGTATGCGAAGTAACGACTCGGAAACTACTAGGCCGATCGAGATGAAACTTTAGATTTGTATGTAAAGTCCATCGGGTAGTGACTTGCCACCGTCAGGTGTGTGATGGGGCCGTCTTCGCGCATGCGCAGTGACGTGCTCGGAAACTACTGGGCCCTCGGGGAGAAACCTGGGATTTTTTATTACGATCCGTCAGGTGATGATTTGCCACTATTGGCTCTGGGGTGGGAGTCAATCTTTGCTCATGCGCAGTGATGATCTCGGAAACAACCAGCCCGGACGAAGTCCCCCCCCCCCCCCCCCCCCCTCTAATCTAGTCTAAATATATATTTGAGTAATCTTGTTTGTTTGTCGCTTCTCTATAGACTCGAAAACGGTTGGTCCGATTGGGAAGTAATTTGGCATGGGTGTGTAGTTTTGCCCCGGGAAGATTTTTAGCTTTTCAGACATAGGGTAGGTAATGGTCCGTTTTCGCGCATGTGTAGTAACGCTCTCCAAAACTACTGGGCTGATAAACACAGACGGACAGATATACATGCAGACAAACAAGATTACTGTAGAATATACACAGACTAGCTGGAGGGCCAGATTCGTCCGGGAATGAGTTAAATAGGCAGCTGAGCCGAGCACGAGCAATTTGTGTTGCCCAGAAGACTATTGGATGGAACTTACATACAGATCCCAGGTTTGAGTCCATCGGCCCAGTAGCTTCCGAGATTGTTACCGCGCATGCGCGAAGATGGGCGAAAACAATACTGATGATGACCGATGACTACCCGATAGACTATACATAACAACCCAAGTTCCGTCCCGGTCGGCCGAGTAGTCTCCAAGATGGTCACTATGCATGCGTAAGACGGCGCCAGACCCCATGCTCGTATAGCCATGTCCCTTCGGAACCGAAACTCCACACCCATGCCAAGTTTCGTCCCGATTGGCATAGCGTTTTCGAGTCTATAGAGAACAGACAAACACAGACAAGATTACTCAAATATATATTTAAATACTAGATGGAGGTGTTTGACTTAGTCTGAGCTATTGTCTCTGAGCATGCGCAAAGATTGAATCCCACCCCCTATCCGACGGTGGCAAATTACTACGCAATGGACTGAAATCGCCACTGCGCATGCGAGAAGACGTGCCCCGCCCCATAGTCGATGGTGAAGAATAAATAACCCGATGGACCCTACAAAAAAAAATCCCAAGTTTCGTCCCGATCAGCATAGTAATTTTCGAGCTCGTCACTGCACATGCGGGAAAACGGACCCCACCTCATACCCGACGTTGGAAAATGAATACCCGATGGACCCTACATAAAAATCTCAAGTTTCGTCTCGATTGGCCCAGTAGCTTCCGAGATTTGTACTGCGCATACGCGAAGACGGGCCCTAATCCCACGGATAAATAGCCTATGTCCTTCTCGCACCAAAGCTACACGTCCATTTTAAGTTTCGTCTCGATCAGCCGTGCCGTTTTCGAGTCCATAGAGAACAACCGACAGGCAGAGAAACAGGCAGGCAGGCAGGCAGGCGGGCGGGCGGGCGGGCGGGCGGGCGGGCGTTCGGGCAGGCAGGCAGGCAGGCAGGCAGGCAGGCAGGCAGGCAGGCGATTACTCAAATGTATACCTGCATGTATATATATTATAGGCTAGATATAGGCTAGATTGGGTGCACGATTTCGTCCAGACTATTGTCACTGCGCATGCACAAACATTGGCTCCCATCCCACCCCATAGCCGAAGGTGGCAAATCACTACCCGATGGACCACGCATACAATTCTAAGATTTCGTCTCGATCGGCCCAGTGCTTTCCAAAATGGTCACTCTGCATGCGCAAAGACGGCCTCATCCCACACTCGACAATATCAAATCACTACTCGATGAACTCTACAAACAAATCGCAAGTTGTGCCCGATCGGACCAGTAGTTTCCGATATCGTTACTGCGCATGCGCGAAACCTTACGCCATTACAATCTCGGTATAGCCTATACCTTTCCCGGGCTTAACCTACACACCCGTGCCAAGTTTCGTCTCTATTGGCCCAGTCGTTTTCGAGTCTATAGAGAACAAACAGAGAAGATTACTCAAATATATGTATCGTCCGGGTTATTGTTACTAAGATTTAATCCCACCCATAGTTGGAAAATGACTACCTGATGGACCCTACATACAAATTCCAAGTATCGTTCCATTCGGCCCTGTAATTAACACGACCGTTCCTGCGCATGCGCGAAGACGGGCCCCACCCATACCCGATAGTGGCAAATCACTACCCGATGGACCCTACATACATACCCCAAGTTTCGTTCCCAGTAGTTTCCGAGATCGTTTTTGCTCGTACGCCCCCCCCCCCCCCCCCCCCACACACACACTCCATGTTCAAATAGCCTATGTCCTTTTCGGGCCCAAGCTACTCAACCACGACAACATTCTGTCCCGATCGTCCCAGCCATCTTCGAGTCTATGGAGAACAAATAGACAGACGAAGGGACAAGATTACTCAAATATATATATTGACTAGATGGGGGTGCTCAACTTTGTCTGTTTTTTTTTATCTTGGTGCGTGCGCAAAGATTGGCTCCTAGGCCATTGCCGACGGTGGCAAATTACTACCCGATGTACCATACATACAAAATCCCAGGTTTCTTCCCGATCGGCCTAGAAGTTTCCCATGTCGTTTCTGCGCATGCGTCAAGACGGCCCCCAGCCCAAACCCGACTGTGACAAATGACTACCCGGTGGACCCCACATACAAATTCCAAGTTTCGACCCGATCGAAACAGTAGTTTCCGAATGCGCCACTACGCATGCTTGGGGTCGGGCCCCATCCCATACCTGCAAATCGCTACACTATGGTCCATATAATTATATCCCAGGTTTCGTCCCAATCGGCCGAGTAGTTTCCGATATCGTCACTGCGCATACGCGAAGTCGGGCCCCCAAGCCATGCCCGGAAGCCCCAATCCTTTCCAGGCGCAATCTACACACCCAGGCCAAATTTCGACCCGATCAGCCAAGTCGGTTTCGAGTCTATGGAGGACAAACCAACAAACAAAGAAACAAACAAGATTACTCAAATATATGAAGAGAGGATAGATTTTATCAAAAGTGGGCATTTTATCAAAAGTGGTGATCTTGTTCGTTTGTGACATCATAAGTGGTCGATTTTATATCAAAAGTGCCTAGCTACATCAAAAGTGGGCGATTTTTACACAAAAGTGGCAAGCTACATCAAAAGTAGTAAATATATCAAAAGTGGGCGCAACACATGTTTAGGTAAACTAGTCCCTCACCCCACCCTCAATGTCCGACTATAAAATGGACAACCGTGATTTATCACCGAAATGAGTTTACATGGACGTCCGTGATTTATCACCGAAATGAGTTTATTATACTAATGGTTAGTTTGTTACAAAAGTGGTTTTATTGCAAAAGTGGTTGGTACGCGATAGCCACTCTTGTAATAAAGTTTATTGCAAAAGTGGTTGCGTACTTTCTCCAGACACTGCCACGTTTCAACTGGTGAATGAACACTTTATTCCCTTGAACGACACACAGACATGTTTCGGTAAACTAGCTCTCAACTCACCCCAATGTCCAACTATAAAATGAACGTCCGTGATTCATCACAAAAATAGGTGTGGTACGCGATAACCACTTTTGTAATAAAGTTTATTGCAAAAGTGGTTACTTCCTTCCTTCGGTAACTTCCAAGTTTCATCAGGTGAATGGAATGGACACGTTATTCCATTGAACGACATACAAACATGTTAAGGTAAACTTGTCCCTAACACCACCCCATTGTCCAACTATAAAATGGACGTCCGTGATTTATCACCAAAATGAGTTTATTACAATAATGGTTAGTTTATTACGAAAGTGGTTTTATTACAAAAGTGGTTGGTACGCGATAACCACTTTTGTAATAAAGTTTATTGTAAAAGTGCTTGCGTACTTTCTTCAGTCACTACCAAGTTTCAATGGGTGAATGGACACGTTATTCCATTGAACGACACACAAACATGTTTAGGCAAACTACTCCCTCACCCCACCCCAATGTCCGACTATAAAATGGACGTCCGTGATTTATCACCGAAATGAGTTTATTACAATAATGGTTAGTTTATTACAAAAGTGGTTTTATTACAAAAGTGGTTGGTACGAGTAGTATGTAATGTGGTTTTGGGGCCCCATTGGCAGGATCTCATTGCAGGATCTTATGTGACGTCATAGTCACGTGACCCAATGGCGCCATGTTGTGCTGTCATGGTAACCCGCGTGGGCGGCCATCTTGTAACGTCATCCCCACAGTGATACGTGGTGTGACTGCGCATGCGCAGTGCGTGTTGTTAGGGTGATACGTGTTTCCGTCGTCCATTTTGTATACTGGAGGCTGCCATCTTGGTTTCTATAGCGGTACGTGATTGCTATGTTACCAATGGCTTCTAACAAGACAGGGGTATGTTCGGGGGTGTGTTCCTTTGTAGAAGAGTAAATCTGATTACCACAAACAACCCGACAATCCCCCCAAATCACTAAAATATATCCCAATTCACCGAAATTGACTTTATTTCCCCAATTTATCGGCTTAGCACGTAGTGCTATAGTACTAAGGGGTACAAGGGGGTGCATTCGATTGAACTGGAGTAATGTTCTGGATTGGAATTCTCCCAGAATCCCTTTTTGGATCCCTATCCCATGACGTTTTTTCCCATTAAAAGACAAGTTCCTTTGGTAATTACCCAGAATTCTCCGATTCTCTCTATATATGCAATAGTTTTCGTCTATCTGACCCTGTTCCTTTGTTCTAGAGTATACTCCAGTAGCGTAGACGAGCCTATTAGTTGAAACAGTTTACCTTATTATTACTATATTTAGCAATTTCTGGTCTATTCTTGTTAGTTCTGACCCTATTCCAAGTACTCTTGTTGTTTCATTTATCTAGATAATAACTAACCAATCAGATTGCTTGATTTCCCATACTCTGTATGCAGAGTTATCTCCTTTCTGTATAACAAAAGCAGTCCCAAAGCCAATAAGCTATCGAGCAGTTACTGATAAGTCATTGCTCGAACGACTCGAAGCTCATCGAGCAAATGAGCCTTAGAGCAATTGCTCGATCGAGTGACTCGGCATATTGCTCGAACGACTCGAATTCCATCGAGCAAATGAGCCTTAGAGCAATTGCTCGATCGAGTGACTCCTCGAACGACTCGACGACTCATTTCAGAAAAAGGGATTCCATAGCCACAGTCGTTTTCGAAAAAAGGATTCCACAAATGGGATTCCAAAAAGGGATTCCATAAGTGGGATTCCGTCTTAGATTCAGATTCAGATTCTTTATTTACGGTATACATATAAAAAAACGTTTTACAGATAAATGTTTTACAGACAATGTATTCAGCATACCGTGGGAAGTGACATAGCCAGATTGGCTGTCTACCTGACACTCCCTAGAAAAATAAAAATCGCAACAGACTGTGATGAAGTGATCGGTCTTGACGTAATTAGTCTAATTCCTAATGAGGGATGGGTGTTCATATTCTTTTGCCAATAATTTGTTCTCGTATAAAAAATAAGTTAGGGGGAAATAATTATAGATTCCAGCGGACGACTGGAACCTCAATATTGCTAATATCCCGAAACAACCTGCTTAATATATTGTTAACACAGTTCAGGGTTGCAAACAGTAACAACAGATCCCGTCATAAACTATCGTATAAATCTTGGAATAATACAAGTCTGTTAATGGGAGGTCCACATCGGCTGACACACGATGGGGCGCAAATAGCGGTGAATCAGCCCGTTTCAGTTTAAACTGGAACGGCTCCCCCGCGGTACCTCACGGTGTGACAGTCGGCATGACACGAAAATTATTTGTGCATTTTCACGGATCAAATCGAAGGATTTGCAGGTTGTACAGGACGAGGATACCAGAATGGGACACAGAGCATAACTTGGGTGTATAAGTTCTTTTTGGTAAGTTCTTCTCGGTAATTTAATGAAAATACTGATTTTTTTATGTACATTCTTGGCAACAAGGGTTATTACACCGGACATAATTTGAGTAGGAAGAAATAAAATCGGAGGTTAATTTGCGTCTAAAGGCGGTTCTATTGTTAATATTTCGAACAGTGACGTCTAGAGCATTCCATAATTTCGGGAACGTGTATAATGGAAGTTTATCTAAGGTACGGTTTCGTGTTTTTTCTATGTTCAGAAGTCCAGACTGTCTGGTTGTTCTACCTGACGAATTGTCATTTACGTTGAACATATCATTAAAGGAAGAAGGTAAATGGCCTTTATGCCAGTCAAACATGAACAGCAATGCATGTAGTTTAAACAAATCGTCAACTTTGAGGATTTCATCCTTCTTGAACAGAGGGTCAGTATGAGAGTTGTATTTTTTGTTATTGACAATTCGTAATGAACGCTTCTGCATAATAGCTAATTTATTAATTGCTTTCGAGCTCCCCCATGTTACGATTCCATATATTAAATGGCTGTGAACCAGGGCGAAATACAATGTCTTCAGGACTCGATGAGGGAGGATATTTTTTACTTTGTTGAGACTATAGTTTGCTCGCGCTATTTTCGAGCTTATTCGGGATATGTGGGCTTTGTAGGATAAATGTTCATCGAGGCTTATTCCCAAAAACTTTATGGATTTTTCTGGTTCGTTGTCTCCGACCTTCTTAATAACTTGGTTATTTATTTTTACCTCATGACGGGAATCAGTATTCCTTCCTTTTGTTGGATTAAGTATAATGTATGAGGTTTTTTTAGCATTCAGCATCAACTCGTTCACAGAGCACCATTCGAATATTTTTTGAAGTTCTTCGTTAAAATAAGGTGTTATTGAACTACAGTTGAGACCAGAGCAGTGTACTGTAGTGTCATCAGCGAACGACAAGAGATTAAGCGAAGTTGAGTTACTTATATCATTTATATACAGAAGAAATAAAACGGGGCCCAAGATCGAGCCCTGTGGGACACCACAGCTTTGCCTGGCAAAGTCAGATTTTTGTTCGTCATATAGAACATATTGGAATCTATCGGACAAGTAGCTTCTAAACCAGTTGTTGGCTAGTCCTCTGATGCCGTAGTATTCGAGTTTGCCCAATAGTATTTCATGGTTTATCGTGTCGAATGCTTTAGACAGGTCCAAGAATAGTGCCAGTGTACTATTCTTTTCCCGTTTATTGTTTTCCATAGCGGTGCTTTTGGGGAGTTGGAGGACTGGGTGAATCGTGCTATGACGTTTTTGAAATCCGTATTGATAAGGATATAAGATATTAAACCTCTCGAGATAAATTCTAAGTCTTTTGTCCATGAGCTTTTCCATTACTTTTGAAAAAGCTGGAAGGATACTAATGGGTCTGTAGTTTGTAAAGCTGTGCTCGTCGCCTGATTTGAAAATGGGTACCACCTTTGCGATTTTCATTCTATCTGGTACTTTGCCCTCGGTAAAGGAATGTGGGTAATGGGGACCAATATCTCATTTATCGTTTGTTTAAGAAGACTGGTTGTGATACTATCGCAATCTTTCGACGATTTTACTTTCATTCTGTTTACAATTTGACTAACTTCTACAGGATTTGTGGGTAGAAGATAAAAGTTGTTGGAAACACTACCATGCATGTAGTTTAAATACGATTTATCCGGTTTCTGGATCTGGTCGGATATGGTTCTACCAACGTTGACGAAAAAATTATTGAATTCTCTTGCAATGTCCTGGGCTTCGATTATTTCTGTACCTCCCTGGACAAAGAAAGCGGGTAGTCTGCTTTCACGTTTTCCTTTATTGATAGCTTCGTTTAAGATCTGCCATGTTCTTCGCATATTGTTCCTATTTTCATTCAAGATATCCCTATAATAAATTGATTTACATTGTTTCTTAACTTTATTAAAAATTTTACAGTAGTTTTTGTAATTTCGTAAATTATGTTCATTAGGGTTTTTAAGTTTTCTTGTATAGAATTTTTCTTTATTAACTGAGGATATGACAAGTCCCTTTGTCATCCAAGGTTGTTTTTTAATAAATTTATTGTTCTGGCGGACACGCTTCAAAGGGAATGCCTTATCGTAAGCTTCCATATAGATGTTTAAAAATGTTTCATATGATTCATTGGGACAGTTTGAAAGCAAGACAGGGTGAAAATTACTTTCTGAGAGTAATTCTTTAAATTCAGACATTTTTTCCGCGTTTATGATTCGTTTTATAGTAAACCGTGGTGTATCATTTGCCTTGGTAGATTCTTCAATGTAAAAAAACACCAAAGTGATCTGATACATCTGTTATAATTATACCCGGTATTGTTGTTTGTGAAACATTGTTTGAAAATATGTGGTCTATCAGAGTAGCTGAATGATTAGTTATTCTCGTTGGCTTGGTTATATGAGGCAAGAATCCTTGGCTAAACATGAGATCGACAAATTCTTCTGTCTTGGAATGTATATTTGCTTTTAAAAGGTCCAGGTTGAGATCCCCCATGATATAAACTTTCTTGTTTTCGGCATTCAGAACATCCATTATTTCACCTAATTTTAATATGAGGAGGTTTATATCGGCTTTCGGTGGAGTGTTTGGTCTATATATGACGCCAATTATTTTAGAGTTGTGTTTATCTTCAACTTCTATGAAAAGAGATTCGAAAACGTGGGGGGTGAAAATTGTAATATCACTTCGAACTTTATAGGATATCCCCTCTTTTATATATAGCCCAACTCCCCCTCGGCCATCATCATTTTCGGGTCTCATGCATTTGATAATTGGCGCATAACCCTCCAGAGTAAACGAGTTTTGTGGGGGAATTTGAAATATTTCTGTGAGTCCAATTATGTCAAAAAAATTATTATTTGTTTGTAAATTATAGAGCAGGTTCTGGAAGGAATCCCAGTGAGCCTTTAAGCTTTGACAGTTAAGATGGAACAAAGAAAATTCTGAGTTTATTTTACTAGTCATAGACTGAAAATCTTTAGGTGTAAAGTATTTACACTCATTTGAGTGGAGTTTAAACGGAGATTCGTCATTTTCTGGGGAGGAACATACTTTCTCATTATAGAGCTGTATAAAGTCATACTCTGGTTCCATTTGCACCTCGTCTAGTGCAACATTACCCGCCATAGGTCATTATCGTACCGCCCGCTCTTCCGCAGGAAAAGTATAATAATATTTCCCTAAATAATAAGTGGTAAATGAACTGTTCATGAGGGACTATCGATACTTCAGTATTTTAGTCACAGTCTGTTGCAATATGAATCCATGATTTGAGGTCAGATTGGGAACACAATAACTCTGTACATATATCAAAACTGTTAAAAATATACATATACATATACATATACTTATTGAGTGCGACATCACTTTACTTACAGTTGTTGTCACGCGATAATTCGGGTGGGTATATGTTTTAAATTAGGTTGTTCAAAAAACTGTTATGGGATTTGGATTTGGAGGACTTTCACATGGAAGGATATCGCAATAATATTAATTTATTACAACAAATGATGATAATATCCATTCTGAAAACTGAACACTGGACTCAACTTTCAGTATTTTAGATACGATTATCTTATACTGCCTTGTTTGCTGCAAAGTATTGCTGTTGAGTTACACACACTCAAGTAATTTTTTTATAAGCTTTGTTTCCCTGCATTTAGATCTACAATGCAATAAATCACTGGTGAAAATAAAGACTGCATTAAGGCTGGCTGACCCTTTGGTGTTGCTGAATTATACACGCTGAAGTGATTTATTTACATAATTTAATTCCATGCTGCACAGTACTGTCATGCAAGAAATCACTGGTGAAAGATATCAATTTCAGTTACAAAACACTGAACTCAGCTCTCAATATTCCACATATGTTTCATCAACTCCGGCCATGTCTGCCATTAAGCAGCCATGACCCGGTTTGATGAAAATTGGTGAGATACAACGACTTAATTTGTCTTGAAAAAAAAAGAAAAAAAAGAAAGAAAAAAAAAAAAAAAAACCTGGGCCATTTCATCTCTCGCACAGTCCTCCACAGAACGGATGGGGAAATTAGCAATCTTCAATTGTTCGATTGCGACAAACGTGAGTATTTTTTTTCTGTTTAGATGGCAACCTATTAAGGATACTAAACATCTTAGTTAAAATCAAATACACGAAATTACTGATGAAAATATCAATTCTGGTAGTGGAACACTGGACTCATCTTTCAATATTTCAAATATGTCTATCAAATCTAGCCGTGTCTGCCGCAAAGCAGCCGTGACTGTTTTAATGAGCATGATCTTTTACAAATAGTCAAGTTATGAAAACAATTAGCATTTTATGGACTTATTTTGGGCGTTCGGACACTTTAACACTCGAACAGTCAGTCGCACAATCACTGGTGAAAATATTAATTCAAGTTACAGGACTCAGCTGTCAATATTCCAGATCTTTTTCATCAAATCCGACCATGCCCGCCATTCAGCAGTCGTGATCCGGTTTGATGAAAAAGTGGAGAAAAACAACGACTAAAGTTATCATATGAAAAACTCTGGGTTATTTCAACACTCGTACAGTCCTCCATTCAAGTGATTTATTTACATCCTTCAATTCTATACCGTCTTATGTCAAGTGACTCGCAACTATTGCTCGAACGACTCGAATCCCATCGAGCAAATGAGCCAACGAGCAATTGCTCGTTCGAGTGACTCCTCGAACGACTCTTCGACTCATTTCAGTATTTGAGGATACCTATGACATGGCCACGTATCAGTTGAGGATACCTTTTGAGGATTCTAAATTGAGGATACTTATCGAGGATACCTTTTATAGGATACTTATCTGAGGATATTATATAGGCTGTACATATCCCTGTAGGTCTCTTGCTGGCCTTTAGTACTATTAATCCACCTAATGCTTCATGTTATCCTATGACTGGTATAAGTAGTATGCAATGCTAGGCATAGGGGTATTGTGGGTAGGGGTACTGCCTGGTAGTTTAGAACGGTACTATAGTATGGGCGGTATATACACCTATAGGCCCCTGTTAGTGCTTGGTACTATTAACCAACCGACTGCTTTGTTTTGTTATGTGGCTGGTATATGTAGTACGTTATGGTAGACCTAGTGATTTTGTGGGGGGGGGGGGGGGGGGGGTAAATGCTTGGTAGTTTAGACTGGTAGTATAGACTGGTATGTATATATCCTTGTAGGTCTCTTGCTGGCCCTTGGTGCTACTGATCCACCAGGTGCTTCATATTATTGAGCTGTATTCTGGGGTGGAGGTTAATGCCGGGTAATACAGATCGGCAGCAGCGTATGGTAGGTATATTCCTCTGTAGGTCCCATCCTAACCGTTGATAATATTAACCTACCAAATGCGCTGTATCATCTTGTTACTGGTAAGATGGTACGTAATAGCAGTAGTTCTGGCCCTATTCCAAGTACTCTTGTTGTTTCATTTATCTAGATCATTTATATAAATTATAACTAACCATTGATTTCCCATAATCTGTATGCAGAGTTATCTCCATTGTGTATAATAAAAGCCTATATCCAATGGCCATATTCCCAGGCACCCCAATTTCGGCACCCCTTTTTTAAGAATCCCATTTGTGGAATCCCTTTTTTCTGAAATGAGGATAAGAGTCGTATTAAAAATCTCTCATTGAGGGATTTTTAATACGACTCATCCTCATTTCAGAAAAAAGGGATTCTCCAGAAGGCACCCCAATTTCAGCACCCCTTTTTTAGGAATCCCATTTGTGGAATCCCTTTTTTGTCAAATGAGAATAAGAGTCGTAGTAAATTAGAGAAGTCTGATTGGTTAGTTATTATCTAGATAAATGAAACAACAAGAGTACTTGGAATACGGTCAGAACTAACAAGAATAGACCAGAAATTGCTAAATATAGTAATAATAAGGCAAACTGTTTCAACTAATAGGCTCTTCTACGATACTGGAGTATACTCTAGAACAAAGGAACAGGGTCAGATAGACGAAAACTATTGCATATATAGATAGAATCGGAGAATTCTGGGTAATTACCAAAGGAACCTGTCTTTTAATGGGAAAAACGTCATGGGATAGGGATTCAAAAAGGGATTCTGGGAGAATTCTAATCCAGAACATTACTCCTGTTCAATCGAATGCACCCCTTTGTACCCCTTAGTACTATAGCACTACGTGCTAAGCCGATAAATTGGGGAAATAAAGTCAATTTCGGTGAATTGGGATAGATTTTGGTGATTTGGGGGGATTGTCGGGTATTTGTGGTAATCAGATTTACTCCTCTACAAAGGAACACACCCCGAACATACCCCTGTCTTGTTAGACGCCATTGGTAACATAGCAATCACATGCCACTATAGAAACCAAGATGGCAGCCTCCAGTATACAAAATGGACGACGGAAACACGTATCACCCTAACAACACGCACTGCGCATGCGCAGTCACACCACGTATCACTATGGGGATGACGTCACAAGATGGCCGCCCACGCGGGTTACCATGACAACACAACATGGCGCCATTGGGTCACGTGACTATGACGTCACATGAGATCCTGCAATGAGATCCTGCCAATGGGGCCCCAAAACCGCATTACATACTACTGGTATGCGTTAACCACTTTTGTAATAAATTTTATTGCAAAAGTGGTTGTATTACAAAAGTGGTTGGTACAGTGCACATATCGTCGCCTGAGTGCTAGAACATTCTAGCACTCAGGCGACGATATGTGCGGAGCGGATTTTCATTTTCCGCAGGGTTTAGTGTTGGTTTTCATGGGGATTTCAAAGAATAGGCATGCAACAAACAGAATTAGTAGAAAGTCTATTTATTTCTGAAATACAAAAGTACAATTTCAATGCAAAAGAACTTTACAACAAAACAGGAAACGGATTCGACATCAAGCTGAAAGAAAAGGTGTTAAAATGTGGCAACTATCATGAGGAGTTTGTTTAAGTCAAAAGATCAGGGGTTTTGTTAGACAAATGGCATGTATCAATATGTATTTTGGAATACACGAACGATTAATAACATTAGTGTAAGAGATAAAAATGATATGACATTTCTCGGACTGCCACTGCATGTGGTCGGTCGAAAGGGTTTCAGCACTTTTGTAAAATGCTGATAGACTTCTTCCCCACATTGATTAGTTCTGCATTTATCAACTTCATCCCAGTATCTGAAAAATAGGGGAAAACGTATATATAGCAACTCATCATTGTAATTTTCATCAATTATTATGTTTGTTGTCACGTGTGTTTGCATTCTTCAGAATGTGCGCGCACCCCTCTACCAACCCCTATGCAGCCATATACATACCCTCTACTGCAGGTTACACAATATCACATGCATTTTGGAAGTCACTGAAGGTTACAAATATCGCGTTGACTGCCACAATGAACCATCCACAATGCTTCATCTGGTATCAGCATTGGTAACGGGACGGATATATTATGGCGACAGATCCCATTTGAAAAATTCTATGCACTATGCGTGTAAAAACAACTGTAAAAGAAGAGAACTGTTAGCAGGGGATATGTGCGAATTTTGGCTCACTTCCAAGGTGAGCTAGAAAAGTTTATTTTTGGAAAAATTCAAATTTTTCTGGTTAAAAAATGATTTTCTTGGAAAATGAAATCAACTTTTCCCCGCAAACTCCGGGTTTTTCCAGGAAAATGTTTATAATTCGAGCATTTTAGGCTCACTTCGACGGAATTTGTAAAAAAATGTTTAAAACATTCACCGATTTGACGAATTCACTTTTCACAAATTTAACGCCGGGTCTTTCGCGAAAAAAATCACTTTTTCACAGACGTAACACGGACTTGGCGATCGGTGCGAATGTTTTCGACATGCCCGGAATGGGATTTTGCACGACGGTGATCGATGCAGGTAAGAAAGCTGTGACCGAAGCGAGCGGTAGAATAGCTTCGGAAGCTGGCAATAGAGGTGCCGACGCGTTGATTAATTAATTGATAACTCCATCACAGCCACCTGCCAAACGATCGAGGATCAAACCGAAAAGTTGGAGAGACTTCTATGATGGTGTTGTACCAATACAGGACTTAACTAAAATGACGAAAGGATCGGGATTGAAAGTGATTTATAAATAAAGAAAAACTCTTTTATATATATAAGAAATAGAAATTAGAATAAAAAAAATAGGAAAAAAACATAATTCAAAAGATAGTAAAAAAAATTGAGAAAACAAAATGGATATCAAAGACATGTCTCGGAATGACGTGATGACCAAGAGAGCGAACGACGAGTTCTTTCCAGAGAGCATAAAAGGTCTGATAGTGGGAAAATCGAATTGTGGAAAGACCGATCTCTTAATGAATCTATTTTTGCGACTCAGCTGGTTGAATTATGACAGATTATTTGTTTTCGGCAAGAGTCACTTTCAACTGGAATACAGATTGCTTCGAGTGTGCGTAAATTACCCAATGACGTCATAGCGAGAATCTTCGACAATCGAGACGATTTGGAAGGACACGAGACTTCGAATATATTGGAATGGGTGGCGAGAGAACTGACTAGGAGAAACGTCGAGAGTTCGAACATCGAATGTCTGTTTTACAAGAATGACGACGGCGTTCCCGATCCCAGACAGTTGAAGTTTGGGAATAGGAATCTCATTACCTTCGACGATCTGCTGTTGGAGAGACGGAATCGATGTGAATCGTATTACATTCGAGGACGTCACAGCAACGAGGATTGTTTCTATCTGTCTCAGAATTATTTTCGACTGCCCATACAGACGATAAGGGAGAATGCTAATTTCCTGTGTCTCTTTCGTCAGTGAAGAATTCAGGAGATTCTGTTATAAGGTGTGGGACAAAGGACTTCAGAATTTCGTGGTGATCGATTTGACTAGTAAATTTAACAAAGGAAAATATCGAAGCGGATTCGACGATTTTTTTATATTTTCGATTATAATAGAGAAGAAAATAAAAGAAAATAAATATCGATAAAATATAAAAATATACAACTAATAAAAAAAAGTCAGAACATCTATTAGAACAGATAGTCGAGAATACGGCTGCGAAACAGTCCTTTCAAATCATTGTGAGTCACGACACTACTCGATTCATGACTAAATTCGAACCTTCCATAGAATTGAAGAGGGAAAAGAGATACGAGATTGCATTGGTTAGTATCGAGACTTCCTATTCGTTTCCCAACGTTACCAAAAAGAACAACGTGTTCAAGTATTCTGACGCAGTGGACTGGTTCTAGATTCGAATTCCCAAAGGGAGTTATGACATAGACGATCTGAACCATCACATCCAGACGAGAGTGAGGACCTGTGGTCACGAAAGCAAGATAATAAGACTCGCTCCAAACCTCAGACGATATTAGACTTGGGAAATGATTTTCGAGTGGATTTTAGTGTGGAAGATTCGATCGGCAAAATGTTGGGATTCGATCGAGGTCTCGCTGCGTCTTAAACTATGGTCGACATTCTCGCATAGCATTTTAATAGCATTTTAGTGAAAGTCAATGTGATCGCGGGATGTTACATCGACGGTAGCACTCAACCTATGATCTACTCATTCTTTCTGGATGTTTTGCCAGGTTACAAGATCATGGAGCGACCTCGAAATCTCGTCTATTTACCCGAGATCCTGGACGCGTTGGATAGCATCGAAACCACGTTGACGGATTAGAACAGCGATCTGTTAGATCTTCATGGAGAGAGAGTGATTATACGATTTTACATCAGAGAGATATGAAATAATAATAAATAAAATTTGAATAAAAAATAAAAAAAATTTTTTTGTTTTTTTAATTTTTTTATATATTTATTCATAATAATAAAAAAAACTTATAATATTTATAATTCGAAAAAAATATAAATGTAATCAAATAAAAAAAATGACTTGATACATCATTAAAACGTGAACATATCCGAAGTACAGAAAGCTAAAGTTTGCAGAGCATTGAGTCATCGAGGCGAAGCCATTAGATTTAAATTCAGTTACGAAGATCTGGTGAGTGGCGGTAGCGATCAGATCGCCTTGACTAACACTCAAATCAAAAGGATGGAGAAAGTGATTCGTTATTGAACGGGAACGACGGCGAGACTAAATCACGCTCAAATGAGATACAATCTGAGAATGAAAGGCGGTTTTTACCACTATTGGTGGGACTCGCCGCCAAAGCATTACCTGTTCTCACGAAGACGTTGTTGTCAGCTCAAGGCTCTCTCGGGACTGCCAGTTCGGGAGTCGACAAATTAATGAGTAGTGGAGTGTTTTAAAAGAGGAGGGGAAACGGACTGTTTTTGAAGAAGGAAGGGGCCGTGTTCGTGTAGACGCCGAAGGTAAAAGATTGCATCTAGGACCCGCAAGAAAAGGCAGTGGCGGCGATGCTTTTTAAATTCCTTCTTCTTTTTATTCTCCTTCTTCTTTTTATCGACGACCTTCCATTTAGTGCAAGTAATGTATTTTTCGTCGTTTTTCACAATGCAGCTCAACTCCCCCTCGCTGACACCCATATTTTCCACGAACAGGTGACTGCCGTAGCCCGAGAGATTGTGAAATATCACCGGATAGAATTCAGCCTCTCAAAATCTTAAATTACATATGCTGCGAGCAGCACCATGAAACTGCCCCGTGTAACTCTAACTTTTTTAAAATTATTTTCACAGTTATTATCGACTACAGATGTGACATTTGGAGGTTTCAGCGTATTCTCGCTCTTGCTCTGGCGTGATGATCATGTCTTCAGATTTTTTTTATTTTTAAATTTGTCGTATAATTCTTGAATTTGAAATTGAAAGATTCTAACGTGTGTACGGATATTTGAGCCTTGTCGTCGTCATCTGAACATTTGCTGTAGATGATTTTTTTATCATATAGAAAACGAGGCAATTTTATACAGGAAGACGTTCTCAAAGGATCATGTCTTTCCACGTGAATCTCAAGATTCAATATCTTCTTGAACGTCCAACCACTTCCCTTGTTTTGATAAGTAGCCATTGATTCCAACATCTTGTCTTTCATCGCTTCACAAACGTAGGATAATTCGTCGTCTCCGAACACAGTCTCCATTTTAGATTGAAAATAGGCATCTTGCACCACGCTCTCATCGGTTTTCGCGTCGATCCTTTTCATCAGATAATGCAAGATCATTTTTATTTTTAGACCCCTATCTAGATGTTCTTGAAACACATCCAACACTCCACCCTTCGCCCATTCCATGAACGATTCGGGATTGAGATTTGCGAGACTGGGAATCACATCGAAAGTTTTAAAATATCCTTTAATGGCGACATCCCGCTGTATCGGAATCAACGGTTTCTCTACAGCTCTGAATACGATTCCTTTTATTGCACCGAGTCCCTTGTTTTCTTTCAACGTTCTCAAGACTTCATCAAGCGTTTTTTTCTAACGAATCGTCATCTCGAACCGCATCACTTTTTTCAGTCTCTTTTAAAACCTACCGCTCCACTTTTCATTTAACAGTCTTCTTCTTAGTTTCCACAATCGTTTGTCAAGATTGTTTCATCCTCTTATTTCTTGCCACGATTCGAGTTTTTACCTCTACCGCAGACCTTTCGTTTTCGTCCACCCCATTCCAATAGAGTAAATGATCGATGGATTTCTTTTTTCATGTGTTTGACACCTTTCAAATTAGATGACTGACGTACTTTGGCTTGTAAATTAACCAGTGGTTGGTTATAAGTCTCAGCACACACAAGGTTAATCGATTCTCCTCTGGTCCTATGACTGCTGTGATTTTTAATTCCTAGATTTCTACAGTACTGTTTCAACTGGGATACTGTAGAGAAATATAACTTTTCCATGTTGGACGTTTTTGTTTTTTGGCATTTTTTATGTTAAAACTTCTTATTTTGATATATATTATTTAGAGGTTTTTTTGTTTTGTAAAAAAAGGATTTGTGAATTGTTTTAAACTTCTTATTTTAATATATATACTTATTTTTTTTAGCACGAAACCCCAATTTCTTTTTCTATTAAGGTTCAAATTTGTGTTTTGTGTTTAAGAAAAAAAATTGAATCTCATTGGAAAAAAAAATAATTGTACTCCGTAGAAAACAAGAACTAGGTCACTTTTCCCCAATTCATTCCTATCAGAGTTGAGGCATCGAGAGACATCTGGCCCTCAGATTCGCATTTTTTACTCATTTGGTGATGAATTTATTGCATGCTGTCTAAAGAGTGACGGAAATTATATTTACAATCAATCCCACACTTTTTCAAAGTAAGAAAAATAACATCTGGTTATTTTTATTATTCAAAAATGAAGTCTAAATAGTAAAAAGCAATCACGCGTGATCAAACGAGCGTGAAAGACGTGCAGACAATCTTATACACTCTTAATGTTTTTTTTTTCAAGTCGCGATTAAAATCTATCTATAATGGATTTTCACATAACGTCGTAGACGTGACAAGCATATTAATTTTGAAGTTATTTCCCTTTTGATACACCCATTAGAACACGATATTCACGGTCTCAAACGTTAGTTGTTTTCCAGTGATCAAATTCAATCTGTGAACTAATTTCTCGCAAACATTGGAAAAAATTCTTCTGTCTCAGAACATCGACACATTGTCTGGATCGAAATCTTCTATATTCACTGGGAGGATGGTTAAAAATCGTCTTGGAATTCGTACATTAAATCCAGATTGGTCTCGCTCCATTTTAAAAGTAAAAATATTCATCTGTCAACCCACTATTTTCCAGTCTGTTAATTCAATAGGGTTGTGAGATTCTAACCTGTAAATTTTAGTGCCAAACTTGGAATAGCGTTCGACCCCAATCAATTTTAATGCGGATTTCTTTTAGGTGTTGTTCTCGATTTCATGAGTGATTATTTTTTATAAAAATATTAAATTTTGTGTTTTGTTTTTTTAAATAATAATAATTATTAATTGTAAAAGAATATTTTGTTTATGTTTTTTCTTCTTGTATATATGTGTAAAAAATAAAATAATAATTTTTACAGTTTTTTTTTAATGACAAAAACAATTTTATCCATCATTCGTCTCACGATTCATAATTACACACATACACACACACACACACACACACACACACACACACACACACACACCATCTCGAACGATGTTGCCGAGGGTTCGAATCCCGGCGGGGGATCAGAAACCAACATTCAAAATTCCTCTAAAACATGCGGTGTTGCCGAGGGTTCGAATCCCGGCGGGGGATCAGAAACCAACATTCAAAATTCCTCTAAAACACACGGTGTTGCCGAGGGTTCGAATCCCGGCAGAGGATCAGAAACCAACATTCAAAATTCCTCTAAAACAAGATTGTGTCATTTGAAAAAACACACACAAGCCCGTGTCAGTCTTCGTCTGAGGCCATTCACAGCACTTTCGTCGTACTGTAGCCAGCGCGTTCCACAATTTCATGCTGCTGCCGAAAGGAAGATGAACCAAGTAATCATGAGGACTTCATCTAAAAAGCTAGATTCTAGCTATCGTTTCTGACGGTGTTCAATGGTCAAGTGGTTTAGACGCTGGACTCCTGTTTGCCAGTCGGTGTTGCCGAGGGTTCGAGTCCCGGCGGGGGATCAGAAACCAACATTCAAAATTCCTCTAAAACATGATTGTGTCATTTGAAAAAACACACACACACACACACACCACACACACACACACACATATCGTCACATAGCTATTTTTTCTCGAACGATAAAACTCGAGTATTTTACCGACCGATCTACGAATTCGACCTCGCTCGAACCGTTCGTTTCTTTTACTGTGGAAAATCCACCTTTAGATCGCGTCCCGGGTGGAGTTTTTTTGTGGCTTAATCTGTTTGTTTCTGGCCCAATTTTTAAATTCACCTCGATCGAACCGCCGTCTTTCACTGTGGGAATCGACGTTCGATCGCGTACTTTTTCTGGCTCAAAATTTTAGAAAAAACACTGTCTTCTCGGAATTTTGCCCAATGGAAATGTCAGTGCTAATATTTTCGCTGATCACGATCGTGCAAAATCCCATTCCGGGCTTGTCGAAAAAAATCGCACCGAGCGCCGAGTCCGTGTTACGTCTATGAAAAAATAAATTTTTTCGCGAGAGACTCGGCGTAAAATTTGTCAAAAGTGAATTCGTCAAATCGGTGAATTTTTTAGACATTTTTTTACAAATTCCGTCGAAGTGAGCCAGAAATGCTCGAATTTTAAACATTTTTCGGGAAAAACTCGGGGTTTTCGAGGAAAAGTTGAATTATTTGGGAGGAATAAAACAGAAAAATTTCGATTTTTCCAAAAATAAGTCAACTTTTCTGGCCCACCTAAATTTCTAGCTCACACGATTGGAAGTGAACCAAAACCCACACATATCCCCTACTACCGTTCCTCTTTAAACTGTACATTTATAAAAGTGTAAGCACGTTACAAACTTTCGGACAAATAATGAAGCTATTATGGCAACAAGCAACACAACTCCAATCGGTAATGAGGTAACAATCATTTTCCGTTGCGGACGTGACAACCGTTACATATTCTCAGTTCCTAGATTAACGGTTGATAACGAACGTCGAATAAGGAACTGGGAATAAGTAACGGTTGTCAGGTCTTTGATTTGTGTCACTTCGAGGACACGCTGGGTAGAGCATGTGGACAAAAATCTCACTTAATTGTAGCTCTGTAAGCCAACAGTAAAATTTTATTTTAACCCTTTGGAACAGAGAGGCCTTTTTCCGGCTCAGGAACACGATACGTCTTTCTTTCATTAAGTAGAATGGCGTCTTAGTGAATATGTGGAGTAGACCAATCATTTTTTTCATCGTGTAGCCCAAGCCCAAGGTAATAATGAATATGGCCTCTTTCAATTTTCTGGCGCTCGACCGGGATCTATGCCAGAGTACTGAATATATTATACCAATGTGAATAAGAATGTGACGTTGAATATATTGAAGTATTCCGTTAGGTGATTCTAAATGGGGCAGCTCCAGCTCTTGCAGCTTCTGAAGCTGAACTATTGGGTAACATGTGAAAACATAAAATGAAGTAAAAACGTCAAAATGACGTTAAATAATAATAACAAACCCAAAAGCATTCGTTTTTTATTTTTTTTAGCTCTCCAAAATACTAAAATTTCGTGAAAATTGAACGCATTTAAAGTTTTTGGACACTGGCCGCCCATATGTCATAGACACAGCTAATATTGACTTGAATGATTTCAAACAGAAATTTCTGGTACTTGAAAATACAATTCCCTACACAACGCTGCCACAGTTACAAAAGGAAGTTAACCTAGCACTCAGCCTGCTGGTCAGTGTCATCCGCGTCATAAATGCAGTTGTTCGCCCCTCAATAATACAAAATTTATCTGAGAAAGAAATGGCCAGCCAAAGATTGTCAGTCTTAGGGGTTATATATTTGTCATCTGGAAGGAGTGAGATATTACTAAAAATCGAAATGATGTGGCTGATAAATTTGCAAAACGAAGTGGTAATACTAGAATATATTTTCATTGACCACTAAATCCAGAATTGGTGTACTATGATTGACTATCACAATTAATGAAAAATATATTAAAATATGAAGTATTATTTATATTTTTGGTGCCCCCCCCCCCCCCCCGCCCTCTCCAAGGAAAGCAAACCCCTTTACGTGTCTGTCTTTGACGTCACGGGTCAGTCTCGCATTAACTGCTGAAAAAACTTCCCAGGACAAAAATACACGTTAGATAAGGTTTTTATCGAAGATGATATTTCCAGATTTCAGAAGAATGAGCCGACAAATTGATCTGAAAATGAAAGATGAAGACAAATATGTTAAACTCGCATCTCTCGCATCGCGGCTAGAAAGTAAAAAAGTAAAGACGCTGTTGACAATTTCAAATGACCAAAAAAACGGTATGTACCTGTGTCTTTTTCAACTATACAGCTGTGCTTGTTACAAAACTATCCTTTTAAAATAAAAACTGTCCAATGTGGCCGAAAACATAAAGTAACACGATAAACGTCATTTAACCCTTTACCCAACGTAACGGCCAAAAACCGGCCAGCGCTATTCATAAAAATCGCCAATTAATTTTCATTATTTTTTTCATTTTTTTTTCTGAAAAACATACGTTATGGCCCCTCTTTGGAACGAGCTCATCGAGCTTGTTCCAAAGAGGGGTGGTAACCTATGTTTTTCAGACAAAAAATGAAAAAAAATAGTTATTCAAGAATTTTGTTTGCATGTGTCGTCTGCTTTCATGTTAGGTAAGGGGTTAACCCTTTGAACCCGAGAGTCCGCTTTTCTAACCCAGGAACGCGGTGCGTCATTTCATTAAGTAGGATGGCTGCAAAGTGAATTTATTTATTTATTTATTTCTTGGTGTTTAAGGTCACATATTTCTGCACAATGGCTAACCATGACCGTGACAGTTTTACGGGTGGAGGAAGCCGGAGTACCCAGAGAGAACCACCGAGCAACGGCGGGCAACTGTCAGCTCCCCAATATACCAACTCCACACAAGCATGGTTAGCATTGGTTGAAGACAGGTGCACCATCGACGTGCTGTACGCCTTAGTACACAGCGTCACCGTGCCCCCACGTGGGCAATGGGGGTGAAGTGTCTTGCCCAAGGACACAACGCGGTTGCCGCAGGTGGGATTCGAACCGAGGACCTCTCGGCTTGCAGTCAGCACCTCTACCAACTAAGCCACCGTGCACACTGCAAAGTGAATATGTGGGGTGGACAATCTTGTTCAAGGAGCAGCCTAAGGGCTGCATGTTGAAAACATTAATTCGGCTACCCCATAAATAATGAATATGTAATCTTCTTGTTGCTGTCACTGAACGATACCACCAGGGTTCAAAGGGTTAGGTCATATCTCCAGTATTTGAAGTCGGATTTTCAAAATTTTTCTTCTTTATATTTGGAATCATACGCAATGAATGTCGCCTAAACTAAATGAACTAAAACGTTACTTGATCACAATTTTATCCAGTGAAACTTAATTTTGAAGCATTTTTTCGGTGTTTTTGACGCTAATATCGCCGTAGCTTAAGAAGTTTCGGATACAGCAAGAAGTAATTAACATTTTGCTCACTCATGGTTATCCATGCTCGGAATTTGGTGCCTCTGATGTGCGTAGTTATTGTTGCAGTTGAGTCACAAGCCCTACCTGTTAAGGTACCGAAACTGACATAAAAAATGACGTTGATGCTTTCCACAACGTAAAGGCCAAAACCGGCCATAAGCTATATTTTTGACGCAAAAGATGAATGCTATTTGCAAGTATCGTCTGCCTTTCGTTTCAGGTAAAGAGTAAAAGCAAAAAAGATTTCGATTTTGCAGTTTCTTTTGAAATGAGTTCTCAGTGGAAATTTCAGAGACAGAGCTTTGTATATCGGTCGTAGTTGGTATCTACTCACTTGCATACAGCAGACACTATATCATCGGCATTATCACTGGTCAAGTTTCGCACGTCTTCTTTGAATCCAGCAAGCTTACTGAGGATGCAAGTACTGATAGAACCTGAACCATTCGAACACATATTAAAACCTATAAAAAATATGAGTTTTATCAGTGCTGTCATCACGCGCATCCCTTTGACCATTATCCCACGATTAAATAGAATCACTGAAACCAGCAAAAGTGTAATGGAGGGGACCTTTTCAAGTAAATATTGATTAAAAGGTTGTTGATTTCTGTTTAATGTGGGCTTTTGTGTTTTTTTTTTTTTTTTCTTTCTTCTTCTTTGGTTCCTTCAGCGACTTTATTCATATCACATATAATATCAGCCATATTTAACTATAATATTTGTATTTCCTCAAATGAACCTTGTGCCAACCATCTATGAGTCGACAAAAGTCCATGGAAACTTGTTTTAATATAGGCTTATATTCATGACTGTCACCCAGTGGCGGAGGTGTGGGTGGGAGCATATGGGCCCAGACTCCTCAAAATCTCAATGAGCCCCCCCCCCCCCCCCCCCCGCAATTCAAATCCCATTTCAAACCTTTTCACCCATCTATCACATGTTACATCCAGATTGACGCAAAAACACTGACACAGTATTTGGTGTTGGGGAGCGTTCATGGATAATTATCTCTGGATGGAAGTAAATTTTACCCCAGATTCACTTTCAGAGCACTAGATTTTTCCAAATTTTTCCCGTGCAGGGCTCCGGACTCCAACTCCAGGGAGGGTCATACCTCCTCCCAGTCTGACCTCGGGACATGCCTACGGTATATCATGCCTTGTACCTCTGATTATTGCTCACCCCACCCCTGTTTGAGAATCCTAGCTTCGCCACTGCTGTCACCACGGTGCCACCAAAATCATATCCATTGAAAATAGGACCCACTCGGAACTGTCTCCGCGAACGCTCTCCGCATCTTAACCATTCAAATGAAGTCACTATAATGAAGAGACTTAACCCTTTGGAACCGTAAAAAGCTTATCTGGTACAGGAATATGATACGACATAATTTCATTAAGTAGGATGGCTGCTTAGTGAAATGTGCCGGAAGGTTGCACGCAGAAAATATTAAGTGGTCTACCCTCTGAATAATGAATATGGACTTTTCCAATTGCTGCCACTAAACTTACATGGAATATACCAACAGGGTTCGAAGAGTTAAGCGATTCGTTCATACCACGTGAGAAAAAACACACTGGGAAAGGGAATGGAGTTTCTTCGCAGATTGTACTGTTCTTCAAATATAAACAGATTACACGAGTTGTGGGAAAGAGACAATTCGTGCCCACTTGACACCCCCCCCCCCCCCCCCCCCCAAAAAAAAAAAAAAAAAAAAACAGGTAATTTCTCACGCCTCACGATCTTCGAGCTTATTTTCACGATTCAAAATACGACCCCACTTTAGACTTCTCGAAACATGGCCTCGTATAACATGAGACGATACGCGACGTTTTCGAGTCAGAAATGGGATGAGAAATCGAATCGCCGATAGAGATGCTACGGGATTTATTCTGCCTTGAAGATCGAATCTCGGGGATCAAGCAAAAATAAATCTTAGAAAACATGTCTCGTCGAAGTATGTAGTCGATTTGGCCGTGATGTCTTGAAGGCGGAACACTTGAAATCGTCAAAATTGCAAAAAGACCCTGTAATTTTCTGCCTGCGTGTCGAAGTGTGTTAACGACTTGCGATGTTGATTTTCCCCTCTCCCCTCTCCTCCAATTCGAGCACTCGCGGTTCTGTCTGCCTGTTTTGAAGAGACTCATCAACGAATGCGGTCGATTCGACAGAGGTATCTTGCATGAGAAAGAAATATATCCCCCCTCTCCTCCAATTCGATCACTCGCGGTTCTGTCTGTCTGTCTGTCTGTCTGTCAGCACATCATTTTAATGATTAAAGATCCTAAGTTGAGAAACGAGAGGGCTCGTCGATTTCTAGAATTGAGAAGAATATTCGAGAGGGCAATGTGGCTAAACGAATGGGCGACTTCGAGATGAGACAAGAGACGACAAAGTTGTTTAAATCAGTGACAGAAATGAAACAGAGATCGTCAAAGAATTGAAAGCTTCAGGAGAAAGCAGAACACCTAGTTACAGACCATCTATTTAGAAACCTTATGTTCCGACTTATGGCGATAAACCATCTGATCAACCTCGTTACACACCATCGTCTACTGCATACACACATCCTCCACCTCTCCAGTATCAGCATTTTCTGCCAAGTCTTCTCCGAGATAGACAGACTTGATACCGATTCGGTGAATGAAATATCGATGGTTACAACTGCGAGCACGATCGACAACACGAAGGCAGATGCAAGTAATATGAAACCCGAAGACTACGCAAATTTATATAAGTCCAATACATTGAGTGTGGACTCCTTCTTCGGCTTGCGCGAAGGGGACGATGGCGATCTCTATATAGGTGGCAATAGATTGGAAACAATCGACAACTATAATTTGATCGTCGAAGATCGAGAATGCGAAAGTACTAAGGGATTGTGAAATCTGCTTGTGCTGAGTAATCTAACAATTATGACGAAGAGGATTACAAAACCTACGGCGATCTCCTTGTTCAGATGAATGTCGTGAGAAAAACAACGATTCCAGAGAGACGAGACCAAAAGCGAGCAGGCGTTCGAATTGGAAGAACGTGGTAAAACTTTTATGGGATGTGAATAAAGTGTTCATCAAATCTGTCATCAGACAGGGAATGACAACCACCACCACGATCATTCCTTGTGATCCTAATGCGCTGTTGGAGTGATTGGATCTCTTGGTGGCGAGTTGAGAAGCTGATAACACCAGAGTGAGAAACGAGTTGGTAAGCATATGCGATGAATTGTTGAGACAGAAGGTTTTGAATAGAGAAACGTATATATCGACCATAGTAATAGTAAATAAAATAGGATAAAATTAAATAAAAAAAATAAAATTATGAAGCACTGGAATTGCTTCGGAAGCTGGCAAAAGAAGTGCTGATTTAATTCATATGTTGATAAGACCGCCACCGTCTGAACAACCGATATTGTCGTCGAAATGGGAAGAGATTCTAGCAAACATGAAACTTGGAAACTTCAGGGGTTCTAGCATCATGTCAATACAGGAACCCACTAAGACATTAAATAGCAGCAGCTGATTGGGATTGAAGATGTTTTAAAATCAGAAATAAATTTACAAAAAAAACAAGAGTTCATTATATATATAGAGGATATGGAATGAGTGTTTTTCTCATATAATATTTATGAAACGAGTCTAAGAATTTTCCGTTTTGGCGAGCCTCTGGCAAGACCAAACGGAAAATTCGGACGAGTTTCATAAATATTATATGAGAAAAACACTCATTTCATATTCTATTTATCATATGACACACACGCGCACAAATTAGCCACTTAGTAGGACTTTTTTAACCCATCACGTAACTTGAGTTGCTGACGGCACATGGAAAAAACATCCCCGTATAACTAAAAAATTTCATTTTTTGCTTCCAAAACATAGGTTATGACGCCTCATTGGAACGAGCTCGTTCCAATGAGATGTCATAACCTATGTTTTGGAAGCAAAAAGTGAAAATATAAAAAACAAAATGAATGGCTTTTTTCTTGTAGGTAAAAGATTAATACAATATAACACACCCTAAAGAGGACAGATAACATAAATTCTCCCTACTGAAATTATGCAAATGTCACCCAGTTGTATTTTCTTTAGCCAATCAAATTGTCCAGTTTTGAAATTGAACAATGAAAGCCCCCAACTCTAATTATGCAAATGTGGCCCAGTTTTATTTTATTCAGCCAATCAAATTGTCTAGTTTTGAAGCTGACCGATGAAATTGACGGAAGGCTTTATTTATCACTGATTAATATGAAAACAAAATATCAAATGTTTTAAAAGGAACAAAACGGACGAGTCATATGATAAAATGAATAAATAAATAAACTAAAAAATAGTTTTAAAAAGCATAAAAAACTTCGTTAAAAAACTTGGAAAAAAAGCCATCGAGAATGGAAATCAAACATTTATCATGGAATGCACCAGAGACTGAGAAATCGAATCAAGACTCTTTCCCAGAACCATAAGAAGATTGATAGTTGGAAAATCGAATTGTGGAAAGACGAATCTGTTGTTGCGACTAGAGTGGCTGGATTACGACAGATTGTTCATGTTTGACAAGAGTCTCTTTCAACCCGAATGCAAATTATTGTGAAAAGCTCTGAGCACAAACTTACCGAATGACGAATGAGAATCTTCGTTCAGCAAGACGAATTCAAAAAATTTTATCCATCACTCACAATCATATTGCACGAAAATCGAGGGAACTCGGAAATAATAAAACATCGAATGTGGAATGTCAGTTTTATGAAAATGTGAACGACGAGTCCGATCCTCGTGACTTGAATTTGGAGCACAGAAATCTTACGACTTTCAATGATTTAATGTTGGAGAAACTATGTTTAAGTACGTCACAGCAACGTGGACTGTTTCTGTCTATCTCAAATTATTTCAGATTGCCGGGACAGACCAAAAGAGAGAATACGAATTTCGTGTGTCTGTTTCCTCATGATCTCAAGGATCTCGATCACATCTACTATGAACACGTACCCAGGGACATGAGCAAAATAGAATGCAATACATTTTGTAAGATGGTGTGGCATTATCCACCTTATAATTTTGCGGTCATTGATTTGGCGAGTGGTAATACCACGGAAATATGGGAATGGTTTCAACAATTTTTATATTCAATTAATAATGAAAAAAGCATAGTAAGTAGAAGTAAAAACAAAATAAATAAATATATAAAATAAAAAGAATACAATTATTAAAAATGAAAACAAAATGTCACGGGAATGTGAAACCCAATTATTAGAAAAGATATTCGAGGACACTGAAAGAACAACTGACAACATGACTGCAAATAAAGCTTTTTCGATCGTACGAAATTCAATCTGCCTATCGAAATGAAGAGTGATAAGAGCTGCGAGATGGCACTGGTAAATCTGGAGACGTACTGTTTGTTTCCCAACATCACGGATAAAAACGATAAGTTCAGATATTCGAATGGTATGGATTGGTTCTTGATTCGCATTCACAAAGGGAGTTAAGAAATAGTCGATCTGAGCGAACTCATTCGGGCTAGAAGGAAGGCTGATGGCCACAACGGAAATGTCATTAACATAACTGCCAACGTCCACATTCAGCAGATGATACTAAACATGAGAGAGGGTTATCGAATGGATTTTAGAGGAGACGAAATTTTGGAAAGATTTTGAGATTCAAGCGAAAGTCGAACGAAGGACGTGCGACATCAGAAAATGTGGTGGACATTCTTCTCTCTTTCACCAGTATTTTGTTGAAGGTGGGCGTGATCTTTGGAAGTTACGTGAATGGTGGCTCACAGCCCATTATCTACACTTTTCATCTGGATGTTTTTCAAAGCTATAAAGAGAGGGATCTTGAAATCTAGCCTATCGGCTTGTGATAACTCATACTTTGTCCAGTACCACTCAGTTTACCGATCAAAATGGGGAGTTGTTATATCTTTGCAGTGAATCTGTGACGATGCGTTTCCATATAAGAGAACTGTTTTTTAAAAAATCTATTATATATTATTGAGCAAAACAGATTTCTTTATAACATTATTTTTTAGCGCAAAAGGAAATTGAATTTTAAAAAAATACCAAATTTCTTTTCTTTTTTTCAAGTTGAAAATCAATTTGTATATATAATAGGGAATAACAAAAATAAATTAAATAAACAAATTTGTTTAACCAAATTAAATAAAAAACACAATGACGAGTTACGTTACTTAATAAAAAACGTAAACCTATCCGAAGGTCAAAAGGACAAACTTCATAGAGCATTAGAAAATCGATGCGAAGCTGTGAGATTGAAATTAAGTCATCAAGATTTGATCAATGGATGCAACAACATAGTGGACCAAAATGCAAATTAATAGAATCGCACATCATAATCGAAAAGGATTGACCATGATTATGCGTACCGCACAATTGATATATTATTGAAAATGAAAGGGGGTTTCTTAGTATTGTTGGCGCAATTGGCCACCAAGACATTACCCATGTTCACCAAAACTGTGTTGCCAACTTTGGGTATAGGAGGTCTGCCGAGATTGGCGAGTTCCTGTGTGTAGAAAACAACGAGAAAACGGATTTTTTCTAACGAGAGGAGGAGTTGTGCGTCGAATCCAATCGAATGGTAAATGATTGTGTATGAAATGAATTTAAGGTGGTGGAGTATTTCAGGCTCACGGAGGTGGTCTCTATCTGAAGACAGGGAGGAATGTAACCGACGGTCAAGGACTGTTATTAGGTCCGAATTCGCTTTATAAAAACTTGTTCTTTCTAATCTTGTAGTGTTGCTCGATTTTTCCATTTGTCGGTTTAGGCAAACTTCTCTGTGCCTCTTCATGTTAAACTTTCAGGAAAATGTGTACAGTACTCGCAGTTATGAATCGCCATGTATTCACTCTTTCGTGGTCGTAAAACAAATGAGTTTATTTTCACATCAACACTCCTTGTATACCTTTTTCAGAGCTAGGACTGGATTGATAAGCGCCGAGAGAAAACAACTCTTTCGTAATATACTTCTTTTTATATCGGTAGAAATTCCATCATCTGTTAGCAGCTTCAATAGATTTTCGTGTTTTCTCAAGTCATCAAATTCAGCCAAATGCAGTGGTGTACTATCTTCGGGGATGTTGGTAGCACATTTGCATAAACAGGCAATCAAATCTTCATCAGCAGAGCGTAGAACGGCATCGATTTCCCCTTATCAGCACCCCGTAAAAATTCTAAAAGTACTTTATTCTGATCAGGCATTAAAACTCCAGTACCTCTCTCCTCTTCTTTTCTTCTTGGACAGTAATGTTCTTCATGCCCACGAGCACTGAATGATCGGGTAAACATCTTCGTACAATATCTGCAGTGGAGCTGATGATGCTTCATCTGACGTCTTCTGGCAATATCCGATCTTGAAAATAACTTGGAACAGTATCTGCATCGAACTGGTAACATGTCTTCACTCGACGACGGTCAGGACACAAATGAGTTTATTTTCGTAACAACACCCTTTTTATGCCTTTCCCAACAGAAGTATCCAGATGTAGAATGAAGTACCCGGATGTAAAGTTTTCTATAACAAGTATCCCCCAATAGTCCAATACAATAGTATCCTAAAATACCCAGATGAGGCCATGAGCAGTAGGTTGAATCACTCGATCGAGCAAATACTCGAAAGCTCATTTGCTCGATGGGCTTCGAGTCGTTCGAGCAATTGCTCATGGAGCAATTACTCTCTTGGCTCTTTGGCAAAAAGTCCTACTTACGGAATCCCTTTTAGGCCTTAGAATCCCTTTTTTCTGACATGAGTCGAAGAGTCGTTCGAGGAGTCACTCGAACGAGCCGAACGAGCAATTACTCGTTAGCTTATTTGCTCGATGGACTTCGAGTCGTTCGAGTAGTATGTGGAGTCACTCGATCGAGCAATTGCTCTAAGACTCATTTGCTCGATGGGTTTCGAGTTGTTCGAGCAATTGCTCATAGAGCAATTACTCTCTTCGAACTTTAGCCTATAAGGGATATTTGAGATAAGTATGTCTTGGGATGGCCCAGAAGTCGGGGCAAAATAGGTAATACTATCCTCAGATAAGTATCCTATAAAAGGTATCCTCAAATAATACAATACCGGGGCTATAGGTATCCTCAAATACTGAAATGAGTCGATGACTCATTCGAGGAGTCACACGAACGAGCAATTGCTCGATAGCTCATTTGCTCGAAGCGATTCGAGTCGTTCGAGCAATGACTTTTCAGTGACTGCTCGATAGCTTAAAGGGATATTTGGAATGATATAGGACTTCTTTGTGATATACACAAGGGAAATAACTCTGCATAGAGATTATGGAAAATCAAGCAATCTGATTGGTTAGTTATAATCTATATAAATGATCTAGATAAATGAAACAACAAGAGTAGTCGGAATAGGGTCAGAACTGACAAGAATAGACCAGAAATTACTAAATATAGTAACAATAAGCAAAGCTGTTGCAGCTGCTAGGCTCTTCTACTCTACTTGAGTATACTTCAGAACAAAGAAACATGGTCAGGTTGATGAAAACTATTGTATATATAGATAAAAGCAGAGAATTCTAACAGAATTCGAAACAGTAAAACTTGTCGGGTTTATTTTGGTAATTCTACGAATCGGGAAATTACATACCCTCCGAACATACCTCTGTCCTATTATAAGCCTTTTGGTCACATAACAACCACCATAGAAACCAAGATGGCGGCCTCCAGTATACAAAATGGACGGCGGAAACACGTATCACCTTAACAACACGTGCTGCGCATGCGCACTCACACCATATATCACTATGGGGATGACGTCACCAGATAACCGCTCACGCGGGTTACCATGACAACCAAACATGACATCAATGGGTCACCTGACATAACGTCACATTCGGGTTCCTGCCAATAGGGCCCGATCTCTACATCTCCTACTACTAGCAACATTTCTGAAGGACGGAAGGATTTCCAATGGGGAGTATCACTACAATCTGGGGGAAAAAGGATAAATTCAATGAGTGGACAGAAGGTTTTAGAATAAAATCTTGTTAGATTCACAGAGGAGATTAACCCTTTAACCAACGCAGACGATATCAAAATTTATTATTTTAAATTTCATTTTTAAATCTTTTAAAAAAAAATTCAACAAAACCATATCATGTGGCCCCTCTTTGGAACGAGCTCGATGAGTTCGTTCCAAAGAAGGGTCACATGATATGGGTTTGTTGAAATTGTTCAGCTGCTGAATTTTTCAGCTGCTGAATTTGCATATTACCGGGGCGGATGCCGGCGATTCGTTGGGTAAAGGGTTAAACATAATCTGATAGAAAAAAGTCGAGAAGAAACCAGGAAATCATTTCGTAAAGTTTTGAGAAAAAATAGAAATCCAGTGACAGATTTAAAATTAAACTAAAAATACTGATATTACATAATATAAGAAAATAAAAAAAAAAAAATAAAAGAAATAAAAAAAAATAAATTAACAAAACAAAAAAAAATGAATTGAGTAAAATGTAAGAAATCTACAGATACATATAACTTGCAAAAAGTAAAAACTAAAAATAATAGGCATTTGCTTCGCGGCACTTGTAAAGTGTGCGGTTTGACTAAAACTTACTTCATCAAAAGAGGTCGGGGAAAGGTCAACGGACTCATCAATAATCTTCCCTTCAGAATGCATCTGTCAGAACATCAATTCACGGGACCAGGCACAAATTTGAACAAGCGATTGAATAAAGATCTGACTCCAAAATCGTGGAGCAACCCCGTCAATACAGTGGATCAATACGGTCATGAGTTCTGTTATGCGAAACATTCTGACACAAAACTCGAAAGGATGTGTGCGACAAAAGCATGTTAACAGATTTATAAAATATAATCAATCCCACGACGAGAGTGAAATTTGAACGTTCTCTAGTCAGTAAACTTGTTGGCACGAAACGTTGATGCGGAATGGGAAATAAAAAAAGAAGCAATTCAATAATGCATTAGTGAATGAACAACACAAGCCCAAAGTGCACAGATTTCGAAAGAAAAGAGTATTCATCAAATAATTGGATCATGTGTGGGCAGCCGATCTGATGGACATGCAATCATTGTCTAGACACAACTCAGGCACGAAATATCTATTGACGGTCATGGACTGAATGAGAGCATTGAAAAATAAATCAGGAACGTGTGTGGCTGAAGCTTTGGAAAATGTTTTCACCACTTCTTCGCAAAAACCTTGGAAATTATGAGTGGACAAAGGTCGAGAATTTTACAATGCTCACGTTCGTCGACTCGTTGACATTTATTCCACAGAAAAATGGAGAAGGTGGGCGTGATTGAACGATGGAATAGAACCAATAAGGAAACAATGCACAGATATTTCATGGCCAACTCGACTCAGAATTACTTAAATGTCTTAGATGATTTGGTCTACGACTACAACAAGTGCCACAGTTCCATCAAGATGACACCAATGGAAGCTAGAAATCCTCGACACGTATAGGAAGTCTAAACGACCGAAATTTGCCCTGTAGAATCGAGTTAGAATTTACAAATGGTAAAAATATTTTGAAAAAGGTTGTACACCTGGACAGATGGAAGAAATCTTCGTCGTGGTTCGAGTGTTCTACACCGCTCCCTACACTTAAGAGATATATACATTAGATGGCGAAGAAATCCTGGGAAAGTTTAACAAAGAGCGATTGAAAAAGACTGCATTTTTTTAAAAAATGGGAGGTCAAATTTTTTTTGTCTCATATATATAAGTAATAAAATAAAAAAAAATAAAATAACATAATGAAACTTAGAGTGAAATAAAAAAAATACGAACATATTAGACATGTGGAAGGTATAATAAGAGAACAGAAGTTTTCAGGAGTATGAATTGCATGAATATTTACCTGTGGTTGGAACTTGTCTCAATAAAGGAGACATAAGACTCAGTATGAAACACAAGATCTCTTACTCCTTCCAAGTGAAAGTTATCTACAGATAAAAGGACGTTTGCCAAAAAGCATCGTAGTGACTACGCTGACAGTGACTTTAGCTCACAACAACATGATGTATCTTTTCAAGAGTGTATCGTATAAACTCTCAGGTCAAGAAACGGAAACCGAGTTTCATCACTGTCAGGCAACTACGATGTTTGGACTTTTGAAATATCCAGACGATTTTTTCCAAATATAAAGGACCCAATCAACTGTGGATCAAAGACATTAGCTCTGACGTCACTGCCGACAATGTGGGTGCAGTCACGAGATTTAAACACATTATTCAAGCGTATTTGCCAAGAGGAGCGTTCTCGTTGAGGATTCCTCTGAAACACACATTTTGGATATGCTGAAGAATACGACAAACTCGTCTATGGATTAAAACACAATCACATGTGAGCTTATAAAATGATGACAATGCCAGGATGCCACGGATGCAGGCAAAGTGCATCTGAATAATGTGTCGTGGTCCAGACCACACGTTCTAACAAATGACGGTGAAAGAATCAAACTCCTCAAGATCATCGAATCAAACACTAGATTTCTTGTATGATTCAGAATAAGAGAGTGTGACATCGCTAGCATTCTGAGATCGACTCAGTTCGATTGGAGATTGTCAGTGAAATCTTGTTCGTAGAAACCACGTTTCATCATAGAGGGATTTCAGATGGTCAGGGTCGGAGCTCAGAAATGAATCCATCTGTATTCGAATTCGACCATTGCAACTTGAGAAACATGCAGGTGTTTCTTAATTCCATGAGATGTCCGGCCATAGGTTACAATGCTTCATTCGAGAAGAATGATTTTTCTAGAATGTATGGCGATGCCACAGAGTTCAGAAGGAAATATCATCACATGGACGAATTGATAAGCAATCCGAATATAACGTCGATCCAATACAAGATGCTCTATCCCCTGTTCTTGTTCGATGTCAGAAAATAGAGTGAGATACTCAATAACAACGTTCTGGATGTCTTGATCAAGGTATAGTTCGATAAGAAAACAAACCGAAGCTTTTGCAGTAATCACATCCAACAGTGTGTTGACATTTCCAACTGATGGAAATAAAATGTCTGTTATTCGATAACTGAAAGAATTTTTAAAAAGAACTTGCAAGAAACATTTAAAAACTTTAAAAGAACTTTTAAAAAACTTTAAAAATTAATAAAAAAAAACTTGAAGACAATACAAAACAATGTTAAAAAACTCAAAACAACTTTTTGAAAAACTTCCGAAAAACTTAAACATAAAAAATGAAATTTGATAACCTAAGAATTATCAAATAAAGTTCTCCACCTTCCTTATTTTTTTCCTTCATGTACTTCAGGTGTTCAATTTGAATAAAAGTTCATCGCATTTTCTATGCATTCAAAGGATCGCATTTGATCAACACAGACCCTATGGAAGAAATAACTTTGAGATTAGTTGTCTTCATCTTGAAATTAATTCTATCTCCCTCCTTGATTCTCAAATGAGTCCCATAAGTGCTCGTATTAGTAAATGGATTCTCCTTCTTCATGACTTTATTCCAATAGTTTTCTATGTCATTTATCACCAAATTGATGACTCCTCTCTCTCTCTCGATTATTTAAGTCTGCAGACGTCAAGACACATTCAAAAGATGCGTCACCCTATTTGTATCGGATATCCAATCAGACCGTGTAGCATTCCATTTCCGAAGACCAATCCGATTAGCCAGAATCTAATGCACTGCTTTCTTCTGCCCACACTGTGATCAGTTGCCTCATGTATTTTATTTTCTTCACGATCCAAATCAAAGTGCAAGCATCTGTCATCTTCTCTGGATTCGGTAGATTCCTTATACGATTACCTCCCATGTCCAGATCGCCTTCCATCATACCGCAGGTTTTCTCGGCTTCAGTGTCGTACACATATGTTCTGTTGACTGCACTCAAATTGTATTCCATATCGTCCTCGAGACTGAATAGTTTGTTATTGTTCATGTCGATATCAGATCCCATTGTTCCTCCCAATCGTTTGTTGAGATAATTATGATCCTTGATGAGTCTAGAGGTGGGATGGGGAAATCTCACCCGAGGGGCCTCGGGTCTGGTTCAGATATCTTGTCCCGAGGGTGAGATTTCCCCATTCCCACCTTCAGACTCATCGAGGATGATTTTTCTACAGGAGGATTACGTCATTATAGATAACTGGCGGTCACATGCTGACATACCCAATTTATCAAGTCGTAGTATTTTCGAAAAACGAACAATTTCATCGGAAAGATCGTACAAAAGTTAGGTATACACCATAGGTATATACTAAAAAAAATGATTTGTAACACTCTCCGCCAAGGGGTTAATGAATTTGCTCGTGTCAAACTCTTATGTAAAGGGCATTGTGAGATTATTGATCGATCGATAAATTCGCGTAGTGATATTAATAAATCTGCACAGAAACATGGGGTTGAAACAAATCAAATTTAATATTTGAATAATAATTAAATATTGAGCCTATTTATATTTGCAAATCGTGAAGCCATTTTGTTTATTTACAATTGTGCAGACGATCATGAAATAGTTCTGGCGACCTAATAAAATATGCAAATGAGTATTCACGTGGGGTGGGTGGGTGGGATAGAAATACCCCGCCCTGCTGTCTCACCTGGGACACGCGTATGTTTTATGCATAGTGGGCGGATAACAGATCGTCCACATGCTCTTAGAGATATGTTTGAGATTTGGTGAGAGCAGAATCCATGTTCCGCATTTGTGTCAGCTTGATGATCTTTTTAAATCCAGCATTCAGAGCTGTCCTCATTTTATTTTTTCTTATTCAAAGCATCGATGATATTTCCTTCCACACCAGCGTCTACATTTTGTTTGGTGGTGGAATCTCTGGGATGCTCTATATCTCCTAAATTCCATATCTTATGAGAATTCGAACCCACTTCAGAATTCATTAGTTTTGGAATGTAGCGTTCTCTCACATATTGACTGGAAACGTCTGTATGATTCGTCGTCATAATTTTTCGTGACGGTTCCATTCGAGGTTTGTATCTCCTCACAAAACGATTGTGCAATATGTGACAGACATTCTGCTATCATCTTCAATGGCGAGCTTTCTTTTTTCACAACCTCATCAGTTCTCCCAAATTTATTGACTTTCATTTTTATTTCTATCTATTTTTTTCTTTTTTTTTTCTATTTTCTATTAATCATATGAACATTTTCCCCCTCTCTCTCAATGTAAACCGTTGAGGATGTATAGAAAATGATATTTCGAAGACCATCTCTTGAGAATGTAGAGTCACAACTGTCCACAAAACACTTGATCGCAACTTTGCTCATGTTCTGTATTGTAATACATTGACGATTTTAAATAATCCGTCAGTTCTTCAGGTGATGATATTCCGTAGTGTTGAAATAATAATTTCTTCTTGTGTTCTTGAACCATGCTACCCAATGAGTCTCGTCGTCCGAGATATCGTCTAGATTCAAGATTCCGCATTTGTCACCATCTTGCTGCTTTCTGGGCTATGCATCTCTAGAAAAGACACTGCAAAAAAGTTTTATTTTCAATGCTTTGACTGCATCTAACAGATCGATGTTGGACAGAGGTTCATTAGGTAAGATGATACCTTCTACGGATATGTTCGTTTTTTCATTTTAATTTATTTTGAAATTTCTTTTTATTATTATTTATATTTTTACTTTTTATGTGAATTTTATTATCTCACAAAAGAATCTTGTTTCATCATAGTTCTGTCTCTTTCACAATTTTAATCATTTTTCATTTCATTATCTGCTTCAGCATTTCGTTCATCTCTTCACAAAATCTCCAAAATCTCATACAATCCAAATTATTTTGATGTCATGTTCCTTTTTGAGCTTCTCTGAATGCAAAATCCCATATGAACATTGGAAATATTTTATTTTTCGTTTTGTCAAAACAAGTGTACATTTTATGCTTGTGTCACTTTGGGTTTTTTTTAGTTTTTTTTTAAGAATTTATTTACATTCTTTTTCTTCACTATTTTCTAGTTTTTCTCTATGTCTTTATCAATTTGCAATGTCGTGTATTCATCTAATCCTGCTTGATTTTGAGCATGAACGATTCTCTTATCATCATCAGCCGATAACGCATTTTTTAAATTATTTTCATGTGAAGATTGTGTTTGGTACTTTGAATCGATTTCATCGATTTGGACAAACATTTCAAAGAGTTTAATCTGATCAAACAAGATATATCCGAAAATCGACAAAGACATTGTAGATACAAGCTCTCAACAATGTGGAAAAATTAATGAAAGTAGACACAGCTATCGAACGTCTACACAAAAATGAAAAAGGGAAAGTGACAGCTCGCTTACAAATAAGAGATGTGACTTTGTAAAAAAAAAAAAAAAAGAAATTTTTAATTTTTTTTTTTTTTTGGTAAACAAATGTTTATGATATCGATTTTAAATTAAAAAAAAAATTGTTAAATTCTTCTTTAATTTCTTTTTTCTCTTTATCTTATTCTCGCGAATTGGATACAAAATCATTCCATTCTCTCCTCTATCGTTAACTAATTAATGTATGTTGCGATGATAAGTATCGTCACACTCATTTATTCAGTCTCAGTAAAATACTTTTTCATAGTCTTGGGAAGATTTTGTTTGTGTTCTCTATAATACTCAACACTGATATAATTTGAATAAACCTTTTTTTATTTTCTTTTTTTGTATTTTCTATTTTATTATTTTTTTATTTATTATTTTATTTTAATATTTTTTTTTTCTCCTTCACAAGATCTGAGTCAGATATTCTCTTTCCAGTAATCAATGCAAAATACGTCCTCGACTTTCGGTTGTGAGATAACTCATCCGCAATTGAAAAGGCAAACATTCTAATTCAGTGGGTTTCGGTTCTTCTGTACGCAAGACAGTCTCCGTCCAAATTATCATCACTTTCTGGCCATATTTAATGCTGGCACGAATTAGTCCCTTCTGAACTTGTAACCAGAACACCAATCCTTCAACGCTCTGGGAATGGTTTCTTTCACGAGGTTGACAAACGTTCTGTAAAGCACATCTACGAGAAATTTGTGACGCTCTTCTCTTTCGTTTTTCATTTCCTCTGTGAATCGGTCCATTTTTTCAACATATGTATATATATTTTTTTATTCCCTATTATATATAGGAATTTTTTCCCCTCTTACAACATCTGAGTCGGATATTCTTTGTCCAGTAATAAATGCAAAATAGTTCCTCGATCGTAATTCGTGAGATTTCTCAGCATTTTCCTAAACTGCTCGATTTCGAAATCCAAAGCCTGCAGTTGCCCACGACATTTGATCATTGTCTTCCACCATTCTATCACCTTGTCCTTGTCGAGCTTTTCCAACACCGACGCAAACCACAGGACTGTGGAGTCTTTATGTCCCGCGGCGTAACGGGTGTGCGCCTCCATTAATCCCCCCAACATGCAAACCGAACATCTCTCGCTCATTGGTCTAGGAGAGATTGGCACACGTCAGGTAGAAGACATCTGAGAAAACTTCTCGCGCAGAATATCTCACTTCATATATTCTGCTTCCTCCTTAAGAGGCTCCATTTTACCTGCAAGAGCTCATCACTGTATACACTCCATCACGCAGTCTGAGATCTAAAGATCAAATTCAACTAGTCATACCTTTTAGCAGATCTAATCTGGCTAATGATCGTGTGTTCTCCATCGTGGGTCCAAGATTGTGGAATGCGTTGCCTATTAGTGTCAGAAATTCAGAAACTATCAACATCTTCAAAAGAAATCTTAAAACTTTCCTATTTACTGAAGCATTCTCCTAAACCTCCCTAGAGGAAACTGAAACATGTGACTCTTTATTTTCAGAAAGGTGTATTTTATTTCTGTGAAGCGTTTTAGGGCACTCTTCGTGGTTTTACGCTTTTACAAAATCAATTATTATTATTATTATTATTAAGATCTTTGATCTTTAAAATTGACATGCTTTTTTTAATAAATATATTTTATATTTTTATTTTTATTTTTTTTTGTTTCCTTCCACTTAATAATACATAGAAAAACAGCACATAATAAGTTAGATGTATTTCCTCCGTCACCGATAGACAGACAGAACCGCGAGCGACTGAATTGGAGGTGAGAGGGAAATATTTCTCTCTCATCCGAGAGATCTCTGTCGAATCGACGTCGCGAGTCGTAAACATACCGCGAAACTTAGGCAGAAGAAATATTACACTTTTTTTGCAATTTTGACAATTTCCTGAATTCCGCATTCGAGACATCACAGCCAAATGGACGGCATACTTCGACGAGACACGTGAGAATATCGGCCAACAATTATACTTTTTGACATTTTCTGTCGTGATGTGTAATTTCGCATCACAGTGAACTCGGCGAGATCGATGAATTTGAGCGAGGGAATACATAAAAAACCGAGTGAAAAATGCATGGTTTGGCTTTTTCGTCCACTTTTCGGTTTGTGGTATCTTCACCTTCGTCACTGTCATCTGGTGTAAAAAGGCAATGAATTCTCGCACTGGACCAGAACCGGCTAATCTCAAAAGATTTTTCAAATTTTAATTTTGCTCGATCTCCGAGATTCGATCGACAAGACGCAATAAATCCACGTAGTGTCTCTATCGGGGATTCGATTTCCCATCCCATTTCTGGCTCGAAAAATTCGCATGTCGACTCCTGATGTACGAGCCTATTTTGCGAGAAGTGTAAAGTGGGCTCGTATTTTGTTTAGAGAAAATAAGTGAGAAAAACACGTAATGAAAGAAGTCCATGATGCGCCTTAACGTTGTGTCTAAGTTGGTTTGGAACGAAAATTGAATCGTTCTTTTCGGTTTTTCAAGTTAATAGGCTGTGGCGGACCCAGAATTTGGGGTTTAAGAGTGCGCCACATTTTATTTGTGAGTCATGATGCGAAGCTCACTCGACTGTTGTTGCAGCGAGATAAGAACGAACCCGAGAGACGGTATCACACTCTTGTCAATGGGGTCCGGGAATCTCGTGGAAAAATATTGAATCATGGAAGGTCAGTGTGACCCTCCGCTTGTTTCTTTGCACATGACCGCAAAGTATTTTTCAACTCAAATATGCCAGCATTCATTCTCTGTATAAATGAAGCTAATTGATATAGGCGCACACGATACTCAGATAAGAGCTAAGGCCTATAACTATATGCATGTGTTACGGGATTGTCGGAGATAAAACAATGACATTCACAACCACATTTGGTAGTGGATGTCCGTGTGTTATCGACGGTAATATTGTGTCCCTCGGTATCGGCGATTGTAAAAAATACTGAAATACAAAAATAGGAGGAGCGCTCGCCGGATGCGTCCCCACTGAAAATCCGCCATGACTTTGTGATAAATTACACATTATGTGATGAAAAGGATCTCAAACTCACCACGATTTTATAGGAAATTTCTGAACCCATTTCACTAAATCGATGTGAGTCGAGGAAAAGCCGATTTAGATCAATTCTAGTGAACCCTTAAAACTGTACGACACGTGGTGACCCTGGCTGAAGAAAGTGCCGTTAAACCCAAACAAATAAATAGCCCGACGGACTTGTTGCGATCCAATTGTAAGCACTGCCTCGAATCTGATACAAATTGCAGGACAAGCACACGGTCCATGGTGATGATAATACATTTTTCTATTAATCCAGTTACATAAAGCCCGTTTCCCCCATTTTCCAGTTGAAATTAGTCAAAATTTGGAATTTCAGGAACTATATTTAGTGTGTAATAACTAGGCATATGTATGAATGCTTGAAACACCAGTAGTGTAATAATCAACCAGTACTGTAATAATCAACCAGTAGTGTAATAATCAACCAGTAGTGTAATATTAACCAGTAGTGTAATAAAATTAAGCAGAAGTGGAATAATCAACCAGTAGTGTAATACAAATCAACCAGTGGTGTAATAACCAGTAGTGTAATAAACGTAACTAGTAGTGTAATAAACATCCATGAAAAATTTAAATTTTTCAACAAAATTCGAATTTTTTTTTTTGAGAGGGGAGGGGGCGGCATACTTTGGGTACATCTTATCGATTTTTAATCATTTTATCGTACGTTTAAAGACGTTTTGCAGGTTAAACATCATTGCGTGGGTTCAATACAGCGAGGAAAGGTATTTTTATGATTTTTATGTGATGTGCTTATTTTCTGGTGTTTAATGTCACTTTCTGCATGTGTGGCTTTATGTAAATTCAACGTTGGCCAATTATTTATGATAATGTTGCGCTATTGAGAGACTTCTTACCCCAGACATAAGTTGTCGGGTCCCATGATAACATAATAATCAGGTGCTGAAGTATAAGGACGTGCCTTCTGCGTGTTGTCTTCAATTATGATATTTAATACAGCCCTGACGGATCACTAAAGGTTATCACAACCCATCTCCCGCTTTACGCGTCTACCTTTACGGAGAGGGGGGGGGGGGGGGGGGTGTCTTGTCTTATTATTAACATTATACGATTTTTAGTTAACTTTTACTCGATGTAAAGGAACTTCGATCTCATTGGCTGCTAAACAATTGTTAATTCTATTAGTTCTAGGTGAGACATTGTTTTTAACTTTCTATGTGGCAGATCCCAAACCAGTGATAGTTATTTATCACACTAGTACTGGTAGTGGTAGTTGAACTAGTACTAATAGCGGTGAGTGTACTACGACTAGTAGTAGTAGTGGTAGTTGTAGCAGTAGTAGTACTACAACTACTGGTAGTAGTTGTACTAGTACTGTTAATGATACTTGTATGAGTAGTGCAAGTGTACTAGTACTGGTAGTTGTACTAGTACTAGTACCGACAGAGTTAATAGTGCTAGCACTGGTAGTCGTAGTGGTACTAGTACTAGTAGTGATAGGTGTACAGTACTACTGTTAGTGGCACTAGTACTGTTAGTGGTACTAGTACTAGTAGTGATAGGTGTACTTGTACTAGTACTGATGTTAATGGTACTAGTACTGCCAGTGGTACTAGTACGACTACTAGCACTGGTAGTGTAACTAGTACTACAGCTATCAGTAATAGTTGTAATAGAACTACTACTGATAGTGGTAGTTGTACTAGTACTATTTCCAGTAGTGGTAATAGTTGCACGTAGTAGTAATACTAGAAGTGGTAGTTGTACATAGTACTAGTAGATTGTACTAGAGGGTAGTACTAGAGGACAGTACTTAGTGGATAGTACTCGTGAATAATACTAATGTATAATACTAGTGTGAATAGTATTTGTAGATAGTACTAGAGGATAGTACTAGTGGATAGTGCTGATGGCTAGAGGATAGTACTGGTGGATAGTAGTAGATTGTAGTAGTAGTATATTTTAGTAGATGGTAGTAGATAGTAGTAGATACTAGACAGTAGATAGTGAGTAGCAGTAGTAGTAGCGGAAGTAGCAGCAGCAGCAGCAGTAGTAGTAGTAGTAGTAGTAGTAGTAGTAGTAGTAGTAAGTAGTAGTAGCAGTAGTAGTAGTAGTAGTAGTAGTAGTAGTAGTAGTAAGTAGTAGTAGTAGTAGTAGTAGTAGTAGTAGTAGTAGGTAGTAGTCGTAGTAAGTAGAAGGCAGTAGTAGTAGTTCCCAGAAGTAGTGTTTGGTAGTAGTAGTAGTAGTAGTAGTAGTAGTAGTAGTAGTAGTAGTAGTAGTAGTAGTAGTAGTAGTAGTCGTAGTAAGTAGTAGTCAGTAGTAGTAGTTCCCAGAAGTAGTTTTTGGTAGTAGTAGTAGTAGTAGTAGTAGTAGTAGTAGTGGTAGTAGTAATAGTAGTAGTATTAGTAGTAGTAGTAAGTTGTAGTAGTAGTAGTAGTAGTAGTAGTAGTAGTAGTAGTAGTGGCAGTAGTAGTAGTCGTAGTAGTTAGTAATACATATTAGTAGTAGGTAGTAGTCCCCGAAGACTGGTCTCCACTAGTTCCCAAAAACTTATCTCCAGTGGTCCTTACCAGTCCCCATAGATTGGCTCTGGTGATCCCCAAATACCTAGATGAGGATATGATAAATGGCAGATTGTGCCTTAATAAGGAATTTCCGAATGGTCATCATGGCCTAGTTCGATGAAAAAGAGTGCCAAATGTCAGTCGGGAGAGTGTCATACCTAGCAAGGACTAGAGCTAATGAAAAGTACATAGCCAGAGACATAAATAGATTAAGAATGGACAGTAGATGATTCAAGCAGTCAAAAAGGGGCTTTCTATACAGAATTGAAGCCACAAAAAGACGAGAATTCTAGAAAAATCCGTACCTAATAAAATCCTGTAACACAGTGGAAACGAGGATTTGCCTGCAAGGACACTCTTAGTAAAATACTCTAGTATAATCGAACACCACATTGGGTTATATAGCACTGCGTGGTACTTTGGGCAGGTCCGTGTCCGTTAGAAACGAGGATTCTGGGAGAATCCGGGCAAGAGAAAAACCAAGGACATAGAAAACCATCTTTCTTCGCGAATCCGAGCCAGATAAATAGTTGTTGGTCTCATTTGGGTATTCATTATACTCGCGTCCGATCGAACTTACCCTCAAAACATATCCTCGTTCTATCAGAAGCCATTGGGCCAATACTGCAACCATAAAAACCAAGAGGGCGGTCTCCAGTATACAGAATAGACGGAGGAAACACGTCTCACCTAATTACACGTGCCTGCGCACGCGCACTTACTTCACATATCCCTTTGACGTCACAACATGGCATCCCTTGACTATGACGCCCCTTGTGCCCCTCCCCATCCCCCCCCAAATAAGGGTAATTTATCCACGAGACACTTCTAATGTAGTATTACAGCAAAGACTTCTGCTGAAACAATATTTTCTTCATATTGAATGAGTTCAAGCTTTTTACATTAAATGTAAATCATCACAGGATCTAAATAGCTGCCTACCATTGGTAATCGAGAACAATCACTTGATACGGCAGACTGAAATGGCAGTGGACCTCCAAAGCACCCGCCCTATTCACCTCCCCTTAGATACATTCTCCTCTCTTACCGACCTCCTACTTCAAGATGGAAAAAAATAACTCACCGCAGAGTTTAGGTACCCCCCCCCCCCCCCCCTCCGCACTCTCGTACAATATGGTAGAGTGTCTATGCTCAAGGAATATGATGAGCACCAATCCCAGAAGAAAAACAAATTTTAGAATTCAAAGTGATCAACTGAACTGAAAAAGCCACGCATAATGATACAGCGATTGAAATGGGTGGATGTGTGAGAGACCTCCAGAGATTCACCGGGCCGTATTAAATATTATAATTGTAGACAACGCAGGAGATCACACAATTCTAGCCCTTGAATGCCACACTTTATCACCCATAATTTTTCTGATATGATAGAACCTGACAACTTATGCCTGGGGTAAGCAGTCTCTCAAAAGCACAGAATTACTATAAATAATTGGCCAACTTTGAATTTACATAAAGCCACCAGAAAGTGATATAAAACACCAGAAAATACGCACATCACATAAAAATCATCAAATACCTTTCCTCGCCGTATTGAACCCACGAAATGATGTTTGACCTGCAAAATGCCTTTAAGTGTACTATAAAAAGATTAAAAATCGATAAGATGTACCCAAACTTAACTATGATTTGAACCACCCCAAACATTTTTCAAATTTTGTTGAAAAATTGTTGGTTTTCATGGATGTTTATTACACTACTGGTTAAGTTTATTACACTACTGGTTATTACACTACTGGTTGATTTGTATATCACTACGGGTTGATTATTACACTACTGGTTAATTTTTATTACACTACTTGTTAATATTACACTACTTGTTGATTATTACACTACTGGTTGTTACAATGCTCACCGGAAATTTAATCTGTCTGATATGGAATCGGAAAGGGGGGGGGGGGCGGGGGGGTCGCGATACACATGTTTTTTCCGAGTTTTGGGGCTCAAATTATGTTGTCTGTTAGATAAAATATTCAAACCATCGAGCCATGCTTTCGTCGAAGGTATGTTTTGATAATGTAGTTGGAATATTAGTTCAGTCGTGATTTTATTAAACCCCGCAAGACTTCTTGGAAATTTATTTGTGGACAAAAATACACATGTCGCATTCGTGACACATTGTCTTATTTAATCTTTTACCCAACGAATCGGCAGCATCCGTCCGCGTAATATGCAAATTCAGCAGTAGAAAAATATTATTTTTCAAAACAAACATGGCCATGAAAATGTTTCCCTTGATGAAATTCTCTATAATATTACCTCCCCTTAATTTGGTAAAGGTGTTCGAGCATTTAACACTGAGAGAGATAGGAACTTCATATAAAAACTTAGTTTTTTAATATTCGTGTATTTTTATCATCGATGTGCGCATCATTTCACAAACTACAGTTCTTTTCCTGTGGCGTAGTATAAGCAAATAAAAGCCAACTTGTTACCCTTTTTCCCAATCAATTTGAACATTGGACTATTGTTCCCAGTAGAAACCCATTTAAAAAAATAGAAAACTGCCTTTTCAGACCCTTTTGGTGATCTATAACGTTTTACATTCATTGTATCAACAGTGTGCGCATCGTTGCATAAAATACAGACACTGTTGTTTTTGATAATCTAAAAGTTTGTCAGATGTGGTTTTCCAATTTTTTCCCCTGATGAATTAAAACAGCCAAATTGCTATGAAAACACATTCCCGGACTGTACAATAACGCAGAGATGGATGAGAAATTACACAGTAATTGCTTTAATTGGTGTGGCTATTTCACACCTCATTGTCAGTAATCTGGCCTTCTACCGGAAGATAAAACAGGATTTTAAGTTTGAACCATATCTTCTGCTTACTCTTGATTCCATGGAACTTGCAAGACTAACGCAGATTCGCATTAGCTCCCATCCTCTGATGATTGAGACGGGGCGCTACAATAAGGGGAGTAAACTACCCAAAGAAGCCCGTATCTGTCCTGTTTGTTTCTGTGGTGTGGAGGATGAAACACATTTCCTCCTGCAGTGCAATGAGTACGCCCCGCAGCGAATAGCACTTTTCGAACGAATAAGAGACATTTGTGGCATTGACTACTCAAACCTATCACCAGAAGCATTCTTGACTCACTTCATCCAAAGACATGATAATGAAACTACCCCTGAGGTGATCAGATTATCAATGCGTCGTTTGACTGTAGGAAACTGTTAGTACAACGACTGATTGCCTGATCCTCTCTATTTGTTAGTTGGGCCTTTATATCCTAGGAGTATCAAATTGTTCAGCATATGCGCTTGTTACTTTTCATTTCATATGATGTGCGTTTTGTTTTTTCGATTCTCTGTCTAACTGTATTTTGTTACACCTTTTTGTTTTTTGTCATTCATCTTTGTTGATGTTGAGACAATAAATATCTTATCTTATCTTGTCATTCATCCACACACATCAAGTCTTAGAAATTTCACACCTCACCACCCACATTTACTGCCTTCTCAATTGGATTTCGAAGTTCAGTAATCTCAAGGGAGATAATTTTCGCGTAAGATATTATTGTAATCAATATTGTTGGGTATGTTCAACAAAACCATATCATGTGACCTCTTGTTGGAACGAGCTCGTTGAGCTCGTTCCAACGAGGGATCACATGACAAGGTTTTGTTAATTTTTTTTTAACAAAAATTAAAAAATGATATTTAAAACTAATACATGTTGATATCGTCGGCGCTGGTCAAAGGGTTAACTGATAAGTATAGTACCAATACTACAAATTAATCATGTTGGGCCCCAACGCCCAAACAGCTTTGAAGAAACCTCCAAACTGTATGACTGACTGCGCATGTGGATTTAGTCCAACTAGCAAATCTAGTCTTGTTAGAACGTAGATAACTCCTAGCATGAGCGAACCGATATCTGAAACTCCAGTCCACAAGAAAATGTTCAGATTGACTACCCCAGTCCCCTTTGCGACGCCCTTGTTTTACTGCATTTATACATATATGCACTGTGAAACATTAAATCACTGACACAACGAATTTTGCGTGCAAATTACATTCAGTAGTTGTACGTTTAACCCTTTACCCAACGAATCGCCCGCATCCGCCCGCGTAATATGCAAATTCAGTATTTGAAAAAATATTATTTTTCAAAAAAATTTAACAAAACCATATCATGTGACCTCTCGTTGGAACGAGTTCGGTCCAACGATGGGTCACATGACATGGTTTTGTTGAAATTTTTTGAAAAACTTCATAAAATGATATTTAAAATAATGAATCTTGATATCGTCTGCTATGGGTAAAGGGTTAACTTCGGACATTTGATTCAATTCAATTTTTTCTTTGTTTACTCCGATACGATGTGACCCTAGATGTTGACAGTGTCGTTAAACACCATGAAACAAACAATTGGCTTTGCTTGACAGTCAGGTGCAATTTAGAGGCATTAAATGTCGAAATTCAAAAACGTGAGGGCAAATCGTTAATTATAAACGTCGTTTAACGCATCACTTGCAACGCCCACATCGCGTCCACAATGTAAAGGGTTTTATCATGAGCTAAAGTTGCCCATGCAAATAGACGTCATGGGGCTTGTTACAACCGATAATGTTACAACGCCGCGTAATGTTACACCAACGCATGAAAACATCAAGATACTAACACAATTGTTGGAACTGCGATGCACATAACACCACAACTATGGTGAATTTTCAATTATAACTATTTAGTGAACAAACATGTCTAATGTTACTGGAAAAGTCATTAAGAATTTGGCCACTTCATTTCTCGATTGAGAAACATATCTTGTTTTGATTCAAAGAAACTGGTGTTAAGGTATTTTGGATTGAATCGGCTGGAATTTTTCAGTCGCAGAAATCCATGGCATGGTCGGCTAACTATGGGTCAACCCCTGCTCTCAGGCCACCAGTCAAATTTCATGAGGAAATCAGTGTTGTTATTGGCTGGGTTTGGCGACTTTCAAAGCATCACTTCAAGGTGAATACGAGTCAAATTACCACAGGCAATGATTAATTTGTTCTAAAACCCTACAATGATTATAAAATTTAGTGTTTTTGAGTGGATACCGATCATTTCCAGAAACAATTCAACACGTATTCACCTTGAGCTGTTGCATGAGTCTAAACATGGCCTGAAAGTCCGTAATATAAATTTTTGGTTTGGTACGTCCTTTGAAAGGACGTACCAAGCCAAAAACTTATATTACGGACTTTCAGGCCATGTTTGGACTAGAAACCCGCCAACCAAATCAGATCGCAAGACGCTATCTGTTCCGGGTATCAATCAAATCACTTCCGCGTTTCAGTAATTCAATGCGCTGTACTTGCATGCTTCAATTCAAGGTTGAAGCGAGTGGAATTATCAGATTCTTCTGAAAAGCGTATAATAAAAAGAGAATCTAGTGTTTTTGAATGGATATCGAAAATTATATCACTTGTGACCGAAACAAATGGTAATTTACTCCCGCGTAAGCGCTAGCGAGAAAGAAACATTTTCTCCTCCCACTGCATGTGTAACATACGTCTGTCCAGGGTGAGACACCAGGGAGAGGTATCCCACCCCACCCACGTGACGTTATACATTTATAACGTTATTATGACGCGATGCATAGTATTTGGCTACCAACTAATTCATATTGACGTCATCAGAATACCGTGTGTTCAAAGTTTGATGCTCTAAAACTCTTTCAACCCCAAGATGCCATTGTTCTTAATTGATTTCGTGGTATATACCTTTCTATATACATAACTTTTGCATGCTCTTTCCGATGGTGTCATTAGTTTTTCAAAACAACGAATACCAAATGAGTTGATTATATCAGCACGTGACCGCCGATTACCTCTGGCTAACGTAACCGCTGTATGGTGGGGGGAGAAAAATAATCCCTGATGGGTACGGGTGTGGGATGGGAAAATCTCACCCTCGGGACAAGATATTTGGTCCAGACACTCGGCAAGCCTCGTGTCTGGCCCAAATATCTTGCCCTCGGGTGAGATTTTCCCATTCCACACCCGCATCCATCAAGCCGAGTGTCTGGACCAAATATCTTGTCCCGAGGGTGAGATTTTCCCATCCCATACCCGCACCCATCGGGGATTATAATAGTCTCGGTCAGTCATGAGATAATTTCTGGTATTCACCCAAAAACACTAGGTATTGTCTATTTATGAAATACTTTTGAAATAAAAAAGAAAATTTGTTGACTTTTTACACTTAGCAGTCCATTTTACAACCTCCTCCATCCCTTGTATTTTAATGGATCTTCCTTACTTCTGAAAACAACGAAACTCGTTTATCATATGACTACATCGTTTTCTCGTCTAATTATTACCATTTTATATTTTCAATAAATATTAATTTCTGCTTCGTACACCTTCAGTTGATTGGTCAATTTAAAAAAGAACGCCTTCTGATTGATTAAATTAATGCTATTTCAAAACTGATCTTGACATTCTTGTACTTATGTTACACTTATTTATGACGCATGACGTTCAAGGTGAAATTCCATTCTTTAACCATTTTTTATTTTATCTAAAATATGTGTTTTTGGTAAATGTTCAAAGCCACCATATGGTGAACAGAATATGAAATTCGTGATTTGCTCATTCGATATTTATGAAACTCATCTACGAATTTCCCGTTTTGCCGAGCCATAGACCCATTTCATAAATATCGAATGACCAAAACACTCATTCCAAATCCTCTATTTATAAACACTAAGGAGAAGACTGTCTTATAGAACAAAAAGGGTAGAATTCTGTGTGTTTGAATTCAGGCATAAATAATTCTTGTTCAGTTATGTTTTACTTACCGTCACCTATTTCGCAGGGCGTGTCGAATGCTGACATTGGCTTTGGCTGTAATCGGTCAATCAAGTCGTCTTTCCCGGTTCCCTTGCACGTTTCGAGTACTTCTTGAAGACAGAGCGCGGCTTTCTTCGGTCCATTTTCTCTATAAAAGAAGATACTTCATTAGACGTGGATATATACTGAAGCTCTAGAAAGATAGTACATTTTTTAGTATGTGTGTGTGGCGGGTGGGTGGTGGTGGGGGAGGGGGTAGGGATCGAAACTTTATTTATTTATTTATTTATTTATTTATTTATTTATTTATTTATTTATTTAATTTTGATTTCCGAACATTGTTCTGATTTTCCCTCCGACACTTTCGAAGGAGAACGTACCTCATTTATCAGCGTGTGTCTTTATGGGAAACTCATACAAATGTCAGGATTACTCCCGTATTATTAACCCAGTTTCAATTCGCAGAGTATAAAATTTTGTGTGTGAATAAAACATGGCGGTCGGTAACCAAGCTAAGAAATTGGATAAGAAGATCAGTCACAAGCGTGGGAGTGTATATCCTCCTTGAGAACTCACAAGTGACTCACCTTTCAAATAGATAATTTTCTATCAATCTTTTTACTCAACACGATTAGACGGTGACATTTCGCAATCAAGCTTTCAGTCAATCATTTTAATTCTGTTGGGAATTCGATGCTGAGATGTTCACCCACTTTTCGTGGAGTTTAGGCGTATTCGTCCATTCAGACAATGGGATGTCCCCTTAACCCACAGATATACAGATATTCTTTTGAGCTCAGTCTATAAATATTCCAATCAATACGTATTTAACTCTCCGTGCTCTGATGTGAAAATGGCAAAGTTTTCAGGAGCAAATATTTCCTAGAATGCAGTTCGATATTTAAGCAAATATACCTTGTTTGAAAGAGCTCTGTGAGCTCATGGAAGGTAGAAACTAAAGCCCCCCTCGACATTGTTTACACAAAGGATGCCGATGGTATTAAGGCCAGGGCCGACAGCATAGCCCTGTATGCTGATATAACGGCAACGGAACAGCTCCAGGGAGAACTACCAGAGTGTGAATTCGTCTTGAGAATCAAGTTTCTGCGTGGGCGAGATGAAGGCGACTGGACGATAAAAGACAAGTTTGATCCAGTGAGGGTTGAGAGAAACAAGGGCAGCACATTGTTGTGCTCACAAAGGAGACCAGCACTGGAGCCCTGGCCGGCATCGATAAAGTTTTCCACCAGAACGCTTACCCTGTTTCTGCGGTCTTGTACAGTCTCTATCCACTCAGGGATCCAGATATTGCAAACCTAGCCTAACTGAGAGACGCGACCTCAACTGCGTTGCCAGAGAGTTGTGGAACACTTCGAAGGCTTCTTAAAAGGACAGTGCCCACCACTGCTAGGAGAGAGAAAATTCAGGAGTAGGAAGAGCGAGTCCACGAGGCAGGTGCTACGGTTGATGATGTGGCCGCGCTCAAGAAGTTCCTCAATCAGGCAATCATCTTGAAGGACATCGCAATGAAGGCATCTACAACAGTTGCAAATATAGAGCTTACCGTCCACAACGGCCACGCCTAGTCTAGAGACCTGCGCTTCCCCCAGTTCAACCAGGCCCACATATACAAGGGTGGAGTCTGAGCCAATCGCTGTCTGTCTACTCGGAGGTGGCCAGGATAGCCCATCGTCGACCAGATCGTCCTACAAGACGGCCATGTCTTGAGGATCCTAGAAGCTCCCACCAAAACCTCCAGGAGGATTGTGCCAGGTTGGGAGATGAGACCTGGCAAAGAGGGATTTCGAAGTGAACCACACGGCCAGCATCATGGACCGAGAGCGCAAACGTTGGAATCCCACGTCGGCATCGATGCTAGATGACGTAGAAGAGGCCTGTGTGGAGCACGGGCCACGGCGGCCTCTGGTACTCAATGACCTACGATACAAGGGCTCAACGCTATTTTGAGAGATTTGGACACACCAAATGGCCAGAGTAGCTATGAACGAAGAGCTCGTCAGCGAAGCTGTCAAAGACAATGGGACCGGATTTTCTGAAGCGAGAGGTGGAAAGCGGAAAGCACTTTGACAGGCAGGGCAGTCCTCCCCCTCCCCTGCCCGTCTACATGCTAGAAAGTTGTCTGTTAAAGATTCTGAGGATCAGTGAGGTGATTGTTTCCTTCGAGAAGCAAACCAAGTCTATCTTCCACAAAACCGAGGTCAGGGCTGTAGCATCATTGGAAAGGTCACCCAGGAGAGCGAATCCGAAGGCAAGACACTGGCTAGGCGTAACAGACCAGGACAAGCTACACTGTCTAGTCCAAGATATAAGGCAGCGCGGTACTCTGGTCGATGCGGTACAAAGATGCCCTCTGGGCCGCATTCTGACCTACTACGCTGGCTCTTAGCCACAGTATACACACATGCGGCCCAGCATAATGGCGTACACCTATGTCGACCTCCTCTCCATACTGAAGCGCTTCGGCTCCAAGAGGCTGTTCGCGTTGCCACAGGCAACATCTACATCAAGCAGATACCTGTACATAAGCTCAAAGGTGTCGAGGCGTACCCCCTAAACTGTGTGACTGTGGAGAAAGGGGCTGCTCCTCTCGTCTTGTCGGGGAAGAATCCCTCACGCCGGTCGCTCCCAGCCCCCGCCGTGACAACAGCGAACAGTTGTACATGTCGAAAGAGCATGTCGCCTATGCTTCGCGGCCACAATAGTGGCACCAAGAAAAAGATCTGCCATCGAGCACTGAGCCTCGGCACGACGACCCCCTCAACCACCACCAGCTGAGTTACCTCAACGGTGGAGGGCGAGCGGAAAGACGACACGGACCATCGAGCTCTTCGGGGTAACAGACTCAATTGTCTTCACTCCCACCCACCGCCTTGGCAAAGGGATGCGGGTCAGAGAGGCGTCAAAGCCCAGACCTATCAAAGCTTCTTCCTATATATGGAGCGGGCAAAATGAATGGACGCCAAACCTTATGGGCCAGAAGTTCACTCCCGCGTGATTATCTTGGGCGAGGTCTACACGCACAGTTCCCGGCCAATCCTTGAGACCTTCCAAGACTGACTGGAGCAACGAGGTGTCCAGATGGTCTGCTGCGGATGACATCCTCTGAACAGGCTTTGAAAAAGCACTTCGGCTCCAGTCTGACTATTTAAGTTCCGGGAGATGCGAAAGGCTCTCACTGGCTGCCAAGGGTGGGACCGGTTCGTAAAGCGGTGGCGGTCGGGTGACCTAACACTCACTAGCCGCCAGAAACTCTGGTACAGGAACTCCTATTCGAGAGGCACAGGGCGCAGTTCCCGGATACTCCCGTCCCACCCAATTCACTCCCGTGGCAAAGACATCGAAAACAAAATATCACAATGGCTATTCCTGCCATCGATCGGGGGGGGGGGGGCATTAACTGGTTCTCAACGACATCGTTGAAGCCGCAATTGAAGCTTCAGAACAGGCGATCAAAACTGAGAACTGGGGCCTTGGCTTTGCACTAACAACAGTCCATTCGTCCCAAGGCCTCACTATCCACGTCACACAGAAGAACTGAACCATAGACGACTTTCCGCAATGGCCCAACCTCGCCTTCCTCTCCGTTTCCCGCGTGGGTATATGCACCAGCTTGAACAGGTAACTTGTCCACCAGAGAAGGGTGCCGAGGTCAATAAGCCTACTATGCAGCAGCCCCGCAAAACATACAGAAGGAGCTTGTAGCCTACAAGCCCCAAGACCAGTCCAAAGGACTCCCGCGGTTCTGGCCTGTTTAGAGTACAACCGAAAATGAGTGGCTACAATACTCAGTAAGAACACCATCTGGCGGCACCTTGGAGTCGGGAGGCATCACAAGCAAGCAACTCGTCCGGGACGAACCCACGGACTGGCCCATCCTGAAGGTAATAGGGGACAGGGTCGTAAGTCTTGGTGACCGAGCGTCGAAGCTGGTAAACCTGGAGCTGGAAAAAATACACAGGGTTGGGTGCCTTGTGACAACTCCCTCACCTTCAGCTCGCCGGACTGGTAGAGATAACGAACGCACACACCAGAGGGCAGATTCTGCTTTCGACTACCAACAGGGCGACCTGCAATCGCGTAGGTGGCCAGTTACGCCAGTCGTAACCTTGATGGCTTCTTGCCAGTCAGACCGGTCACTTCGTTATTCAATATGGAGACCACTGTGGGTAGCCTAGCCACCCACTCTGACGAGCTGTGACTGGACTCACAGTCCATCAACCTCATCTCCTGCGCATATTGTGCCCCAAACAACCTCTCACCAAAGGTTCTGTTGACGCGCTCCATGATAGTTTAGTCTCAGTGTACGTCCACACGGCCGCGCGAAACTGCTGCCCCAGGTTTCACCAGCAGTTGATTCACCGTGCCCATGATCTCGCGCTCGGGATCGACACGAAGCACCTTGGGACACCGCAATAGAAACATCTTAAGCAGGCCTGTTTCGCGCCATCGAGATCATCTTGCCAGCGAGACCAACCAACAGCCTAGTTGACAACGCATGCAAGCCTTCCAAAGAGTGGTTGGCGAATTGCCTCAAGGCTCCTAGCATTCCAGTATGTTTTTAACTCCTTGACGACGCGGAAACTCCATGCCTTGCAGACCAATGTTTTTCGGGGATTCCCATCGTATTGGGGGACTCTTCACATATGACACTTTCCAGCGTCCAACCCGTGTACCTACCAACGGCGCTCCCTGCCGGAGAGCAACATGAGTGTGTCCCTGCTGAGAAAGCCTACTACATGTCTTCTCTTTTGTACAACAGTACCTAAGAGTCAGTGGTCTCAGTATAGGAACCCAGCTATCGGTGGATGGGAACATGAATCCAAGGTCATCCAACCTTACTACATCTATTGGCCGGACCGTTAGTACAGTCTCCGTAAACCCGAGAACAGCGACCGTATGTTGGCTACTTATAACCAGAAATGTGTCCAGGAAAGTGATGCCGGGTATGGCTGGGTGACGCAGGTTATTGTAGTGGATGCTAGCTAAGACTTGGTACCAGTGCTTCAAGGGCTTGCCATAAAATGGGGTCGGCTACATGATTGAAAAGAACTTACCATCATTATCCGCAAAAAAGCTTCTTGCTCCCGTCGAATGGCGTCGTTTACAACCAATTGGCTTTCGGGAAACCTATGGGCCGTGGTCCTTGCAGTTGCAGGCCTGTTCCTTGTTGTTTTCCGACACTGGTTATCATGAGATGAACCAATAGGCCCACTGCGACATATTTATATTTATTTATTTATTGGTGTTTAAGGTCACATATTTCTGCACAATGTGCTACTCATGACCACGGCAGTTTTACGGGCGGAGGAAGCCGGAGTACCCGGAGAGAACCACCGAGCAACGGCGAGCAACTGTCAGCTCCCCAACATACTAACTCCACACAAGCAGGGTTAGCAATGACTGAAGACAGGTGCACCATCAACGTGCAGTGCGCCTTAGTGCACAGCGTCGCCGTGCCCCAACATGGACAATGGGGGTGAAGTGTCTTGCCCAAGGACACAACGCGGTTGTCGCAGGTGGGATTCGAACCGAGGACCTCTCGGCTTGCAGCCTGCACCTCTACCTACTGGGCCACCGCGCCCCCTCCCCCTGCGAAATAAGCTAGAGTGTTGATACACAACATTCTTTTCTACACTATGTCTATTGTAAAGACAAAATAAAAATAAAAAAAAATAAAAAATAATTGCTAGTTTGGCATGCTTGTAATTGCTTTGAATATATTAAACAGGTTTCTATTCGCAGTGGGATGTTATTTGTATACTACTCAAAGTTTGCTAAGCACCAAGTATATCCAACTACCTGTTTTACGTTTTAGTTGAAATAGTGTAATGAAAAGTGTGTATATTTTTTATTTAATTATATCTTTGATGATTTAGGTACAGACATAGGGATTTTATTTATGTTGGACACTATCTTTTAGCTTTTGAATACGATAACCGTGGAAAATGGATATTATTGGTAAAAGAGAATTTTTTTCAATTTGCCAAAAAAGTTGACGGAGCGAACTGGTATGTGTTCAATATCGAGTATGAGAGCCGTTACTGTTAATTACTGCTTGACAACGCCTTCTCATGCTCACAATCAGCTTCATGGTGTTCCTTTGTGAGATGTTGTTCCATTCTTGGACCAGCATGGCACCAAGCTCCTGGGAACTTCTTGGCTGGATTGGGCGGGCTGAAATTGCAAGCAGCAACTCATGCCAGACATGTTCGATTGGATTGAGGTCAGGGGATCTTGCTGGCCAGTCCATACGCTCAATCCCCTCCCTCTGTCGGTACTCCCCGACAGCATGGGCAACATGACGACGGACATTGTCGTCCATAAGAATGAATCTATCACCCACTGCACCTGCATACAATCTAACGTGGACATTCAGGATCTCACCAATATACCGCTGTGCGTTCAATGTACCACGTTCCAGGACACAAAGCTCTGTACGTCAATCCCAGCTGATGCCGCCCAGACCGTGATTGACCCTCCACCATAGCGGCCATGCCCAGCAATGTTGGCTTCATGGAATCGTTCTGCTGGTCTTCTCCATACCCTAGAATGCCAATCTGTGTGGTCTAGCCAGTACCTTGACTCATCTGTAAAAAGGGCAGGCCGCCAATCTTCTCTGGTCCATCCAACGTGGTCCATGGCCCATTCATATCGTGTCTGGTGGTGGTTCTAGGACAGCGAAATGCGAATACATGGTCTTCTCGATCGGAGACCACATTAGTAGTAGTGTACGCACGTTTCACCCCACATTTGCCGGATCTCATTGCCGGATCTCATGTGACGTCATAGTAACGTGACCCAGTAGCGGCATGTTGTGTTGTCATGGTAACCCGCGTGAGCGGCCATGTTGTGACGTCATCTCCATAGCGATACGTGTTGTTAGTGCGCATGCGCAGCACGTGTTGTTAGGGTGATACGTGTTTCCGCCGTCCATTTTGTATACTGGAGGCCGCCATCTTCGTTTCTATGGTAGCACGTGATTGCTATTTTACCAAAGGCCTACAATAGGACGGGGGTATGTTCGGAGGGTATGTTCGATTGAATCGGAGTATTTTCTGGAACGTGTTCCCTGGATAATTACCACAAACAACCCGACAACTTGTATTATTTCGAATTCTTCCAGAATTATCTGCTTCTATCTATATATGCAATAGTTATCGTTTATCTGGCCATGTTCCTTTATTCTAGAGTATACTCCAGTAGCGTAGAAGAGCCTATCAACTGGAACAGTTTACCTTATTATTGCTATATTTAGCAATTTCTGGTCTATTCTTGTTAGTTCTGACCCTATTCTAAGTACTCTTGTTGTTTCATATATCTAGATTATAACTAACCAATCAGATTGCTTGATTTTCCATAATCTGTATGCAGGGTTATCTCCCTTGTGTATAACAAAAGCCTATATCCAATGGCACCCCAATTTTAGCACCCCTTTTTTGAAAACACCTGTGGCTATGGAATCCCTTTTTGTCATATATGTGCTTATGTGAAAAGGCACAATGTGACACAATATGCCCTATCACATAGGCACATGCTTTATGTGCCGATATGTGCTTATGTGAAAAGGCACAATGTGACACAATATGCCCTATCACCTAGGCACATACGGGTATTTGTGGATACCTATGGCCTGGTATTGTATTATTTGAGGATACCTATCGAGGATACCTACTGGAGAATCCCTTTTTATCATATGAGCTTATGTGAAAAGGCACAGTGTGACACAATATGCCCTATCACATGGGCACATACAGGTATTTGAGGATACCTATGGCCTGGTATTGTATTATTTGAGGATACCTATTGAGGATACCTATCGAGGATACCTTTTATAGGATACATATCTGAGGATACTATATTGGCTGTACATATCCCTATAGGTCTCTTGCTGGCCCTCAGTACTATTAATCCACCTGATGCATTATGTTATCCTATGACTGGTATAGGTAGTATGCAGTGCTAGGCATAGGGGTATTGTGGGTAGGGGTTCTGCCTGGTAGTTTACAACGGTACTATAGTATGGCGGTATATACACCTATAGGCCCCTGTTAGTGCTTGGTACTATTAACCAACCGATTGCTTTGTTTTATTATATGGCTGGTATATGTAGAACGTTATGGTAGACCTAGTGATTTTGTGGGGGTGGGGGTAATGCTTGGTAGTTTAGAACGGTAGTGTAACATAGGCCTTACATATCCCTGTAGGTCTCCTGCTGTCCCTTGGTACTATTGATCCACCAGGTGCTTCATATTATTGAGCGGTATTCTGGGGTGGGGTCAATGCCTGGTAATACAGAAAAGCAGCAGAGTATGGTTGGTATATTACCCTATAGATCCCATCCTAATCGTTGATAGTATTAACCTACCAAATGCTTTGTATCATCCTGTTATTGGTAAGGTGGTACGTAATACCAGTAGTTCCTACCTTATTCCGAGTACACTTGTTGTTTCATTTATCTAGATCATATATATAAATTATAATTAACCAATTAGATTGCTTGATTTCCCATAACCTGTACTTAATCGTACAGAGTTATCTCCCTTCTGTATAATAAAAACCTATATCAATGGCAATTTCCCCGGCACCCCAATTTCGGCACCCCTTTTTTAAAAAACATATGACCTTCGGCACGCCTTTTTTCTGAAATGAGGATAAGAGTCGTATTGAGGGATTTTTAATACGACTCTTATCCTCATTTCAGAAAAAAGGGGTGCCGAAGGCCTTATGTTTTTCAAAAAAGGGGTGCCGAAATTGGGGTGCCTTCTGGAGAATCCCTTTTTCTGAAATGAGGATAAGAGTCGTATTAAAAATCCCTCAATGAGGTCTAATTTACTACGACTCTTATCCTCATTTCAGAAAAAGGGATTCTTCAGAAGGCACCCCAATTTCGGCACCCCTTTTTTGAAAAACATATGGCCTTCGGCACCCCTTTTTTCTGAAATGAGGATAAGAGTCGTATTAAAAATCCCTCATTGGGGATTTTTAATACGACTCTTATCCTCATTTCAGAAAAAAGGGGTGCCGAAGGTCATATATTTTTTCAAAAAGGGGTGCCGAAATTGGGGTGCCTGGGAAATTGGCATTGATATAGGTTTTTATTATACAGAAGGGAGATAACTCTGTACGATTAAGTACAGGTTATGGGAAATCAAGCAATCTAATTGGTTAATTGTAATTTATATAAATAATCTAGATAAATGAAACAAGAGTACTCGGAATAAGGTAGGAACTACTGGTATTACGTACCACCTTACCAATAACAGGATGATACAAATCATTTGGTAGGTTAATGCTATCAACGGTTAGGATGGGATCTATAGGGTAATATACCAACCATACTCTGCTGCTGTTCTGTATTACCAGGCATTGACCCCACCCCAGAATACCGCTCAATAATATGAAGCACCTGGTGGATCAGTAGTCCCAAGGGCCAGCAAGAGACCTACAGGGATATGTACGGCCTATGCTATACTACCGTTCTAAACTACCAAGCATCACCCCCACCCCCACAAAATGACTAGGTCTACCATAACGTACTACATATACCAGCCATATAATAAAACAAAGCAATCGGTTGGTTAATAGTACCAAGCACTAACAGTGGCCTATAGGTGTATATACCGCCATACTATAGTACCGTTGTAAACTACCAGGCAGTACCCCTACTCACAATACCCCTATGCCTAGCATTGCATACTACCTATACCAGTCATAGGATAACATAATGCATTAGGTGGATTAATAGTACTAAGGGCCAGCAAGAGGCCTATAGGGATATGTACAGCCTATATAGTATTCTCAGATATGTATCCTATAAAGGTATCCTCGATAGGTATCCTCAATAGGTATCCTCAAATAATACAATACAAGGCCATAGGTATCCTCAAATACCCGTACGTACCTATGTGATAGGGCATATTGTGTCACACTGTGCCTTTTCACATAAGCACATATGATAAAAAGGGATTCTCCAGTAGGTATCCTCGATAGGTATCCTCAAATAATACAATACCAGGCCATAGGTATCCTCAAATACCCGTATGTGCCTATGTGATAGGGCATATTGTGTCACATTGTGCCTTTTCACATAAGCACATATCGGCAAATAAAGCATGTGCCTATGTGATAGGGCATATTGTGTCACATTGTGCCTTTTCACATAAGCACATATGACAAAAAGGGATTCCATAGCCACAGGTGTTTTCAAAAAAGGGGTGCTAAAATTGGGGTGCCATTGGATATAGGCTTTTGTTATACACAAGGGAGATAACCCTGCATGCAGATTATGGGAAATCAAGCAATCTGATTGGTTAGTTATAATCTAGATATATGAAACAACAAGAGTACTTAGAATAGGGTCAGAACTAACAAGAATAGACCAGAAATTGCTAAATATAGCAATAATAAGGTAAACTGTTCCAGTTGATAGGCTCATCTGCGCTACTGGAGTATACTCTAGAATAAAGGAACATGGCCAGATAAACGATAACTATTGCATATATAGATAGAAGCAGATAATTCTGGAAGAATTCGAAATAATACAAGTTGTCGGGTTGTTTGTGGTAATTATCCAGGGAAGTCGTTCCAGAAAATACTCCGATTCAATCGAACATACCCTCCGAACATACCCCTGTCCTATTGTAGGCCTTTGGTAAAATGGCAATCACGTGCTACCATTGAAACGAAGATGGCGGCCTCCAGTATACAAAATGGACGACGGAAACACGTATCACCCTAACAACACATGCTGCGCATGCGCACTAACGACACGTATCACTATGGAGATGACGTCACAACATGGCCGCTCACGCGGGTTACCATGACAACACAACATGGCGCCACTGGGTCAAGTGACTATGACGTGACATGAGATCCGACAATGAGATCCGGCAAATGTGGGGTGAAACGTGCATACACTACTACTCACATTCGTGCAAACTTGCCCGGATAGTCTGCGTCGAATCATTTACCCCGGAAGCCTTCTCAAGGTAACTACGAAGCTGGGTTGCTGTGTCAAAGCGGTTCCTACGGGCCTGAATGATCAAAAACTGGTCTTCAAACTTTGAGTAGTTTCTATTCAATCAAATGAACTGTGTGAATCGAACAATTTCAGTAGCTGAATGAAAATTTCATTCTTTTCGTATGTTCACGAAAATTCACACAGCACAAACATTTGGAGTTTTTCAAACGAAGATTTATTATTAGTTTTGTTGAGAATTGAACAAGAAAAAATCAACACTTGGGCGAAATTCCAAGTGAATAACTCGGGCGCGAACCTGCGCGCTAATATTCTTTCACATCAAGGTTTCTGGGACGAGATTATCGTAGCCTGAAATTATCGAGTTTGTCGTCACTGCAGTTGCGCAATACTATTCATAGCAGGCGATTATCTCTCAGTGTTTTCGAATTTTTCAAAATGCAACCAAAAAATCTATCTGGCTGTTCATATCCTTCGGCGATGAAGAGTATTCCTGATTTCTTTATTACCTGTTAACCAACCCAGGCCACGAGAGACACAAAAAAGTATTGTACAATCACATGCCTCCTATAAAGGCAGAATTAAATATATTTTATCAAGCCGGTGATGCATATATCATATCCATGATTGTCCGGTTAGAGCGTGTAAAATTGTATACGCCGACAGAGCAATTAAATGATGCTTGTCCAGATTGATATAAAAAAAATCCTCTGATTAGTCAACACAGGATATTTCAAACCTGAAAACAGGTAATACCTCTGAGTGGCTTCTCAAAAACAAAATAACCGCCCGTAATGGGGTAGAAATGAGCCCCCGAAATGGGGCACACAGTAGTGTGGGTGCTCTTAAAAAGTCCAAACGAAAGTACAAGAGAGAATAAGTTAAAGCTAGAAGCGCACCCTCATTGGTAAGCTCTTGCTATTTTTGGCGAGTTGGTGGTGTTTGTGCGCTGTTATGATGTCGTTTGAGGAGCACGTCGGCGAGGGTATAGGCCGTCTGAGGGGCGCTGCTGCTGCTTCCATGGCCGTTTCGAATTTCCGCTAATTGCTAAGTCTTATGTGCCTGCAGGAATGAGAGTTGGGAGTCGCAGACGGGCGGGCTCGGGAGAAGGTCTGTTCACCCACCCTGTCGCTAACGTAAATGTTGTCAACGCGCACCCACTCGAGCAATCGAAGTCGTGTGCCTTTCTCGATGACAAAACTCAAGCGTTGCCCGTTTAGATGCGAACCCACAACGTCTCGACCAGAGGTCTATAGCTATACATTTTATGATATACTCGCATTCAAAACAAAAACAGACATTTCCATTTTCACTATTTTCCATTGACCCGTACCAGTACTGAAAACACCCATGTCTTATTTTGGATAGATTCGGTGGAAAACAGGATTGTCGTGAGGATTTATGCAGTCTAAAAGAACACAGCTCTTGTCGCTTCACTGATTGCTGACCCCCAAATGTTGAAGATAATATATTCTGCCCCACCCAACCAACCCCACTTATGATTAGAAACAAAAATTATCTATGCCGAGTTTTGTGTCAACATTTATGAACTTTTATTATTTAACCCTTTGTCTAACAAGACTATCAGACGACAGTCGACCTCGCACCTTCCTCCCCGCCCCCCAAAAGAAACCTGGAATACCAAAATAAAATTCTCTTTTCTTTTTGCTCAAAACGATAGCTTAGAAACCTTCTTTGGAACGTGCTCGTTTCAGTGAAGCGACAAGAGCTGTGTTTTTTTTAGACTGCATAAATCGCCCTTTTCTCGAATCCATGTGAGAAATTAATGAAATCATGCAGATATCAGATAGAGCTCCTTCATGGGGTCCTCACATTACGTCTGTGCCTGGTGACTGCAAGTCTAGTAGAACACCATACTTCAGGCGAATGCAATGCAGGCTGATCTTAGGACAGATGGTGGTGACTATGGACAACTAGCAAACTTGAAGCTATGAAGGTGGTGGGTGATCTACAAGCCAGGTGCTGAATGGAGTTGGGAGCCATAACTATCTTCGGATAAACATCCTGCAAAAGGTATTCTCCAAAGGGTATCCTCAAAAGGTATCCTCAAAAGGTAGCCCCAAAAGGTATCCTCAAAGAGTACAATGCCATATCATAGAAATACTCAAATGCCAAAATGAGTCGAAGAGCCATATGTCGAGTCACTCGTTCGAGCAATTGCTCGATAGCTCATTTGCTCAATGGGATTCGAGTCGCAAGAGCATTTGCAGATGGAGCAACTGCTCGATAGTTTATTTGCTCAATAAGATTTGATTCATTCAAGTAATGCCTAGAGTTAAAACTAGAAGACCTGTCGTGAAATTCGCACAGGTCCATTGGCAGAAACATTGCCTGTGTTTACTATGGGTAACCAGAAGAACCTGCCATGCTTTGGGTGCCATTCGATATGGCAATTGCGCGCAATTCCTACACGCAATTAAGCCTAGATAAGTACACAGTTCGTGGCAGGACTTCTAGTTTTAACTGTATCCCTGCTCGATTGTCTTTTGGGTTTGAGAATCACGGAGGCCTTCGTTGTGCATAGGGGAGATAACTCTGTATTGTTAGGAAGAGATAACAGGAAATCACACAATCTGACTGGTGATAATAAGACTTGGACGAGGACGGAGGTCGTAACAGGGGGTAGTCAAGAGTAGCTAGGACTAGAAGAATTACTACGGTTAGAATAGCTAGAATAGCATCTGTAATAGGTTGTTGGGGGGACCTCACATTGGTCCTCACACATGTGAATCGGGAGGCCATGGAAAAAGAACAAAGAAGAGTCTATTAACAACGCACAGGGACGCCCGGCGCTGAGATGCATGGCTTGGTAAGAGAAAAACAGGGAAAAAGAAACAGGAAGAGGGAAATGTGTCATTCACCAAACCTCCATCTACTTCCCCTTCCATGCCAACCACCACCTCTTCACCAAAGCGGTCGGGAAGCGGGGAGACGGTGGAGGCGGAGGAGCGGATGTAGGTCACCCTATCCAAACCTGGGTCTCCCAGCTGCTTGGACCAGCCAAGACAGGGCCCCGACTAGGAACGCCACAACTGACTGGATGAAGAGTTTCTACCTACCGATTTCGTCGAACTCCTGGACAAGCACGCCACCGCGATGGACGGATCTCTCAAAGTCAACTTCATCGGCTCCATCAGCAATACAGCAAATTTGTTGAAGTCTACTCGGAAGCTAATGAAGCCAAAGACGATGTTCTAAACTATCCAGCTAAAGCCTTGGAAGCCCGAAAGATCAGGGACCTGGACGTCCACCAACACGTGAGAGACGTACTCACTCGCAATAACAAGAAAAAAGGCAAAACGACCAGCCGCAACTTCACCTGATCACGGCCTCTTTCTTCCTTTGATGTGCCCGGACATGTTGAATAATTCCTTCATCTACAGTTAAGGAGGGTCGAAAGGGTCTTGCCTCATACCGTCAATGCGCGCCTTCGGCGCGCAAAAACCATTCGCTCATCACTACATCCCATATCTCATGTTCACTTCGCACCTCTGACTTCAGTGTGTGGACATCTTGATTAAGCCATCATGGAGGAATTGTAATTACCAGCAAGACTTAATAAGACCATTTCAGCTCTAGGAGTATCTTGCCCCATCACCTGGACTGTCCAGGAGAAGGGCAAAGGCGTCTCTCTGGCTTTTGAGTTTACAACTAAACATCGCAACAGCACACCCCCCCCCCCCCTCTTTCAAGTAGAGGTAGCACCTCTGATGAGAGGAATCCCTCTCACACAGGTCCTCACGGGAGAGGTTCTGGAGGCAATGAGGAGAGAAAGAAGCAAAGAAAGAAGAGCCCGTCCACTAATCGGAGGAATGCCCGACGCTTGGAGTTTTTTTTTGGAGAAGAAAGGAAAGATGGGTGAGGAAAGGAAAGAGCCAAAGACGGCCTCCACTTCCCTGCCGACTCCCACTGACAAACACATCTCATTTCCTGCTATTCATCCGGAATTGTCGGATGTGGAAAGTCCTGTAGAGATTGGGGTGGAATTGGAAGTCGCCCTCTCGCCACTTCCCGACCCTCACTCACCCCTCCCTTCGGAACCAGAAAGCCAGAAGACTTCCCAGAAGACAACCGGGAAAGAACTGATACACCAGTCAGATACTTCGATCAAATCATGGCAGTCGCCGCAGCAGCATCCAAAAAAGCAAAGGAGGTGATTGAATTCTTAGAAAACCCAAAACAACTAGAACAACGAAAACAAAAACAACTAGACTTTATGATTCTGGAGAATCATGGCTTTTCCCGATGAGATTACATGATTTTTCATGACTCCCACAGTGTCTGATTAATTGTTTTTAACTGTCTCACTGAAGTTCCTTCATTGATGTTATGAGAAAGGTGAGTATAGTAGTCTCAATGACAGAGTTCGATAAGTCAATGACCGAGAAAAGGTGTTATGTTTGTTTGACACATACCCACTGAGTGCTGTGTCAATTTAAAAATGGTCCATTTTATCTCAAATGTATCCAAAATAATTATGTCTGGCAGGTTGTAGAGGGTTAACAAGTGCTAACAGGAATATTTATTCATGCAACTTGTAATGTCACACCAAGAACTGTGAATGGCCATTTTTTTCTTTACAATATACAAGATGTTTTCAGAGAAATCCAGGGAGAGCATGAATTTTAAGTTTTTTATGGGTATCATTGTTTATCCAGCCCAAAACGGGTTAAGTGTTGATTTTTGAATACTCTTATTACTTCCAAAAATAATTCTCAGTGAATTCTACTTCCTCTTATTTTGATCTCTCCTCTCAACTTCGGGTGCTGTGGATACGCAAACACAGCCCATTTCATCAACATTTTGATTTTTAAGAACCTGCATAGGGTTAACAAATGCTTACAGGATATTTTGTACATGCAACTTGTAATGTCACACTAAGATCTGAGAATGGCCATTTTTCTTGAAAATCTACGAGGTGTTTTTAGAGAAATCCTCGGGTAACATGAATTTTTAATCTTTTGAGGGGTATCGTTCTGTAACCAGCCCTGAACAGGTTAATGCTTGGTTTTGTGAATACCTTCGTTACTTACAAAAATGATCGTCGGTGAATTCCACTTCCAATGAAGGAGGTTATGTTTATCTCGCAGGTACAGATTTGATGTTATGGTTGCCCAAGAATAGCCCAATTTCTCCAAATGTCTATGCTTGACAGCCTCTGGAGGGTTAACAAATGCTCACCAAAATATTTTGTCCATGCAACTTGTAATGTCACTCCAAGACCTGCGAATGGTAAATTTTTCTTAAATTTTTTTTGTTTGGAGAAATCAACAGAAAACTGCAATTTTTAAGCTTTTAAGGGGTATATCTCCTTAACTAGTCAAAAATGGGTTAAGACCTCGATTTTTGAATACACTTACTACTTACATAAATGTTTCCCTATCAGTTTTGCGTCTGGTAAAAGAAGTTATGTTTCTCTGTTGCATTCTCATTTGATGTTGTTGGTGTCCAAAAACTGACTATTTTTTCAGAATTTTGACATTTAGCAGCCCATAGAGGTTTAACAAATGCTCACTTAATAATTTTTCCAATCAACTGGTAATGTGACACCTGACCTATCAATGGCCATTTTCTCTTGAAAATCCTACCAGATGTTTGTAAAGAAATACAGGGAAAACATAAATTCTTAAGCTTTTGATGGGTATCACTATTAACAACCACGAAAGGGGTTAACGCTTGGTTTCTTTGAATACCCTTATTACTTACAAAAATGGTCCTCGATGAATTCCACTTCCAACAAAGGAGATTATGTTTATTTCTCAGGTGCACGTTGGGTGCTGTGCGTGTCCAAAAACAGCCCATTTCAACAAAATTACAATGCTTGGCCGCTTGCAGAGGTTAATAAACGCTCACCGAAATATTTTGTCCATGCAACTTGTAATGTCACACAAAGACCTGCGAGTAGTCATTTTTTTCTTGAAAACCTACGGGTTGTTTTTAGAGAAATCCACAGAAAATGGGAATTTCAAGATTTTAAGGGGCTCTCTCTTTAGCCTGTCCAAAATGGGTTAAGACATCGACTTTTGAATACCCTTACTACTTACAAAAATGTTTTCGTATAGATTGTGTGCTCGATAAAAGAAGGCACTTTTCTTTGTGGCGTACCTATTGGGTGCTGTTGGCGTCCAAAAACAGCCCATTTTATCACAATTTTGACTTTTAGTAGCCCGTGGAGGGTTAACAAATGCTCACCGCAGTATTTTGTCCATGCAACTTCTATTGTCACACTAAGGCCTGGGAGTGACAATTTTTTCTTGAAAATCTACAAGACTCGTTTAGAAAAATCCACGAAAAACATGAATTTTTGAGCTTTATGGGGGTATTTCTGTTTAACCAGCCCAAAACGGGTTAACGCTTGGTTTTTTGAACACACTTATTACTTATAAAAATGATCCTCGATGAATTTCACTTCCAATAAAGGAAGTTATGTTCATCTCTCGTGTATCGTTTGGGTGCTGTGCGGGCCTGAATCCGGCCCATTTCATCAGGCAGCCTGTGGAGGGTTACCATATGCATCGCCTGATATGTCGTGTGTATCAAAGGTCGTGTCACAGACAGGTCTAATAATGATGAATGTTTAAAAAAAATCTACAAGACGTGTTTCGAGAAAGTGCCTATAAACCCCAATTTTGGCAGTTTTCTGTCAATTCTGACGAAATAAGGGTTAAATCGAAAATTCCGCCTCGGTACATTTTTAGATTTTGTTCCGCTCTATGAGTGTGCAAAGTTTTGTGAAAATCGGTCCAAAAAAAAAAAAAAAAAAAAAAAAAAGAAACCCCAAAAATAATAATCCGTAGAAAAACAATAGTCTTTTCCAGAGGGAAAAAGCCTAACAAACATTTGTTGTTACAGATTTGATCCATCTCACCAGCCAGACAGGTCCTACAGCAGTCCTACAACTCCAACGATTGCTACAATCGCTCCATCACAACCACCTCCTTCAAAGAAAAACCGCAAAAATACAGACGCCGCCAACTTCCTTCTCATTTTCTCCTTTAACAAGCTCTGACATAGCGCAGTAAACATTTGAAACTAATAATTATACCGGTAGAGAGAGTCGAAAGGGGCTTGCTCTACACCGTTCCCGATCGCCTTCGACGCGTGAAACCATTTTTTCTTCTTATATTCTTACCCAACAAATTGTGAGAGAAATAAAATCACTTGGATCAGGGAGTGTTCATATTGTTGCACAGTGTTATGACGGCACAAGGGTTATGTCAGAACACCTACCAGGTTTTCAAACCCGTTTGAGGGAGTAGTTTCCAATGCTTTCTATGTTCATTGTTATGCACATCAATTAGGCTTTTCCCTCTGGAAAAGACTACTGTTTTTCTACGGATTATTATTTTTTTTTTAGGCTTTTCCCTCTGGAAAAGACTATTGTTTTTCTACGTATTATTATTTTTCTTTTTTTTTCTTTTTTTTTCTTTAGGCATTTCCCTCTGGAAAAGATAATAGTTTTTCTACGGATTATTATTTTTTGTTTTTTTTTTTCTTTCCACACATTTTGTCCGTACCATTCAGAAGCCATTTTCGAACCGATTTTCACGAAATTTTGCACACGCATAAAAAAGGGGCACAAAATCTAAAAAGGTACCAAAGCGGAATTTTCGATTTAAGCCTTATTTCGTCAAAATTGGCAAAAAACTGCCAAAATTGGGGTTTATCGGCACTTTCTCGAAACACATCTTGTACATTTTTTTATACATTCGTCATTGCTAGACCTGTCTGTGACACACCCTTTGATACACACGACATATCAGGCGATGCATATGGTAACCCTCCACAGGCTGCCAAACATCAAATTTTTTATGAAATAGGCCGGTTTCAGGCCCCCACTGCACCCAAACAATACACGAAAGATAAACATAACTTCCTTTACTGGGAGTGAAATTCACCGAGGATCATTTTTGTCAGGAATAAGGGTGTTCAGAAAACCAAGCGTTAACACATTTTGAAATGGTTAAACTGCAATACCCCAATAAAGCTCAAACATTCGTGTTTTCCGTGGTTTTCTCTAAACCAGCCTTGTAGATTTTCAAGAAAAAATTGTCACTCCTAGGCCTTGGTGTGACAATAGAAGTTGCGTGGACAAAATACTGCGGTGAGAATTTGTTAACCCTCCACGGGCTGCTAAAAGTCAAAATTGTGATAAAATGGGCTGTTTTTGGACGCCAACAGCACCCAATGTGTACGCCACAAAGAAAAGTGCCTTCTTTTTATCGAGCGCACAATCCATATGGAAACATTTTTCTAAGTAGTAAGGGTATTCAAAAGTCGAAGTCTTAACCCATTTTGGGCAGGCTAAAGAGAGAGACCCCTTAAAATCTTAAAATTCCAAATTTCTGTGGATTTCTCTAAATACATCCTGCAGGTTCTCATGAAAAATTGACTACTCGCAGGTCTTTGTGTGTCATTATAAGGTGCATGGACAAAATATTCCGGTGAACATCTATTAACCCTCTACAGACTGCCAAGCATTGTAATTTTGTTGAAATGGGCTGTTTTCGGACACGCACAGCACCCAACGTGTACCTGAGAAATACACATAATCTCCATTGTTGGAAGAGGAATTCACCGAGGACCATTTCTGTAAGTAATAAGGGTATTCAAAAAACCAAGCGTTAACCCGTTTTGTGGTTGTTAATAGTGATACCCATTAAAGGCTTAAAAGTTTATGTTTTCCCTGGATTTCTTTACAAACATCTGGTAGAGTTTTCAAGAGAAAATGGCCATTGATAGGTCATGGTGTCACATTGCCAGTTCATTGGATAAATTATTCCGGTAAGCATTTGTTAATCCTCCATGGGCTGCTAAATGTCAAAATTTTGAAAAAAATTAGTCTGTTTTTGAACAACAACAACATCAAAAGGGAATGCAACAGAGAAACGTAACTTCTTTTACCGGACGCAAAACTGACAGGGAAACATTTTTGTAAGTAGTAAATGTATTCAAAAATCGAGGTCTTAACCCATTTTTGACTGGTTGAGGAGATATACCCCTTAAAAGCTTAAAATTCCAGTTTTCTGTGGATTTCTCAAAAAAAAATTTCAAAAACAATTGACCATTCGCAGGTCTTCGAGTGGCATTACAAGCATGAACAAAAAATGTTACGGTAAACATTTGTTAACCCTCCAGAGGCTGCCAAGCATATACATTTGGAGAAAATGGGCTGTTCTTGGGCAGCCATAACACCAAAAGTGTACCTACGAGATAAACATAACCTCCTTCATTGGAAGTGGAATGCACCGTCGATCATTTTTGTAAGTAATGAAGGTATTCACAAAACCAAGCATTAACCCTTTAGAACTGGTTACAGAGAGATACCCCTCAAAAGGTTAAAAATTTGTGTTATCTGAGGATTTCTCTAAAAACATCTCGTAGATTTTCAAGAAGAAATGGCCATTCTCAGATCTTAGTGTGACATTACAAGTTGCATGTACAAAATATTCCTGTAAGCATTTGTTAACCCTATGCAGGTTCTCAAACATCAAAATGTTGATAAAATGGACTGTGTTTGCGTACCCACAGCACCCAAAGTTGGGAGGAGAGATCAAAATAAGTCGAAGTAGAATTCACTGAGAATTATTTTCGGAAGTAATAAGAGTATTCAAAAAACAACACTTAACCCGTTTTGGGCCGGATAAACAATGATACCCATCAAAAGCTTAATCTTCATGTACTCCCTGTATTTCTCTGAAAACATCTTGTAGATTTTAAAGATAAAAATGACCATTCACAGTTCTTGGTGTGACATTACAAGTTGCATGAATAAATATTCCTGTTAGCACTTGTTAACCCTCTACAAGCTGCCATACATCAATATTTGGGATACATTTGAGTTTAGATGAACCATTTTTAAATTGACACAGCACTCAGTGGGTATGTGTCAAACAAACATAACTCTTTTTGTTGGTCATTGACTTATTGGACGACGATATTGACATTAAACCACTCCACCGTTAATGATGGTTTTTACCTAAACAATTTTTTATCAAACTCTGTCATTTGAGATTACTATCTTCACCTTTCTCATAACATCAATGACGGAACTTCAGTGAGACAGTTAAAAACAATTCATCAGACACTGTGGGGTCATGAAAAATCATGGAATCTCATCGGGAAAAGCCATGATTCTCCAAAATCATAAAGTCTAGTTTTGGTTTTTTGGGGTTTTTTTTCCACACATTTTGTCCGTACGATTCGGAAGCCATTTTTGAACCGATTTGCACGAAATTATGCACGCGCATAGAGGGGCACAAAACCTAAAAAGGTACTGAAGCGGGATGTTCGATTTAACCCTTATTTCGTCAGAATTGGCAAAAAACTGCCAAAAATTGGGGTTTATCGGCACGTTCTCGAAACACGTCTTGTAGATTTTTTTTATACATTCGTCATTGCTAGACCTGTCTATGACACGCCCTTTGATACACACGACATATCAGGCGATGCATATGGTAACCCTCCACAGGCTGCCAAACATCGAAATTTTGATGAAATAGACCGGTTTCAGGCCCCCACTGCACCCACACAATACACGAGAGATAAACATATCTACCTTTATTGGGAGTAGAATTCACCGAGGATCATTTTTGTCAGTAATAAGGGTGTTCAAAAAACCAAGCGTTAACCCGTTTTGGGCTGGTTAAACAGCAATACCCCCATAAAGCTCAAAAATTAGTATTTTCTGTGGATTTCTCTAAACGATTCTTGTAGATTTTCAAGAAAAAATTGTCACTCCCAGGCCTTGGTGTGACAATAGAAGTTGCATGGACAAAATATTGCGGTGAGCGTTTGTTAACCCGCCACGGGCTGCTAAATGTCAAAATTGTGATAAAATGTGCTGTTTTTGGACACCAACAGCACTCACTTGATGTACCACCGAGAAAGGTTCCTTCTTTTATCGTACGCAAAATTGATGGGGAAACATTTTTGATAGTTGTACGGGTATTCAAAAGTCGAAGTCTTAACCCATTTTGGACTGGTTAAAGAGAGATACCCCTTAAAAGCTTAAAATTCCCATTTTCTGTGGATTTCTCTAAAAGCAATTTGTAGGTTTTCAGGAAAAAATGACTATTCGCAGGTCTTTGTGTGACATTACAAGTTGCATGGACAAAATATTCCGGTGAGCATTTATTAACCCTCTACAGACTGCTAAGCATCGTAATTTTGTTGAAATAGGCTGTTTTCAGATGCGCACAGCACCCAGTGCATACCCTAGAGATAAACATAATCTACTTTGTTGGAAGTGGAATTCACAGAGGACCACATTTGTTAGTAATAAGGGTATTAAAAAAACAAGCATTAACCCCTTTTGCGATGGTTAATAGCAATACCCATCAAAAGCTTAAAAATCACGTTTTCTCTGAATTTCTTTACAAGCGTCTCGTAAGGTTTCAAGAGAAAATGGCCGTTGATAGGTCTTAGAGTCACATTACCAGTTGCATGGATAAAATATTCAGATAAGCATTTTTTAACCCTCCATGGGCTGCTAAATGTCAAAATTGCGAAAAAAAATAGTCTGTTTTTGGACACCAACAACATCAAATGGGAATGCTGCAGAGAAACATAACTTCTTTTACCGGACGCAAAGCTGATAGGGAAAATTTTTAGTAAGTTGTAAGGGTATTCAATAATTGAGGTCTTAACCCATTTTCGCCCGGTTAAGGAGATGTACCCCTTAAAAGCTTAAAATTCCCATTTTCTGTGGATTTCTCCAAAAAATCTAGTAAGTATTCAAGAGAAATTGATCATTTGCAGGTGACATTACATTACAAGTTGCATGAACAAAAGATTCCGGTAAGCGTTTGTTAACCCTCCAGAGACAGCACATTGTGAGAAAATGTGCTGTACTTGGTCACCCATTACACCCAATGTGTACCTGCGAGATGAACATAACCACCTTCATTGGAAGTGCGATTCACCGAGGATCATTTTTGTAAGTAATGAATAGTCCAGGCACATTAGACATAAAAATGAGAAAGTAAAGAAAAAAATCGGAGAAAGCTGATTTTTTTATATGTTTCCGGGACACACATTTCGGATAAAGTGTGAAAAGTCCCCGCGAATCCGAGTTGAGCTTTTTTAGTTATAGCGTTTTTTTGATGAAAAAAAATTTTTTTTAAAAATTCGACCCAGCTCCATATTTCTCATTCTTATTCGCCTTAGTAGGGTGAGAATCATAAATATCGTGCTGAATTATATTGAGAATACATATCCCCAACAGAAAATGCCAACTTTGTACCAATCCTCACACTCAATGGTGAAATATTCACGAAAATGTACAAAATTAGGAAAAAAAAATTATTGTTTTCATACACACAACGGTACACAACGTCCATTAAATCAAATCTTCGACTACTTTGGGAGTTAAATTACATATCAAAAATTGCAGAAAAGCAGTGGCTTTATAATGATATATAACAATAGTCATTTATTCCATAATGAACTGGTGAAACGTGTGAAATATTAACCATACCCCCTAAACTCAAATTCAAACGACATCGACTTTTCTCATTCAAATACCGTATTATAGCATCATTGTTTCAATTTCCATGTTCGATTAAATCACATAATGTGGTGTTCGCCTACACTCAAGATGCATTGGCATGTAATGTGTGCACGCCCTTGATGTGTACTCATAAACAAATTTGTATTGTACAGACAGATTGTGTCTTCGTCAGATAAGTTGACAAAAGTTTTCGTTAGACTCGGCGGCTTCCATATGATTATGTCATATTTAGGGGCAATTGGTTCGATCATGGCTGGTAGCGGCTTGGATGAACTTTGGGGGACTGTTTATGCTGGTGGGTCAATCCATCATTTGATCAGTGGTCATGCATATTCAAGAGCAGTTCGTGCCCATTTGCTAACACAAATTGCCATTACAAAACTTGTGTTTGAAGAAAGCCGAACACTAGATAACATAGACTGCACAGAAGTCAATGAAATATTCTGTGGACTTGCCAGAGGTGACTGTACAACAGCTGACGCTGTCAATCAAGAAAGTGTCAACCATCTACTGTCAAAATTACACGAACTGCTCCAGAATGCGTCCGTAGGACGCACAGGAAAGCTTTGGGTACAATACTACGAGCAAATAGGTCTTCTCCAGTTGTTCTTGAGAGCAGAGCGCACAGGCGACTGGGAACTCCACACATATTGTGTTCGCAATATGATTCCAGTATTTCACGCAGGTGGTCATTTTGCATACGCAAAAAGTTCTCTTCTCTATTTGCAGCAGATGAATGAGCTAACAGAAATAATGCAACAGGATGATTTGAAGTTGTTCACTGAGAAAGGTTACTTTACCATAAGGCGCTCAGATAAATTCTGGGACGGGATATATTCTGATCAGACCATAGAGCAGTGTTTAATGAGAATGTTCAAGCTCCCTGGTGGTCTCACACATGGCAGGGGAATAACCGATAGCACTGTTGCGAAATGGGTACATGGACTACCTCTTTGCCTTCCGATATGTAATGCTCTCGAAAATTTTGTTCATGTTCACACTGGTCATGGCGAACAACATCGGGATCTCCGTCAAAGTTCACAATTGACTGATGCCGATGATATCACCAAATTATTGAACTGGCTCAGAGTGCATTCCCCCTTTCAGAATAGAGATCCACTACAATTAGTCTCTATAGCGACCGGGCTTGTGGCCGACGAAACTGTGAACTGTGACCAAGTTCGCAAAATTGGTGAATGTTGCGTATCGAATGTTGTAAGCAAAACGTTCAACAGCATCAAACTACGACGTGTTGAGACTGTGAAGTCTTTCGCATCGATGGCAAATAGCATCAAAGTCCGTGGAAGTAAGGTAGTGATTGACCCCACAATTCTGTTCAACCGCATCACATGTGTTATTCAGTCACGAGCAGAGATGGAAGAGTATCTCAAATATGAACTCGCCCCGAAACCACCAGCATTGTTTGATTCTGCTGGAATGAGGAAGACACAGAAAAGCACGCTCGGTAAGATCCTCAAAACATACGGTTCCGAGCAAACTAAAATCCCAGAACATTCTCTGTTTGTTGTAGATGGTGGATTTTTATTGAGGGCAGTTGTATGGCCTAAACAGTCGTCATATAAGGACATATGTACATCATATTCCAATTATCTAGTGAGACATTTTGGGGCGAACGTCGTGGTTGTTTTTGATGGTTATGCTTGTACAATGTCGACAAAGGGCATGGAACAAGCCCGTAGATCTAAAGACAGGTATTCCATTGATATCAATATCTCACTCGAGTTACCAGCCACCACACCCCAATCCGATTTCCTTGCAAATGCCACGAACAAAACCCAACTGATCGATCTTCTAATGCAGGAGCTATCTGCTATCAATATTCAGTCCAAGCAGGCCGAGGCTGATGCTGATGTACTGATAGCCGAAACTGCACTTGACATCGCTCAAGATGACAACAATGTTGTCGTTGTGAGAACAGACACAGACTTGTTAGTCATTCTTACCTCTCGAGTTCAACCGGGATGTAATATTCACATGATGTATTCCTTACCCCAAACTTACTAGTTTCAGTTAGTGAAATAGCAACCAAAATGGGTGACCACAGAAGCAACCTCCTTGTAGCACATTCTATAAGTGGTTGTGACACTACTTCTGCACTCTTTCGAGTTGGTAAGAAGAAGGTATTCAGTACAATTGTCTCCGATGTTACTAGCGACTCACAACAGTATGTCAACACAATTTTGGCGGATGACAGTACACCAAGTGCAGTAGCCGCTGCCGGGGAACAACTTCTCCTGATCTTATACGGGAGTAAAACTGTTTCCTCTCTCGACCAATATAGATATGTCACTTACAAGCGTTATGTAGCAAAATCTAAACTGAATAAACCCATCAACCTAGCCTCTCTCCCACCAAGCAGCGATGCTGCACAACAACATGTCTACAGATGTTATCTCCAGGTCCAACAATGGCTGGGCACTTCGCTTCCTCCGACGGATTGGGGGTGGTCGCTAGACAATGGACTTCTTGTACCGACTGCAGCCACAAAGCCATGTGCCCCCGATAACCTACTGAATCTGATCAGTTGTGGTTGCAAGAGTGCTTGTACAAAAAGGTGTGGGTGTAAGAGGGCAGGACTCTCTTGCTCAGGTTTGTGTAATTGCAGTTCGGATTCTTGTAACAACCACAGAAACACTGTCCTGTCGGAAATTTCTGAGTTCGATGAATAATATGTATATAGGTCATGTCATTTCTGTATATAGCGTTGATAATAGTCAATGTAACTTAATCCATGTTGATTGATTTGTACATTCTGTAAATATTATTTATTGATTTTTGTACATTCTGTAAATATTATTTATTGATCTAATGCTGCCAGACACAGACGTGTCTGTTCGGTCCCAAGCCCGAAAATAGTTGAGTTCTCATGCTGACGAATTTTATGCCAAAAGGGGAACTCGGCCAGAAGCAGAGGGGGTCTTCCATAATGTCTATTTTGTAAGCAATGATAAAAGTCTTCAAATGGTGGTGGATTTTTTATCGTCTGTCCAACTAACATCCCGTTCTGTACTACGACCCTTTGGGCAAATCCGTTAGGAAAATCGTCATTTTTTGCGTAAATCCGATACTTTTTTGTGAATTTTCAATAATTTTTCGCAGAAATTGTCACAGAATGCACATTTTCCTCTAGGTAAATGTATATTAGACATTATGTAGCTCGAACAAACAATACAGTTGGATCAATTCGAGGTTACAAAGTTCGTGCGATTTTTTTTGATTTTTTTCAAACGCGTTTTCGAAAAAAGGCTGTAGAAAAAAAAGCTTAACTGGGATTTTAGGGGACTTTTGTCTAATCGTTCAGTGACATGTACTCGACATTCCCTAAAAAAATCAGCTTTCTCCGATTTTTTTCCCTAGTGAAACCTAATGTTCTTGGGCTATATGCTGGTTCTCAAACATCAAAATGTTGAAAAAGTGGGTTGTGTTTGCATACCCGCAGCACCCAAAGCTAAGAGGAGAAATCAACATAAGTGGAAGTAGAATTCACTGAGAATTATTTTTATAAGCGTATTAAAAAAACAACCCTTAACCCGTTTTGGCATGGATAAACAATTATACCCATCAACTGCTTAAAATTCATGTTTTCCCTGAATTTCTCTGAAAACATCTCGTAGATTTTTAAGTAAAAATGGCCATTCACAGTTTCTGGTGTGAAAATTACAAGTTGTATGAATAAATATTCCTGTTAGCACTTGTTAACCCTTAACAAGCTGCCAGACATCAATATTTTGGATACATTTGAGATAAAACGGACCATTTTCAAATAGATACAGCACTCAGTGGGTATGTGTCAAACAAACATAACTCCATTTGTTGGTCATTAACTTCTTGGACGACGATATTGATATTAACCCTTTCCACCGTTAATGATGGTTTTTACCTAAACTTTTTTTTTATCAAACTGAGTCATTTGAGACTTCTGTACTCACCTGTTTCATGACATCAATGAAGGAACTTCAGTGAGACAGTCAAAAACAATTCATCATACACTGTGGGGTCATGACAAATCATGGAATCTCATCGGGAAAAGCCATGATTCTCCAGAATCATAAAGTCTAGTTTTTTTTTGTTTTTTTTTTGGGGGGGGGGGGGGAGGGGGGGGGGGGGGTTTCCACACATTTTGTCCGTACGATTCAGAAGCCATTTTCGAGCCGATTTTCACGAAATTTTGCACACGCATAGAGGGGCACAAAATCTAAAAATGTACCAAAGCGGAATTTTCGATTTAACCCTTTGTCGTCAGAATTGGCAAAAAACTGCTAAAATTGGGGTTTATCGGCACTTTCTCGAAACACGTCTCATAGACTTTTTTTTATACATTCGTCATTGCTAGACCTGTCTGTGACAAATCCTTTGATACACACGACATATCAGGCGATGCATATGGTAACCCTCCACAGGCTGCCAAACATCGAAATTTTGATGAAATAGGCCGGTTTCAGGCCCCCACAGCACCCAAATAATACATGGGAGATAAACATGACTTCCTTTATTGGGAGTGCAATTCATTGTGGATCATTTTTGTCAGTAATAAGGGTGTTCAAAAAACTAAGCGTTAACCCGTTTTGATCTGGTTAAACAGCAATACCCCCATAAAGCTAAAAAATTCGTATTTTCCGTGGATTTCTCTAAACGAGTCTTGTAGATTTTCAAGAAAAAATTGTCACTCCCAGGCCTTGGTGTGACAATAGAATTTGCATGGACAAAATACTGCGGTGAGCATTTGTTAACCCTCCACGGGCTGCTAAAAGTGAAAATTGTGATAAAATGGGCTGTTTTTGACGCCAACAGCACCCAATGGGTACGCCACAAAGAAAAGTGCCTTCTTTTATCGAGCGCACAATCTATATGGAAACTTTTTTGTATGTGGTAAGGGTATTCAAAAGTCGAAGTCCTAACCCATTTTGGCCAGGCTAAAGAGAGAGACCCCTTAAGATCTTAAAATTAACATTTTCTGTAGATTTCTGTAAATACATTCGGTAGGTTTTCAAGAAAAATTGACTACTCGCAGGTCTTTGTGTGACATTACAAGTTGCATGGACAAAATATTCCGGTGAGCATTTATTAACCCTCTACAGGCTGCCGAGCATCGTAATTCTGTTGAAATGGGCTGTTTTCAGACACGCACAGCACCCAACGTGTACCTGAGAAATAAACATAATCTCCTTTGTTGGAAGTGGAATTCATCGAGGACCATTTTTGCAAGTAATAAGGGTATTCAAAAAAAACAAGCGTTAACCCCTTTTGTGGTTGTTAATAGTGATACCCATCAAAAGCTTAAAAATTTATGTTTTCCCTGGATTTCTTTACAGACATCTGGTAGGTTTTTTCAAGAGGAAATGGCCATTGATAGGTCTTAGTGTCACATTACCACCTGATTGGATAAATTATTGCGGTAAGCATTTGTTAGTCCTCCATGGGCTGCTAAATGTCAAAATTTTGAAAAAATAGTCTGTTTTTGAACACCAACAACATCAAATGGGAATGCAACAGAGAAAGGTACTTCTTTTACCGGACGCAAAACTGAGAGGGAAACATTTTTGTAATTAGTAAGTGTATTCAAAAATCGAGGTCTTAACCCATTTTTGACTAGTTAGGGAGATATACCCCTTAAAAGCTTAAAATTTCAGTTTTCTGTGGATTTTTCAAAAAAAAATTACAAGAGCAATTGACCATTCGCTGGTCTTCAGAGTGACATTACATGTTGCATGAACAAAATATTTCGGTAGGCATTTGTTAACCCTCCAGAGGCAGCCAAGCATAGACATTTGGAGAAAATGGTCTGTTCTTAGGCAACCATAACACCAAATGTGTACCTGCGAGATAAACATATCCTCCTTCATTGGAAGTGGAATTCTCCGACGATCATTTTTATAAGTAATGAGTATAAGTAATGAAGGTATTCACAAAACCCAGCATTAACCTGGTTAGGGCTGGTTACAGAGCGATACCCCTCAAAAGATTTAAAAATTTGTGTTATCTGAGGATTTCTCTAAAAACATCCCGTAGATTTTCAAGAAAAATGGCCATTCTCAGATGTTAGTGTGACATTACAAGTTGCATGTACAAAATATTCATGTAAGCATTTGTTAACCCTATGCAGGTTCTCAAACATCAACATGTTGATAAAATGGGCTGTGTTTGCATACCCACAGCAGCCGAATTTGAGAGGAGAGATCAAAATAAGTGGAAGTAGAATTCACTGAGAATTATTTTGGAAGTAATAAGACTATTCAAAGAACAACACTTAGCCCGTTTTGGGGCTGGATAAACAATGATACCCATCAAAAGCTTAAAATACATGTTCTCCCTGGATTTCTCTGAAAATATCTTGTAGATTTTAAAGAAAAAATGGCCATTCGCAGTTCTTGGTGTGACTTTACAAGTTGCATGAATGAATATTCCTGTTAGCACTTGTTAACCCTCTGCAAGCTGCCAGATATCAATATTTTTGTACATTTGAGATAAATGGACCATTTTCAAATAGCCACAGCACTACGTGGGTATGTGTCAATAATAGTGCTCGCACGTTTCAGGGAACATTGGCCGGACCTCGGTGCTGGACCTCGGAAGTGTCGTCATGTCACGTGACCTAGTGGCGCCATGTTGTGTTGGCATGGTAGCCCGCGTGAGGGGCCATCTTGTGACGTCATCTTCATAGTGATACGTGGTGTGAGTGCGCATGCGCAGCGCGTGTTGTTAGGGTGATACGTGTTTCCGTCGTCCATTTTGTATACTGGAGGCCGCCATCTTGGTTTCTATGGTAGCACGTGATTGCTATGTTACCCAATTTTTCTGCAATAGGACGGGGTATGTTCGGAGGGTGTGTTCGATTGTAGAAGAGTAAATCTAATTACCACAAACAACCCGACAATCTCTCCAAATCACCAAAATCCACCCAACTTTTACTATTTCGAATTCTTTCAGAATTCTCTGCTTCTATCTATATGCTGCAGTTTTCGTATATCTGGGTATGTTTCTTTGTTCTGGAGTATACTCCAGTAGTGTAGAAGAGCCTATTAATTGGAACAGTTTTGCTTATTATTACTATAATTAGCAACTTCTGGTCCATTCTTGTTAGTTTTGACCCTATTCCAAGTACTCTCGTTGTTTCATATATCTAGATCATTTATAACCAATCAGATTGCTTGATTTCCCATAAGCTGTATGCTGAGTTATCTCCCCTCTGTATAATAAAAACCTATATCCAATGGTCATATCCCATGGAGTCCATATTTTATTTTGTAGATGCTCTCCTGGACTGTGCTTCCCACTGCTGTTCTCAACGAGGGATTATCATTCTATTCGAATCTCTCAACCAGTATTGATTAGACTGCTATATCCTCCCTGGAGGACGTCAGAGAGCCAACGGAGGGGCATCTGCATTTCCGTTGGAACCCTGATGCTTTCCAGAGACGATGATGTATGCACATCGAATAACCAATTACTCTTCTCGAATCTCCCAGCCGGTCTTGGTAGCTTGTTATGCCGCCCCATCAGAGCATCGGGGAGCTAACTGAAGTGTTGTGGCACTCCCGTTGACGCATCGATGCTCTCAAGGGACGACATGTACATACATAAAATAGTCCCACTTTAGATTCACTTTTAGAGCCATTATAATCTTGTGTAATTGCAACGGCCAATTATTCTTTTACATGAAGTCATTGTTTATAACCTTCACAATCATTATTAGTGTATATATTGCACTAATAATACTAAACTTTTTCCAATTTCCTTTGCTTTTTTAACTCTTCTATACTCAATTCAATTCAATTCAATTCAATTCAATTCAATATTTTATTTCACAGCATACATATACAAAGGAATGAAACAAGGTTACAAAAAACAAAGGTAGATGTACAAATGTATACTGTGGGGAATGACATAGCCTTATGACTGTCTTCCTGTCATCCCCTAGACAATAAAAATAAAGACTAAACAGCAAAATCGCAAATGGCAAATGATGGACTCAAGTAAGGTAAATCTTGACAGCAGGTAGTACATTGTTTTTTGTTAATATTGTATTGATATGTATTGAATATTAGTTCATTGTGGATCAAACTTCCAGATGTTCTGACTCTGGTTATTTCTATCTGTGGATTGTGGATTAACCGTGTTTTAACCGTATTTTAACCGTATTTCTGAATCAATGGAGTAAATAAGCGTCGTTGGTAAACCATTATAATAATCGCACGCTAAAGGAGTGAAGTAAATGACCATAGGTGACAGTATCAACCTGGTTATCTGCTTGCTGGGAGAAAAGAGGAGAATATGATAACACCGAGAGTCGTAACTAGCCGAGGCAGTCGGGACATCTTGGGTTTGAACAGCTGATATTGGCGATATAAGTATTCAGATATTGTTCAGTTAATATTTTTTAAAGGATGTTCGGGTAAGGGTTTTTATCGTTGTATCAAGGTCATTCCACAGTTTAGGAAACAAAAAATATGGAAGTGCGGCTGAGAACTGAGTGCGAGGTTTATGGGTGTTTAGGCTTCCACGTTGTCTCGTAGTCATGCCCGAGGGATTCCAGTACACTTGAAACGTATCATTGAAACTGACCGGAAGATTGTTCTGCGACCAGTCGTGCATAAATAAAAGTGAATGTAATTTGTACAGATCGTTAAATTTAAGAATTTTTAAACGTTTGAACAGCAGGTCAGTATGTGAGTTGAACTTTTTGTCCGCTATGATACGTACAGCTTTCTTTTGTAAGTTTAAAATTTGTTTTGTAGCTGTTGCGTTGCCCCATATTTGAATACCATAAATTAAGTGGCTTTGAATTAAAGTGAAATAGAGTAGACGAAGTGTCTCGGGCGGTAGAAAATTCTTGGCTCTATTCAAGATATAAATTGCTCTGGATATTTTTGTACAGAGTGTAGATACATGGTGATGAAATTTAAGGTTCTCGTCCATTTTGATTCCTAGAAATTTTATGAATTTGTGGTCACGATTGTTACCTGCTATTATTAAGTCTGAGTTATTCAAGGTAATGTGGGTTTGAACGTTATCGTAATTGTAGTTGTCATTTTGGGGATGAAGAAGTATGACTTTAGTTTTGTCAGCATTTAAAGATAACTTGTTCGCAGAACACCAGTGGTTGATTTTTGATAATTCATTGTTTGCCATCTCCGTAAGGAGGTCAAGGTCGTTCCCAGATGCATGGGCTGATGCGTCATCTGCAAAGGATAAAATACGCATATCAGTTGATTCACTGATGTCATTGATATAGAGGACGAACAAAATAGGACCAAGTACAGAGCCCTGGGGTACACCTGTAGTGACATTGAGAAACTCCGACGATTCACCAGTGAATTGAACATATTGGGATCTCCCGGAGAGATAGTTCTGAAACCAAGAATTAACTATACCTCTTATACCATAGTGTTCAAGTTTTCGAGCCAGTATTTCATGATCAATAGTGTCAAATGCTTTGGAAAAATCTAAAAACATGGATAGTGTGCAATCTTTAGTCGCTTTGTTATTCATTAAGGAAACGTGGTTGATAAGATGCATTATTGGGTGAAATGTTGAGTGTCCCCTTCTGAATCCAAACTGATAGTTATAAATAACGCCGTGTGCATCTAAGAAATGTGATAACCTTTTATGCATTAACTTCTCTAAGACTTTAGAAAAGGAAGGAAGAATACTTATTGGACGATAATTGTCGAAAGACTGTTTATCCCCGGATTTAAAAATTGGTATTACTTTCGCGATTTTCATTTTTGATGGTACAATTCCAGTTGAAAAAGAGGTATTTATAATGTGAGTTAAAGGAACAATAATTTCATGTATAATGTCTTTTAGTAGTTTCGGTGAGATGTTGTCCTGACCAGCAGATGTTTTCCTAGGAAGACATTTTACGGCGGATATAACTTCATCATGGGTTGCAGGTGATACAAAAAAAGAGTCGGTGACGCTGTTGTTTAGGTAATCAGAGAATCGATGCGTGGGACTTACCATGTTGTTGGATACACGATTTCCAATATTGATAAAGTAGTTGTTGAATTTCCCAGCAATTTGGATGGGGGCAGTGTACTGCTCATTGTTTTCAATAAACGTTGATGGTAGAGGGGGAGGAATATCTGACTTATTTATTGCCTTGCGGAGAATTTCCCAGGTTTTCTTGATGTTTCCCCTATTTTCTGAAATCAGCTGGCTGTAATAGTTCTTTTTAAGTTTACGTTTAAGTTGATTGAAGATTTGGCAGTAGTTTTTGTATCTTGTGATATTGTCAATGGTTGGGGACTTATATTTTTTTTCAAGTAATTTGTGTTTATTTCGGGAGGACTGTAGTAGACCGTAGGTCATCCATAGTTCTCTTTTTACGTATTTTTTCGGGGTTTTTAATGTTATTAACGGAAAGGCTTGGTTAAAAGCCGTATTTAGAGTTGTTAGAAATTTCTCATAGGCTTCGTTAACACTGTCCTCTTGGCATACATTGCTAATATCAGATTCAGATAGTAGCTGTTTGAATAAATTAATAGTTCGTGTGTTAAAAATTCTCTTAGGCTGCTGTATATTGTCATTATGGTTGGTGCTCTTGAAATGTTCGGTATAAAATGTAGCGAAATGATCGCTCACATCAGTAATGATTATTCCAGACGTATGTAAATTGAATCTATTACAAAAAATGTGGTCAATTATAGTTGCCGAATGACTTGTTATTCTCGTTGGTTTGGTTATCATCGGCGTGAAACCACAGCTGAATAGGGCTTCTAAATATTGGTCGGTTTTTTGGTGTTGGTGAAATTGAGTAGATCTAAGTTGAAATCTCCCATTAGGTAGGTTGGTTTTCTCTCAGTATTGATTTGATCAAGTAGATTTGAATATTGAGCTAAGAACAAGTCCAGATCAGCTTTGGGAGCAGTATTCGGACGATAAATAATTCCTACAATAGATTTGTGTTTTCCATTGAGTTCTATGAATAGAGATTCAAACACATGAGGAATGAAAATGCTTAAGTCGTTCCTTATTTTGAATGGTATAGAATCTTTAATAAAGGCACCAACCCCACCCCTACCATCATCACCGACAGGGCGAGAACGTAGAATAAGCGGATGATAGCCATCTAATGTGTAAGAGATATTTTCTTTTACGCTAAATGTTTCAGTAATACCTACGATGTCAAATATGTTTTCATTTTCTTGGAGATCACAGAGCAGATTCTTTAGTTGATCAAAATTGGCATTTAAGCTTCTGCAGTTAATGTTAAGTAAGGCAAAGGATTTGTTAAACGTGTCCACTGCTGTAGAAAACGTTTCCGCAGTGTAGTATTTGCAGGTGTTCACATCGGCAGTAAGTGGGGTGATAGGATCATCTTCAGAAGCAGAAACACGGTTAACTTCACGATTGAATTGTGTTACAAAGTCGAAGTCTGCATCATTCTGTACTTTATCAAGCGAGACTGGACTTGTCATCATGAAAATTGATACATAGTGGAGGAAACAAAAGGTTATAATAACACATGTGTTCTACTCTGCTGTCGAGAATATTGTAACTTGGCTGTGGTAACTTAGGACAAGACTGAAGTGTGAGTTTTTGAAATGAATGTTGGTGTATGAATGGGAGTTGAATGGGTGAGTAAAGAGAATCGAGCTGATATTGCTAAATAATGTTCATAATTTATCTCTCATTAATCACTGAGTTAGGTGGGAAGGTGGGAAGGGCTAGAAAAAATACAAAGTAGTGAACTAATAATAATAATAATAATAATAATAACAACAACAACAACAACAATAATAATAACAATAATAATAATAATTATTATTATTATTATTATTATTATTATTACCACTACCATTACTATTACCACCACTATTATTATTATTATTATTATTATTATTATAAAATTAGACAAGGTGGATCTATTCTTCTTCTTTCGGGTTAAGGGATACATGGTTTCATGGGGGAAAAATTGAACTAGTAGATAGTCAAATACGTGGAGTGTAATCAAAGCATTAAAATCGGCATTACCTATCAGTTGTGGAGATGTTCATGTTGCAAATAAGATGTGTAGACAGTTATCAGGTCATTGTAGCGTTATATTGTGTACATTTCCATGTGACATGTCAAGGAATATTTGCATAAAAGCACGGAGGCAAGATAAAATGACTGCATATAGTGGAGGACATTAATATGAAATTTGATCAAAGTTATCAAATGTAGAAGTACACGAAGCATTAGTATGTACATTGATCTGGATATCACTTTTGTATTATTTTTCAGTTTGTTCTCAAAACGTAGCGCGACCGCCCCACAGCAGCCATGCCACAGTTTGAGAACAAACGGGAATCACATTAGATTGTGTACATATCAGTTTGTACTCTACTTATTCTATCTCTGGGAAAAGCTCAACCGATTTATACAAGGCTGTGAAATCTGAACAAATAAGTCTAGAATTGGAATATGTTATCAAACATTCAATCTGTAAATGCAAACCCCTTCACTCTGTAGGATACTACATATATCAGTTTGAAATACCCTTGGAAAGTGAGCCACCGACGGTAACCCTTTTGCAGAGAGACAGTCATTTTGCAGTTAGGAAAAAATATGGCTATCACAATTGAACAGTATAGAGCTGCAGTTGGGGTTTTTGGCGGTGGCGTCAAGTGTTTCAAAGGAAAATCTTCGAGCCCGCCCTACTGTAAAATTAGAAAGACTAGGCTCCCAAAAATGAGATTTCTATTACTATTTTACACGCTTTCTTTGTTTCTTTCCGGTGACATCGAGTCAAACCCTGGCCAACCCGACACAAGAAACAACCTTCCTGGTTCCCTATCTATCTTCCACAACAACATACGTAGCATAAGACACAAGCTTTCACAAATTTCAGATATTATACATGACTTCAATATTCTTTGTTTCACCGAAACGCACCTCGATAGTTCAGTGGTGCAATAGAGCAGTATCAAATTACAGGGTTTTTCAGATCCCATCAGAAATGATAGAAATCAGTATGGGGGTGGTATTGCCGTATACTTTGATCAAGGTCTTCTGTATTTTCGTAAAACCAAACTAGAATTCGAACATCCATCACGTGCTTTGAAGTCACTTCTAAATCGAAAACATTTCTTCTAGCAGTTTCCTACAGATCGGTACAGTATGCACCGAGTGATTATTGGGACCTATTAGATAGTTTTGTGGAAACGGCACTTGATGCGAATAAACCCCTTGTATTGCTAGGTGATTTTAACTCGGACCACACGCAACTTACTGGGCGTCTCAGCGAAATTATAACACACTATAGTCTACGCAATTTAGTAACAAAGCCAACTCGCGTAACTGCTACTACCGAAACACTTCTCGATCCCATTTTAGTTATTGACCAAATTAACGACACAGAAAGCGATACAATAGACCTTGAAGTGTCTGATCACTTTGCCGTTTACTGCTGTATAAAATCTGAATATTCACTTAATACCCCATACTTCAGAACTGTTCGTAATTACAAAACTGCTAATTTTGAACTAGCAAATACATTAATCCTTCAAACTGACTGGACACACTTAATCGAATATGGCCCAAACATAAACACCGCCACGAGTAATTTTACAGAAAAGTTCCTTGCTATCATTGATAAGTGTATTCCAAAATCAGCAGTTCTTATACGCCCAAAAGACAAGCACTGGTTTACCTCTGAACTCAGAAAAGAAATTCGACAGCGCGACAGGCTAAGGAAAAAGGCAATTAAATCTCATCTACTGGACCAAATACAAGAAACAAAGAAATACCGTTAAAAACATGATACAATACGCAAAAACAGTACGAATCCAACCTTGAGCACACCCTTTCAGATCAACCTTCCCCCAAATTATTTTGGCATGTAATCAATGACCTTCTCGATAAAAATAAATCTAAAAGATGCCACCTCTCTATATAACAAATAAAGAAAACCCCGACATGATTGCATTTACAGACGAAGAGAAAGCTAATCTGCCCAATGACACATTTATATCTAACGGAGTTATTGACGAAACAGATCATATACTCCCAACGTTCTCATCACACTCCAGTATACATTTAGCTGAAATCCCTTTTGAAATAAACGACATTATGGAAGCCATCAAATCTATGCAGTCAAACAAAGCCCATGGTCATGATCAAATTAGCGTCAGAATGTTAAAAGTCACTGCTGCCAGTATCTCATCTCCCCTAAAATTATTATTTCAATATTCCTTCCGGTCGTGTAAATTCCCAGAAGAATGGAAGAAGGTAGACGTGACCCCAATTTTCAAGAAAGATTACCCTTCAGACAAAAACAATTATAGACCCATTTCACTTTTACCCTGCCTTAGTAAAATAATAGAAAAAGTGACCCTTAAATATATTCTTCCGCATTTCATAGAAAATAATCTCCTGCATAAATACCAGTCTGGCTTTATTCCTGGACATAGTGCAACCTTTCAGTTAATGGAATTATGTCACACTCTATGCAACTCCCTGGACAATAAACTACTAACCTGTTCAGTTTTTTGTGATACATCAAAAGCCTTCGAAAGAGTTTGACACAAGGGTTTGGTTTTTAAACTTAGAGAGAATGGTATCACAGGAAATCTACTTTTGTGGATAGAAGATTATCTAGATAATCGACAACAGAGGGTTTTAATTAACAACGATTTTTCACAGTACAAGACAATAAAATCGGGGGTTCCACAGGGCTCCGTACTGGGCACCTTTCTATTCCTGGTCTACATAAACGATATCGCTGACCTACTCGAGTCACATGCTCGGATGTTTGCGGACGACACGTGCCTGTCCACCAGTAAAAATAACAAAGTCGACCTAACTTATGTCCTAAACGCCGATTTAGAAAAAATTAAGACCTGGGCCAGTCAGTGGATGGTCTCAATCAACCCATCCAAAACAAAGTCAGTTTATTTTTCATTTTCCCCCGGCACAACCCCACCTGTAATCCACTTTAATAATAGCATTGTATCTGGATGTGATCATCACAAACACTTAGGCATTTATTTACAAAGTAATCTTAAATGGGATGTCCAAATAAATGAAATTTGTAAAAAAGTGTCGTCCCTATTATCGCAACTCCGAAAACTGAAATTCTTGCTCTCTCGCAAAACATTGGAGAGAATATATGTGTCGTACATACTCCCTATAATTGGTTATGGAGATATACTGTGGGACTCAGCCCCCTCCTATCTTCTCAAAAGACTCGAATGCTTACATCTGGATGCGGCCCGAATTATCACATTTAACGAGATCAGTATCGACAGAGAGCATCCTTCTTGAGCTTGGCTGGAACTCGTTGACACGCAGACGTGAAATTCACAAAATGAGTATAATGTACAGAATAGTTAACCACGAAGCACCAGAATATATTACGCGTTTACTACCCCCGTGAATTTCACAATCCACTTCATATAATCTGCGACGTGCGGAACAATTTTCCACATACAAAACACGTACTGAACATTTTAAGAACTCTTTTCTGCCAGCCACAGTGTCAGCCTGGAATCAATTACCCAGTCATATATCACAATCACAATCCCTTGTAGAATTTAAAAAGAAATACATTAACCTGAATCCTGTAACGAAACCACCCGTTTATTTTGCTAGCGGGAAACGAATGCTAAACATCACACACTGTCGTCTACGAAGCCAGTGTAGTGACTTGAACGCCGATAAGTTTGCTAATTATATTTGCGAAGCTCCTAGCTGCAGTTGTGGACATGAACTTGAAAATGCCCAACATTATTTTTTTGAGTGTCCGTTATATGCAACGCAGCGTAATACTTTGAAACGGCGGCTTTCAAGTTTTATAATGGTATCACCGGATAATTTATTGTATGGAAATCCAAATCTATCTATCTCAGACAACCAATTTATCGAAACGACGAAAACACGTATCACCCTAACAACACGCGCTGCGCATGCGCACTCACACCACGTATCACTATGGAGATGACGTCACAAGATGGCCGCTCACGCGGGTTACCATGACAGCACAACATGGCGCCACTGGGTCACGTGACATGACGTCACTTCCGAGGTCCGGCACCGAGGTCCGGCCAATGTTCCCTGAAACGTGCATGCACTACTACTTGTGTCAAACAAACATAACTCCATTTGTCGGTCATTAACTTGTTGGACGACGATACTGACATTAACCCACTCCACCGTTAATGATGGTTTTCACCTAAACACTTTTTTTTATCAAACTGAGTCATTTGAGACTACTATACTCATCTTTCTCATAACATCAATGAAGGAACTTCAGTCAGACAGTTAAAAACAATTCATCAGACACTGTGGGGTCATGAAAAATCATGGAATCACATCGGGAAAAGCCATGATTCTCCAGAATCATAAAATCTAGTTTACCTTGCTTTTCTTCTTGATTGGGCCAGCGAGATTGTTTCTGATATGCTTGTGGAAGGATTGATCTCTGATCTTCTGAGCTTCATTTAATTGGTCTGTCCATCACAATACTTTGTTTCCCCTTCACTGTTGGTGTCTTCCACATATTTCTTAAATTGACTGCTGGTCCCAATGAAGTTCAATTTGGGTTTACCGTGAGTTCTTGTAGCGAATTCGATAAACTCTGCTGAACGAATGCCGTCCTGGGCGTCTTCGGTGAAATCCTCCTCTGGGCCGTGGCTTCAGTGGTCCAAGTTGATAGGAGAACGAGGAGGGCTTTGGCTGATTTCCATCTCTTCATTCGTCACCTCCGTCCCCCTGCCCCCGACCTCGTTGGTGAAGAGGTTGGCGTATACAAAGGTGTGGAGGGTGGTTGGGATTCGATTATGATTTCCCTCACCTCCCCCTGTTTCTCCGTCTCACGTTTTCTCCCCTCTTACCAAGTTTTCATGCGTCGGGCGCCCCTGTGCTTAATTGATGGACTTTTCTTTTTTCTTCTTTTTTCGGGGCCTCCAGACTCCTACGGGTGATGACCAGTGTGAGAGGGGTTCCTGTTACAAAAGGTGCTGCCTCTCCCCGACGGAGGTGGTGTAGTAATGGTGGATCTTTCTCTGGGCTGAGTTCCAGCGTCAGATAAACGTTCTTGTCTACCATCTGGGGAGTCCAGTTGATATGGCAGGAGACGTCCAGAGCTGACAGAGCCTTCTGTAATTTATTTAGGCTATCTAATTTAGCTGTCATGGTGGTTTACTGGGTCTGCTCGCTTTGAAGTCAAAGGTGAGAATGGAATGTGAACGACGTGTGGCGAACCTAACTGACGTGTGAACGCAAGTGTTCCGGCTCTCAAATATATAAAAAATTATCCGAGAAACAAAATGGCCAACCAAAGATTGTCAGACTTAGGGGTCATATTTTATCATCTGGAAGGAGTAAGATATTACTCGAAAATCCATAGATTTGCAAAACGAAATGGTAATACTAGAATATCTTTACATTGACCACTGTAGCCAGTATTGGTGTACCATGATTGACTGTTAATAAAAATATATTAAGTGTGAATGTAACCAGGACTGTCCATGTTTATTGTGAAATATATACTTATTAATTATTCTTATTAATTAATTATTTTTTCAATTACAGCTATGGGTATGTAATTTGCACTGTTTGGCCATGGGTTAAACATATCTGCAGTGATGATTAACCACTGACCAACTACCTCACGGTGGTCATGATTAGCCACTGTGCAGAAATATATGACCTTAAACACCGATCAATCAATAAATAAATAAATATAAATAACTACCTGACGACAGTTCACTGCATGTGCATGATTTTGTGAACGAGCACTCACCATTTCCCGCCTAACACTCCTTGTCATAACCGTTTAACGTCTGTCAGCTCTACAACTGATTGTTCCAAATGCGTTAGTGAAAGTATTTAACCCTTTACCCAACGAATCGCCCGCATCCGCCCGCGTAATATGCAAATTCAGCAGTTAAAAAAATATTATTTTTTAAAAAATTGCAACAAAACCGTATCATGTGACCCCTCGTTGGAACGAGCTCGTCGATATCTGAATAACTGCCATACCGTTGATGATTTACAGCATGTACCATTTACCCAGCGTAACAAACCAAGCCTACTAGGCCTATATACAAAAATCTCCATTCAAATTATCATCTTTTCAATTTTTGTCTCAAAAACATTGCTTATGATCTCTCATTAGAAAGAGCTCGTTGAGCTCGTTCCAATGAGGGGTCATGAGCTATGTTTTTGAGACAAAAATTGAAAATGTTTAGTAATTCATGAATTTATTTTGCAAGTATCGTCTACTATTCGCAATGGTTAAAGGATTAAGAATGACCATTTCCAGTCACTGTTACAGTATGATGATCATGCAAGTAAACAAGTATGTCAGCAAGTAGCTTGCATCCTTTACTCTGTCTCGTATAATTGATGTGAGTCAGTGTGACAATGTTTGCCTGTTTTGGAGCAAGTCTGTTCCTTTGTTAACCCATATAATGCAGTAGTTCAAAAGTAACGGTTAATCGATCGATTACTTTTTGGATTGATCAATATGATGATCATTGATTAATCGATTAATCGGTTAACCGTTTCAGCTCTAGTTATGTGCATCTGTTGCCCGCTGTCGATAATTTCTATGTGCACGTTTGAATGGAATAAAAAAACTACTGAACAATATACTTGCACAAATGACTTTTTTCAAGACAGTAAGCCAAGATTTGGGGCATTCTGTTCCAATACACGAAACGAAACTCAACACGATATTCATTTATATTCATGACCTACCACACACCAACGGTGAAGCATTGTAAAAATGTTCATCAGTTTATAAAAATGCGGTTTTCTTTGCTGAACCAGAACTTTCCACTTGCTGTTCTTGTATACTGTGCGGTATATTTATTTCTACACGTAACTTTGAAAGCTTGAACTCCAAAATCGGTTTCAAATTCACAGTTTAAGTCGGGTGGAAATTTATGGTTACAATGATCTAAAAGATCAACTTTCACTCGATCAAATTTTTAGGGTCGGTCTGGTTACCCTAAACACAGTTTTTTTTTGGTTGTTATTTTTTGCTTGACAATGACCGACATTTTACAGCATTACTCCCTGGGCATTTTTTGCCGACGATTTGCATTGCTTTCACGACATTTTCCTCATGGCCAAGTGGAAATTAGCGACGACCAATGTCCGTGCCCGAACACTAATATTCAGTAACGGCTCTGCAGTTTATGGTTTGAAATCAGTTTAAAAACCAGTTAAATAGCATCAATTAACGACCCAGGGGTATAAAAACAACACAAGTCAACCATAGATATGTTATAATTATTTATTCAACTGATACAATGGTACCCCCCTCCCCCCATTAGTCAGACACCCCAGTTATCAGACAGTTTATAATCACAGATTATTAGGTTGTTTGATAACCTAATCCTTTACTTATTACCTTCAGAATAAAGTGGGATATTCCAATAAGTCAGACAGAAAAGAAACAATGAATTAGCTTTTAGTGATTTATTTCATCACTAGTGTGTTTTAGAAATAAATAGAAAATAAATAGAAAATAAATGAAAATAAAATAAAAAATATGAAATACAATAAGAAAAGAGTTCTAGACACAATAAATTAAAATTATGAATTAAATGGCAATAACATGAATAAGCGCACAAATAAATTGTTATAAATAAATAGACAAAAACAATAAATGAAAAATTTCAAGTACAATAAAGAAAATATTTAGACTTGTTTTAAAGTAAATAAATAAAAAAAAATCATATTTCATGATAACTCATTTTTAACGTAAATAAATAGAAAAACATGTTTTATAAAAAAAAATGAAACAAATCGTCGCATGAGTGCTAGAATGTTCTATGTCCCCTAAGGGACATAGAACATTCTAGCACTCAGGCGACGAAATATTACCAAAATGAAAAAAATGTGAGGTTCACATCATTAGCAAAGGTACAATATTACAATGACAAAAAAGTTACAAAAGGAATATTGATTTACAAAAAAAATCATCCCATTCTTAACAGTCTTCCAGCTGCATCAAGAAACTCCATTGGAGACTTTGTTCCCTGTCCAAGTTATTCCTTAAACCTTTACCTAATGAATCGCCTGCATCCGCCGCGTAATATGCAAATTCAGCAGTTGAAAAAATATTTTTCAAAAATTTTAACAAAACCATATCATGTGACCCCTCGTTGGAACGAGCTCGTCCCAACGAGTGGTCACATGATATGGTTTTGTTGAATTTTTTGAAAAATTTTTAAAAATGATATTTAAAATAATACATTTTGATATGGTCTGCGTTAGGTAAAGGGTTAAGGCAGTCCAGGCGGTTGCCAATTTATCTGTAAACCCATTTCCAGGAGGGTTGAGCAGCACAAAAGTCCATTTTGGGCAATTTTGATTTGAGAAGTAATGTATTCTACTCGTTGTAAACTTCTTACCATGTTGATGCCTATTGTTGAAGGAGTAAATGGTTATGCCTATGATGAATGAAAAGTTTCAGCGCACTGAAGGCGCATAGGGACGATTCGGCATTGAAATCCCTTGCGACCCTAATAACTTTATTTGCTTTGTAGCTTTATTTGCTTATAAATTCACGAGAATCGGGAGCAAGAGCCAATAATCTTATTAAGTTTGAGTGTGCGACTGGCAGTAGGGTAGTGGATTGAGATCCCAGAGAACCTCGAGCTGAAAAATGGCGAGGAATTTGCATAATTACCAGAATTCTGCTCCGTGTTTGATAAGAGAAGTGGGCAAATTTATGGCAATACTGGAACCGCAGTTAGGTGGTTATTTTAGAAAAAAGAAAAAGAAACCCAAACAGTCGCTGGTTTGCGAGCAGCCCCAGCATATTGTCCTTAACGGTTATAAAAAGGAAAACAATCCACCAATATGTGTTTTTGAAAGCTGGGAGTCATCCATCAGCCTTTAAGGGAGAGTGGATGCTGAGTAATGGCCATCTGGCTTGCCTTCAGGGGGAACAGATGACGGGGTGATTGGAGGAAAGAAAAAAAATAAATAAAAAATACACACACACCCTCTCACCGACACACACCCTCAAGCCTTTAAAAGGACTGTTAAAACTTTATTCAAATGTTTATTTATATACAATGTAGACTCGTCCCTGTTTCAATCCCTGTCTGGTGTTTGGTGGTTTCCTGTATATGTTGACGGAAAGTTAGGTTGCACCAATTCGTCCTACGCTTAGTCTACCATTTCCATGCGTCTGCTTGATAAGTCAGAGTGTTGCAAGAAAATTTGAGAATGTTCAGTTAGAAACGTTGTGTGTAGAGAGAAAGATAGGTATGCGCTATTGTAGCTTGTGACAGTTGTGTGATTGTTATTGAGGATGGAGTGAGGGATGGGTTTCTTCAGAGCTCACTCCTCACACGCAGAGTTGCGAGGCAATCTCCACAGACTCAATCCTAAAGATATCAATGAGTACGAGGCAATCCTCACTGACTCTACGCAGTTTAATTCAATTGAGTAATTTTAATTTACTGTGGCTTATTTTGTTTTTATATTCAAGGTTCGATGTCTTCACAATTGATTCACTATCCTGGAGGAAGTGGAGGGTTTTGTTATATAGGTCTTGTTAAACACAATTCATACGCGCTTTAGCAGAGCTGCGAGGCAGTCCTCACAGACTCTTTCCTAAAGTTCTCAATGAGTGGCGAGGCAATCCTCACTGACTCCACGCAATTTAGTTATATTCTATAATTATTTTCTTCTTTTCTTTTTTTTCGGGAAACTTATTTTGTTTTTCTCTTAAGGGATCGGTGTTCGTCCAGCTCATTCATTAATTCACTATCTTGAAGTCTGATGAGGGTTTTGTTTTGTAGGTCTTTTAATCGCGTATCAATGGTTTCTATTTTTGCTAGTTCGTAAAATTCCTTTATCGGTGTCCATTTGGGTTTGCATAGTGCCACACGCAGGGCATAATTTTGAACCCTCTGTAGCTTCAGAATGTTGGTTTTGCTCAGGTCACTTGTTATTATGGCACCATATTCTAGTACCGGACGTACAAATGTTTTGTAGAGCTTGAGAAGCACATCTTTCTTTGCTCCCCAATTTCTACCCCAGATCATCTTTAAAAAATTGATACGTTTAGTTGCTTTAACCGTAATGGAGTTTCCGTGACTGTTTGGACTGGGATTGCTATCTAGGATAAATCCCCCAAATTTGGCCTCTTTACTTGCTTCTAATTTGGAATCGTATAATTGGAGATCGATACTAAGTTTTTCCTTTGCTTCTTGAAGAACGTAACTTTTTGAGTTTTGGCGGCATTGAGTAATGCCTATTGAATGAATGAATGAATGAAAGGCTTTAGCGCGCCGAAGGCGCGCAGGGACGATGTGGGATTTACAAATTCCTTGCGACCCGGTTAACCTTATTTTGTTTCACTTGGATGACACAGGCCTAGCTTTCTTATTGCCTCAGATGGGGTCTGAGGGGGGCATGCACGCGGTTAGAATTCCGACAGTTTACGTTGGAGTGTTAGATTGTCATTACTCAATCCCTCAACGCCATTAAAACTATTAGAGAGTGGGCTTTATTCCGTTCCAGCTCGGCGATGGGAGAGGCTTGAGTCCCACCATGGTGGCGAGCCAGAATGTAATGTTGTGCGATGGAAAATCTAAGGGAAGAAGAGAAAAGAAAACCAAACAGCAACGCCGGTTTGGTAGCGGCCCCGGTATATGACCATAGCGGTTACAAAAAAGGAGTGGAGAAAACTCCAACAGTTTGGATTTTGAAAAACCGGGAGTCATCCATCAAGCCTTCTGGGAGATAGGATGCCGTATGTGATTATGAGGTATCTGGTTATCCTTCGGGAATTCCAAATGACCCCCCCCCCCCAAAAAAAAAAAACAAAACAAAAAAAAACACCTTCTCACAGAGACACACCCTTAAAAGGGCTGTTAAATCTTTATTCAAATGTTTATTTATATAAAATGGACACTCGTCCCCAGCCAGACAAGCTTGTTTCAATCCTTCCTTAGTGTTTGGTGGTTTCTTGTGTTTGTTGCAGAAAGGTAGGTTGCACCAATTCCTCCTACGCTTTGTCTACCATTTCCATGCGTCTTCTTTATAAGAGTGTTGCAAGAAAATTTGAGAATGCTCAATTAGAAAAGTTATAGGTAGAGATAAAGATAGGTATCCGCTATTGTATATTGTGCCTGTTGTGTGATTGTTGCTATAGATGGGGTAAGGGGTGTGTTTCCTCGGAGCCCACTCCCCATACGCAGAGTTGCGAGGAGGCAATCCTCACAGACTCAATCCTAAAGATCTCAATAAGTAGCGAGGCAATCCTCACTGACTCCACGCAGTTTAATTCTATTGAGTAATTTTAATTTACTGTAGATTATTTTGTTTTTCTGTTAAGGGTTCGGTGTTCGTTCAGCTTCACCACTGATTCACTGTCCTGGAGTATGTGGAGGGTTTTGTTATATAGATCTTATTAAACACATTTCATTCGCGCTTCAGCAGAGTTGCGAGGCAGTCCTCACAGACTCTATCCTAAAGTTCTCAATGAGTAGCGAGACAATCCTCACTAACTCCACGCGATTTAGTTATATTATATAATTTTTATTTTATTTTGTTTATTTTCTGGAAACTTAATTTGTTTTTTTGTTAAGGGATCGGTGTTCGTTCAGCTCAGTCATTAATTCACTATCTTGGAGTCTGTTGAGGGTTTTGTTTTGTAGGTCTTTTAATCGCGTATCAATAGTTTCTATTTTTGCTAGCTCGTGAAGTTTCGTTGTCGGTGTACATTTTGGTTTGCATAGTGCCACTCACAGGGCATAATTTTGAACCCTCTGTAGCTTCTGAATGTTGGTTTTGCTCAGGTCACTTGTTATTATGGCACCTATTCTAGTACCGGACGTATAAATGTTTTGTAGAGCTTGAGAAGCACATCTTTGTTTGCTCCCCAATTTCTGCCTTTGACTATCTTCAGAAAATTGATGCGTTTAGTAGCTCTAACCGTAATGGAGTTTACGTGACTGTTTAGACTGAGATTGCTATCTAGGATAAATCACAAAAATTTGGCCTCTTTGTTTGCTTCTAGTTGGTGATCGTATAACTGGAGATCGATACTGGGTACTGGTTTTTTCCTTTGCTTTTTGAAGAACGTAACTTTTTGAGTTTTGGCGGCATTGAGTTTGATGCGCCATAGGGCACACCAGCTCTCAAGATCGCGAATGGTATCCTGTAGACGATTTTTAATTATATTTCGGGACTTGCTGGCCGTCCAAATGCCTTTGTCGTCTGAGGACTGCGATAGTTCAACACAGTTTTTCCCTACTTTTTCTATATCATTCACATATATTATGAAAAGAAGCGGACTTAGAACCGACCCTTGTGGTGTTTCCGCTTCGAGTATTACTTCCTCTGACACCTCGCGATTAACCCTCACCTTGATTTTTCGGTCAGTTAGAAATGATGATATGATCCTCAGAATTTTAGTGGGTAATCCCATTTTCGCTAGTTTATATCTCACGCCATTGTGCCATACCGAGTCGAACGCTTTTTCTACATCCAAGAAAAACGCTGTTCCGATTTCGTTTTGACTAAATGCTGTTTTCATATAATCGACCAGTCTATATACGTGTTCGATTCCCTCTTTCTGACTCCTGTACGCTCTTTGCCACTTGTTGAAAAAGTTGATTGATTCGAGATAGCTGCGAAGTCTCGTAGTGAGAATCCGCTGAAATATTTTTCCAACACAGCTAAGCAAGCTGATTGGGCGGTAGTTAGAAGGGTTGGTAAGGTCTTTGTCGGGTTTGGGTATCGTGACTCCTGTGGCCACTTTCCAAGTACCCACAGGAGAGACAGCAGTTTAGGAGTTTAGTAAGTCTGCAGTAGAAGATGCTGGGGCACTGTTTCATTATTTTGTAAGAGACTTCGTCTTCTCCTGGGGACGAAGATGCCTTGCATTTCCTGATTATACCCATGAGCTCTTCTACGCTCATTGGTTCGGTTAATTCATGGTCGTCCCCGTCTTCATGCCTTTGGTCGAAGTTCGGTTCATTGAAAATTTAGTTGTTATCTTGGACAAATTTATTTACTTTTACCTTAAAATCGTTGTCATATCTGTTCCCTTCTTGTGGACGATGCGCCTTCTTTAGAAGTCCGGCAAAAGCGCTGGCCTTTGCCTTGTCGTCCGTGGCCATAGTTCCGTCGCTAGTCTTCAGCGCATTATTATTGGCAATTTTGCTCTTTTGGCCAGTAAGAGTTTTAAATGTATCCCAGAACCTCTTAGGTTCTCTCAGCCCATTTAGATTTTCTGTTGCTTTTTCCCATCTCACGCGATTGTCGTTAGCTATGGCCTTTTTTTACTTCTCCATGTAGGCGATTATACGCGGTTTTAAGTGCTGCTCTTTTCATCTGATCATTCTCTGATTGGTAAGCTCGGAAGGCTTTTCTTTTTTGTTTGATTATTTGAAGAGTTGTTTGGGTTATTCTGTTTATCCGCGTATTTACTGTTTGCTTGAGACAAATTTCATCTAGTGTACTGTTGATAACCTCGTTAAGATGGGTGCAGGCTCTTTCTAGTTCATGAGCATTTAAGGGGTCATTAGCCTTTATTTTTACTTAGATGATGTTTCTGAAGAGGTTCCAGTCAATTTTTGATAGGTTCCTCCTATTAACGGGAGGATACCTTGTGGGACCAGTATTACATTTCAAAGTGGCGTGGACCGGCAGGTGATCGCTGCCTAGCTCATAACCCCCTACAAATATGTCTTGCATTTGGCTGGTTAGTGATTTGCTGGTGATAATCAAGTCTGGGACATCTGATTGATGGAGTGGGTTGTTGCTTATGTATGTTACGTCTTGATCGGTATTTACCACGAATAGGTCAAGTTCTTCAATGATGTTGAAAAGGACGTCACCATTAGGCTCAGTCTTTTGACAACCGAATACCTGGTGTTTGGAATTGAAATCACCCAAGAATATGCAGTGCTTGTACTTTTTGGTAAAGAATTCAAATACTTTACTCTCTACTGTTGCTTGCGGCTTGTTATAATATGATATGATGGCCACGTGTTTGTGGTCAAGTTCAATTTCAGCTGCAATCACTTCAGGATTGAGGTGGTCCCATGGTATTGTTTTGTACTTGAACTCCTGCCTTATTAGTAGAGCGACACCGCCACCTTTTTGGACGGGGCGATCTCTTCTAATAATATCAAAACCACATAACGAGAATTTTTTGTTTGGTTTAAGCCATGTTTCGCTAATTCCAATTACGTCCGTATTTTTGAAATAATGTGACATTTGCAAGTTTTTCAGATTAACGCTTCAAGCGTTTCACTGTGCTATTTTTAGCGTATCCATGAATGGTTTAGGAATAACTTTACTTAGTTTATTTAAGTTCAGTAGCTATTTGTAATATTGTTACATAATTATATTTTGTTGACGGCCGCTTCTAATAGCGTGTGAGATATTTGAGTATTATATAACTTAGAGGCTGTTTTACTAATCTCTTTGCAAACGTCCGAAAGACTGGTGTCCATGTGTTTCTTCATTATGCTGAAAATATAGCCAGCCATTAGAGTACACGTGGAATAAGGGGAAGATGAGTTCTCGACATTACTTACATTTAGAGCTTTAAGCTGGATGTTTGTTTTAACTTTTTTGAAGTAGCTACATCCCCGGTAGTTGCTGGGGTGTTGACCACCGCAGTTGGGGCATTTCAGAGTTGTAGCACTACATGCCTTCGCAATGTGTTTGTCACCGCATTTCATACATCGTTGCTCCCCGTTGCATTTGTGTGACAAGTGTCCAAATTTCTGACACTTGTGGCACTGAATGGGTTGTGGAAGAACACGATATTCCTCGGTTTCGTATTTTTTACCGTCTATAATTACCCCTTTGCTTATCAGATTTAATTTCGTTGCTCTGCTAGGGCATTTTACTTTTATTTTCCAAGTATGGTTAGTTTAGTTTAAACATATTTTATTTGTCAAAATAAACAAAAAGGATTGGACAACAAGTGCTCAACACTTAAAACACGTCCTCTCCCTTGTATACGATTAACAAGTAAATGCAGCATTTTTTCAATATATACACATCATAATAAACAATACGCTATTCAAGATTGCAATGGTGTTAATATGGTAGATATTCAGCGAAAGAAAACAGAAGGAAGAAAAGAGGGGGACTGATACCTTGTACTCATCAACAAATATCAAACTGTCTCCAGCCAACTCACCAGGCCGCAGCGCTCCAGAAGAGCCCCATCACTGCAAGGTGCATGCAGTGTTTTGTAATCACATATAAAGTAGGTAAGCTACGTCTAACGATATATCGTCATCTGACAACCACAATGCTCTATCTTCCACCGGAAGACAGAACCCCATGGTTCTCACGTGACAATAGTATATACGTGACACTAATATATGTGATCAGTTCCAACTTGTGTAGCTATTTCATAAACACGGTACCGGTAAGTCAAGATCCTCCAATCGTAGTTAACACCTTACCCATCAAGGAAGGCAGAGGGAATTTGCAACTAAACCTCTCGAATAACTATCCCTTTTCCATCCTCTGTACCAAACACACAGCTCATGCTTCTTCATTGGAACGAGCGGAACGAGCTCGCTCCAATTAGAAATTAGTGATTTTGTGAATAGCGCTGGCAGATTTAGACCACTACTTCCGGCAAAGGGTTAATCAGGCCAGTCACTATAAACGATTTGCACACCACTCAATGGCTACCAGAGCAATTTTTCCAATGATGCGGCACTGTCCACCATAGTAGACCAGCACTACATTATTTTCCGGAGGCCTGGAAACATAGAACTAACTACCTCCTGAATGAATATTCTCAAAGGTATTGAATCGATTGGTTGCTTTGATATACTTTTGTATTACTCGAAATAGATGGTCATTTGCAGATGGTGACATGTTAGGGATACCGTAGAGGATATCCGTAACAGAATTAATTGTGATGTTGGCCAGGTCATGCTGTAGTATTAATCTTTCATTGGTATACCTTGGGCAGACAAAAAAGTAGTGTGATGCATCTTCCAGGCCGTTGCCACATGAGCAGTTTGGTGTGTCGTGGATATAATTTTGAAATTTGTTAAAATTTAAATCACTGCATGCATTACGTAGTCTGCAATGCAGTATAATCATCTTTCTTGAACAGATTCCAAAATACGATGGTGGCCTACATTCCTCGCTTTTGAAATACTTAGTAAATTCACTTAAAGATTCCAGGTTCTTTATATCCATAGGAAGTGAGTTCCACTCTGAGATACAAGATGGGATGAAAGAATTTTTCAATAATTCGGTGTGCATCAGAGGAATTTTGAAATTCGAACGAGCACGTGTGTTATATGGCGAGTAGTCCTGGAATGACTGGGGCAATAGTTCTAGGAGGTATTTTGGGGCATCCCCATGGATAATTTTGAAGAAGGTCACCATCTTATGCAATTTTCGTCGTTGTTCTAGGGTTTTCCAGCCGAGTTCGAAAAATACTCTCGAAGACGGTACCGACCTAGTGAGTCCAGTTATTATCCTCCCGGCTTCCGTGTGTATTCTATCTAGTCTAGAAAGTAAGTAACCGGTGGCTCCGGTCCATACTACGTCTGCATACTCTATTATTGGAAGTAAAAAAGACTTGTACATTATTTCAAGAGTTTTTCTGCTCAGTGTAAATTTAAGTCTTCTCAACTGGGAAAGCCTAGAGTTAGCTTTCTTGCATATGTTGGAAATATGTGTATTCCAGTTCAAGTCAGCTTGTAATGTTAATCCGAGGTGTGTATGTTCAGTTGTGAGATCCAGAAGTGTCCCTTCAAATCTCACACCTGGACTCATGGCTACTGCTTTCCTGGTAAAGAGCATAACCTTGGTTTTTGACGGGTTAAAATTTAAGAGCCACTACTGAGCCCATTCTAATACAACATTAAGTTCAAGATTAATATCTATACTGAGCTGATCAAGATCAGAATTGTTTTTTGTTATACATGTGTCATCTGCGAATATCCTACACGAACCTGCAGAGGACATATATTCAGAAATGTCATTGATGTAAATCAAAAAGAGTAGCGGTCTCAGCACTGATCCCTGCGGTACTGCACACTTAACGGGGAGATAGTCAGAATAAGCAGAATTTATTATTACTCGTTGTTGACGTTTTTCCAGATAGCTTTCGAACCATTCCAGGATGGATCCTGTAATACCACATTGCCTCAATTTAAAAATAAGCCCCTTATGCCAGAACCTATCAAATGCTTTTGATATGTCACAAAAAAACCTCTAGTGAGAAGAGACAGACGGTTGTCATAGGCTAAACATAAGTTGTGGTAGATTTCTAGTAGCTGGAATACAGTACTGTGTTTCGGTAGGAAGCCAGATTGGTATTTAAAGAACAGATTATTGTTGTGAAAGTGGTCGAATACTTTCTTGAAAATAACCTTTTCCATGACTTTACTCACACAACTAAGAAGAGAAACGGGCCTATAGTTGTTAGGGTCGTGGGTGTTGCCTTTCTTGAAGATTGGTATAACTGTCGCCAGCTTCCAGTCTGATGGATACGTGCGAGAAGTAAGTGACTGCTGGAATAATAATAGGAGTGGCTTGCATAATGTTTGCCGTGTCTCCTTCAGCATTCTATTACTGATGCCGTCGTGGCCGACTGCTTTATTGATTTCTAGCGAGCTCAGTATCTCGTAGATGTCTGCTTCCGTAACATTAATGTCGGAAAGAATTTCTGGGCTCTTGGAACGGAACACAGGCAAGTCATGTCCTTCATCGTGGTTTTCGCTATTGTTCAGAAAATTTGTATTAAGCAAGTTAGCCATTTGTTGATCACTGGATATAGTTACCAAATTTCCAGCGTCAGTCACAGTTTCAAGTTGCTGAACTTGAGACTTACTATCAAAATTACATAATAGTTGTTTAACGGTATGCCAAAACGTTTTGGGGTCGCGAATTATAGAGAGAGAAGTGTCTAATTTAGAGAAGTATGTAGATTCTGCATTTTTCTTCATATTATTTACTTTATTACGGGTATGTTTATATTTTTCAAAAGTAGTGGAATTATTACTTTTTAGGGCTCGTTGCCTTAAGCGGTCTCTCTTCCGAATTTACCGACGCAGTGCAGAATCGAACCATGGCTTATCAGCTGGGCGGACAGTAATATCGTAGCACGGTATACATTCTTTTGCAATTTCGAGAAACCGTGTCAGAAAGTTGTGAAGTGAAGTGTCTAGGCTGTTGTTACTATTAATAATTGTTTGCCACTCTGTCTAGGATATAAAATTATTCATTTTAATAAAGTTGGCTTTGTTATAATTCCAGACCTGTCTTGTCGTTGGTTTCTGTTTTGTAATACCAGTCTGAATTGTCATGGAAACTGCCTTGTGGTCGGAGACCCCGAGGTCCAGAACATCACAGTTCAAGACTTTGACATTATCACTGGCTATCATTGGGTCAAGTAAAGTACTTGAGTGAGAAGTGGTGCGCGTCGGTTCGGTTATAGTGTTTCTTAAGTTAAATGTATCAATAACCTCGTTGAGTGCACTTGGATTGAGAAGATCGCTATTCAAGTCACCAGTAATTACCAGAGATGGGTTAGTAGAAAATGAGTCCTCAATTGCGCGTTCAAGTTTCACCCAGTAGCCCTCGGTAGAAAACTGAATTGAGCGATAAGCTACGCATAACATAAGTTTCATTTCGGTAGTGATTTCGAATCAAAGCATCGATTGATCAAACTCTAACCGAGGCATTCGTTTAAATTTGACTTGTTTAGAAAAATAAACTGCCACTCCCCCACCGTGTTGGTTCCGGTCTTTTGTCACTGGTGGAGAAAAGCCAGGGATCAACACGCTGTCGGAGCTAAAACTGGGATCCAGGTGAGTTTCAGTAAAACAGTAAAACAGATTACATCAGCATCATCAACATCATCAACTATTAAACTTAGTTTGTTCCTAATACTTCGAATATTATAGTGAATAACAGAGAGCGTTGCTATCTGGGTTGGGTTTGGGGGACCTGGGTTAACTTCTATGTCACCTGATATAAACAGAACACAGAAGATAATACACGCAAGCAACTTCAGATAGACCTCGAATTTCGGTATTTTGTAGAACAACATTTTAGCAGGATGTTTTTAACAGTGAGCCTACCCTTGAATGCAAGAACGTTGCAGTGATATCCAACAACCGCTCTGTACTGCTCAAAACTGATCGCCATAGGTGTGTCAGCAGTTATTTGAAGAGTGAAGTGGCAGAGCAGCTGGAATTTGGGGCACGGCGGAAACTCTACGAATGGCGACTAGCGAGAGACAGTCAGGTGACATGGTGTTATGTGGTGACATGGTATCAACAAAATGAGGGAGCAGAGAAAGGCTGTAGAAACAGACAATCAAATAGAACGTATTTACAAAAACTACCATAAAACACAACATTATGGCGTGTGATACGAACCTGAGGATATCGGCTAAATGAAATGTATTGCAGAAGTTCGTTTATTATTGAGTTGCCTAGTTTGGGCACCAGTTTCGACGGCTGTTTTACCGACAAGGCCATTTAATAAGGTTAGAGCACGGAACTTCGTGCTTTCCAATACAGTACGTGGACAGTGTCCCACAACAAAATCACCCCCATGGCGTTTCCACCCAACCAATAACTGCAAATTTGTTGCAAAGCACAACGATCACAACCAAGTATGGTTACCCGTGGCTTTGGAGATTAGTCTCTCCCACGAGCATCCTGGAACGGCTTTATCAATCTAGTTTTTTTCCGTTTAGGGGTGGACGCGTTTGATTAATAATAATAATAACACTTTGGCCAGCCGCTGATTTGTCGCGGTTCTCGGACGAGAAGGCCATGGTTACACCTGAACTCCCAACTGCCTCCCTATTCCCACGCTTCTCTCCTCCCAACACTCGGAGACGAACTGCTTGATGACATCCCTTGCCACATTCTTCCCAATCTCACCGATTAGCATATTAACCCTCTCCTTTGAGTCTTCCCCTAACCACATGTCCTTCATTCTCCCATCCCACTTCCCCTTTATACTCCCACTGAATCTCATTCTTTTAGACTGATACTTTGGGCATTCTAGAAGAAAGTGTTCCAGGGTCTCCACCACGCCCAAGTTACACATCTGGCACTCCTTTTCACTGTTTTTCCCAATTTTTCCCCTCAGCTCCAGGGACAGCGACCTCAGCTTGAACAACAGTGACCCCCAAAGGTGCTATCTTGGAACTCTTCAAAACCAGGCTTCTCTTTATCACGCAGGCCACACAAAGATCTCCTTGATTTGACCCCGTCTCGCCAATTACGGTTACAATCCTCCATGACCTTTTCTCTGACGATCTTTTTGCCCTGGTTTGCCCCAACGTCAAGGTCCGAGATCTCCAATGAGTAGTTTTCTACTAGCTCCCTCATTTGGACCATCCACCCCGTCTTGATATTTGAGTTGAAAGTTCTCAGGAACATTACTTTACACCATCGGCTATCGGGGAGATTTACCAAATAATTAAGATAACCGAGTTTCAATAGGTCTATCCTGTCCATGATCCTCATCCACCCAAGCTCACCCCTGATCGCTTCTAGCGCTGCAGCATTACTCGAGCCTGTTATCCATCGGCCTGCATCGTTCTGCAGGATTTCCAAGCTCTTTACGGCTGTGTTGTTTAGGGGTACAACTTCCGTACCGTATGTTATACTTGGCAGACCCACCATTTCCCAAATAGTTTTCCCCACGAAAACCTTATTGAAACTGTTTCTCCCTATAAGTTTCATTTGGTTAAGGATTCGCTTCCCCTTCAGAATCAATTTATTTGTGTGGTTTCGGTAGATGCCTCTTCCTGTGATGTTTATATTGACCCCCAAATACTCGTAATCGCTAGTCTCTCCTACACTAAGAAGTCTACTGCTACCTTCCGGAATGCAGAACTCCCCCACTCTCCACCTTCGAGTGGGGTCCACTTTGCGGCCCACGGGTATAACTTTGCTCTTGCTTTCATTAAGTTCGAGTCTCCATTTGCTTCCATATTTCCCAACAATTCCCTGCATCTTCGCTAGCCCCTCTTCGCTTTCTGACACTAGCACCATATCGTCTGCAAAAAATAGCCATGTACAACTATTTCTATCCCCGTAGTTGCGCATGCGTGAAAAACAGAGCTATCTTCATTATCCAATTTACTATAGAGGTCAATGGGAGAAAGCAATAAAACTTCATTTTTCATCCATATTTGCTTTTCAATAAAATTCGCGTACATATGGTCAAATAGTTTAGGGCATCCTCTTTAAGTGATGTTTAATACTTATTGCTAGACAAACTTCTTCATGTTTCCATTTTTGTTTTAAATATCTTATTTTATCAGTGTGCATTTCCTTATGAATTTATGACAAAAGGCCGACTGGGGTAGCTTTAAAGTTAAAAATTTATATTAACCATCAATAGCATGCATTCCGCGTACATCATTCGGAATAAAGTAAACTTTAAATTATTTGATTCTATAAAAATATTTCAATTATGGTTTTGTTTTAATGTTTCCATTTCACTTTGAAAATAGTGATTTTTATATTTATGCGATTTCAACAGACGACTCTCCACGGCTAATGTTGTCTTCACTGTCGTGAATGAAAGGACTTGAAAGCTCCATCATTTCTATTGACTCGTTAATATAAGTGTTTTGCATTGAACACAATGTATGTGATTTTAACAATTTAGAATTAATAACTTTGCTGACGGTGTACAGGTTTAGAACAATTGGTCGCCGGATATTTCCCCATCGGACATTTCCCCATCCGGACATTACCCCGTCCCATTTAGGCCGGACATTTCCCCATCGGACATTACCCCATTTTGCTTAATAGAAAAACGGACCATTCCCCATGCGGACTTTTCACCACCCATTTCTTAATTTTTTGTGGGTCCGTTATTCAGTCGAGTTGATTGATAAACAGTGGTGTCTTCATTGAAGTAAATGTCAATGAATGCATCAGTGTTTATCAAACAACTCTATAAGAAGTGTTTATAAGACAGTTGTGTTCTATTTTCGCAGCAATTTACAGTTAACGTTTTGTGGAGATGATTGATAAACGGTCATGTCTCCACCGAGGTGAAATTCAATGAATAGATCACTTTTTATCACACAAGTGAATTGAACAATATGGATGTTTTCATTGCAACTTTAATATTTGTTCTTTCTGTCAAGCTGCTTTTGTTCAAAAATATTGTTAAGTTGATTGATAAACAGTCGTGTCTTCATTGAAAAAAATGTCAATGAATGCATCAGTGTTTATCAAACAACTCAACAAGAAGCACGTGTAAGAGATTTATAAGCAAACATATTTATATACAAATACACATACACACACTTGTTACAAGACAAAAATTCTTGTTTTTTATTATTGATGTTGTGTTTTTATTGTTGTGAAATTCAGATTGTGCTAAAATGTGCTAATGCCTATACCATATGCCGAGATGTTGTTTTTTCGAGTTATAAAAGAATGAAAAATGAAAACTTTTTAAGAGTTACTTGTCACTCATTCACATGTGGAAGCTGTCAGCTACGTTGGACATGGGGTAATGTCCAATGGGGAAATGTCCACCTCCGATGGGTTAAGTATGATGGGGAAATGTTTGCCCTCAATGGGGAAAGGTGTTAATATCCGATGGGGAAATGTCCACTTCCGACGGGGAAATGTCCGCCTCTAATGGGGGAATGCTGATGGGGAAATGTCCACTTCCGACGGGGAAATGTCCGCCTCTGATGGAGGAATGCTGATGGGGAAATGTCCGCCCTCGATGGGGAATTGTCCGATGGTGAAATGTCCGGATGGGGAAATGTCCGATGGGGAAATGTCCGCGCACCAGAACAATTAGGTTAACTTGAAGTTGACAGCTAATTGGAAAAACTTTGATGTGGATGTTGTTTTTTTAACAATTACTCAATGTCAGGTTTCTAATTATTATAAAACCAGTACATCTTCATAGGTGATAGTTGAATGAATTCAGTTCTTCCATAACTGAAAATATAAACCCTGAGCCATGGCAGAGCGGTCACTCCGTCTTCATAAAAAAACTGACTGGAAACAATTATCAGAAGGAGAAAAACTTCCTCGAACTGAACGCGTTATATCAACAAGAAATGTTTTACCTTCAACGTACCAAGTTGAAAGATTCGTAACATACAAGAAAAACAAAACGGTGAGTTCATTATTATTTATCTTCTCTTATGATGTCGAAGTGAGTGGAACCCAGGCCCGAAACCAGACTTTACCTTAGTGGGGAAGGGGGAGGGGTGTGATCGAGAGAGTATGGCGAAGTTTGAAAATTTTCGACACAATTTCTTAAAATATTGGGAAAATAACCCCAAACCCTTCATTTTGCTCACAAACTCTAGTGAAAAGAGGCAAAAAACTTCTAAAATTTCAGTAAACAGAGGTATATTCCCCCCAGCACCCCCACTCCACCCCCCCCCCCCCCCCCCCCCCCAAGGAGCTGATTCTCCACTCAGCGAAAATGTACAAATTCTGATTAAAAGCATAAGAAATTTCAGCAAAGTTTCTGTTGATAGACCACCGGGTTAATTAGTATTTTTGATTTCTCAACAAAAATATTAGTAAGCCGCACTTTTGTGGCTTATATAGTATTGGGTAACTGACTCAGTCAACATTATAGTAGTGCGCCGTTCAGGTTTATTACAGAGGCGTAGCCATGGGGTCCTTGGAGGGCCAAGGCTCCTTAAAATACGCCCCTCCCCCTAAACATGATCCAATGCAAGTTTCACATAATGTAAAGCCCACAAAATAGTGCTACATATGCTACAAATGTTTCGACCTTAGAGCACTGGATTTTGCAAAATGTTCTTGTGGGAGGCCTTGTCATAACTAAGACCCTCGGGTCATTATACTAGCCTTCCACTTTCCGGGAGAAAACTGGAAGGATGGGTAACGGCAAGAGAGAGTCCTAGTTAGGGCTAGGGGAGGACAAACATCATTGTTTGCCGCCCCCCCCCCCCCCAACAAAAAATGATTTGGCTCCCAATTATAGAATCCTGGCTACGCCACTGGTCTATTATGGGCCTCATAGGGACTACCCCACTCCCCCCCCCCAACCAACTCCCACATCAATTCAATATAGTCCAGTATTATTAGCTACAAACACTTGACTTGTGACTTTTTTTTATTTCCGCCCCAAAATATTTTCCTACACATACATGTTACAAAAGTGCACCCTTGCTGCAGTAGTACATCCTTGTATGTTGCATGCACCCTCAAACAGACTTGGGGCGAATACTTTGTAAATGTATTCGAATACGAATACGAATACTTTGAAAAATTTCATGAATACGAGTACGAATACAAATACACAAATTTTCAAATGTATTTGAATACGAATACAAATACATTACAATGTATTCATGAATACATTTTTGAATACTTGAATACTTTTTAAATTAGAAGTATTTATAGCAAGGCCTTTAAGTTTTTTGTTTGTTGGGTTAAAAATCATTTTTAAACTGATGGTCATTTAGCTGAAGCTTTAATTGTGCTTACCATGCTTTGTTGGAAAACTAAAGTAATTACCTGACGGGAAATCCACTCTATGGGTGTCATAGTAATTACTACTCTCCATGGACAACACATCACAAAATGTGAGTGGATTACCTCTAAAAAATCACAGACTGGCGTTTCCTCCTGAACGTTAAGTATCAATTGCATTGACACCACATAATTTTTAGTAATTACCCGTGCAGTCAAGTGTGAAAAAATAGGGGCGACAACTCGAAATTTAATGTCTGACTCAGGCAATAGAAATAGTTCAGTATGTCTGGGATCTTCAAGTCCCCAACTGCTACCCCCTCGTCGCTGTGCAGGAGTTCATCTCCTAAACCTTTGATGTACAATGCAAACAGAATTGGCGAAATGCTACACCCCTGTTTTAGTCCTATCTCCATAGGCACACGTTTTGTTGTAATGTTTCCCAGGCTAAGTTCACTCTGTACGTTTTTAATATAATGCTTTCATAATTCCAACAAACTCGCCTCCTAGGCCCAGAGCCTCCAGCCCGTGCTACATACCCTTCTTCCATACTCTATCGTATGCCTTTTTGACACCCAAAAAGGCCTAAACATCTTTTTCATTTCGCTTTCGCGGATTCTATCATTTGGGATAGCGTGAAAGGATGGTCAGTAACTCTCCTTCCCTTCCTGAAGCCATTCTGGATTTCTCCCCAAAAAACCCTTCTTTTCAATCACCTCCTCTAGTCTCCATACAGGACTTTACAGAAAACTTTTCCAGTGTTGCTACTAACAGAGATCTCTCGATAGTTATCCAAAACGTCATTTTCCCCCTTTTTGTGAATAAATGTCACTTTGCTTTCTCTCCACTCCTTTGGGACCTTTTGATTTTCTGTGGCCAGATGGTATATACGGATGGTTTCTATATGCTCATGGACAACTGCGACCGTAACAGAGGTGTTTTGCTTTTAATAACCGAAATCGCAACCACAGTGTAAATCCCACAACCTCCCTGGTTACAGATCTGAGAACATTTTGTCATTATTTGTTTTTGGTTTAACCCTTTACCCAACGCAGACGATATCAAAATTTATTATTTTAAATACCATTTTTTCAATTTTTTCAAAATATTTCAACAAAACCATTTCATGTGACCCCTCGTTGGAACGAGCTCGTCACTCTCGTTCCAACGAGGGGTCATATGATATGGTTTTGTTGAAATTTTTTGAAAAATAATATTTTTTCAACTGCTGAATTTTCATATTACGCGGTCGGATGCAGGCGATTGGTTGGGTAAAGGGTTAATAAATAAAAAGGTTATTACTTAGTTAGTTTCATATCGGCAGAGATATCAGCCCTCGGTAACTTCGAATCCAGGACAAAACACCCTCAGACAAAACACCCTCGGAAAAAAACACCCTCAAGACAAAACCCCATCACCTTAACTGAAAAGTGGCCAAAACCCCCTCACTCAGAAAAACGGACATTACCCCACGCGGACATTACCCCACTGAGGGGCGGTCATTACCCCATGGAGGGACGGACATTTCCCCATCTGACATTTTCCTATCGGACATTTCCCCATCGGACATAAATGTTGGTTTTGTGAATGAGAAACAACTAACTCTTGACAAGTTTTATTTTTTTATTCATATATTTCAAACGAAAAAAGTATTTATACAACAACTGAGCACATAGTGTATTTTTAGCGCATTTTAAGAATATTTTAAAAACATTTTTAGCAACAAAAGAGCACATGATATATTTTAGTACATTTTTAACCCTTTACACTTGCAAAAATAATTCTCGTATCACTAGATGAAAAATTTCATTTTTTGATTTCAAAACATAGGTTATGATCCCTCATTGGGGTCGCTCATGGGCACATAGTATATTTTTAACTTAGTAGCTGCCAATGTGCAGTCGTTGGGATTATGCGAATGGGGAGTTGAGCTTTTGACAGAGTTCATTTCTAGGTCAGTTGTAACATCGCCTGTACAGTGATATGCAGCTCTGCTGGAACATTCCCATCTGGCAGTATTTTTACGCGAGTACTTCTTGGTATACGTGTGGCCATCTAAAACAAGCTTTTGTCCTCCTTTGTTGTTTTTAATAAACTCCATAATGAATTTGTGTGAAGTGGTAAAAATAATTCTCAACTTCGACTTCAATGGTTTCGCGCGCCGAAGGCGCGCAGGGACAGTTTGGGGCAAGCCCCTTTCAACCCTCGGTAACTGTTTGATATTGTAGGATGTCAAGGCGTGGTAAGGGAGGAAAAGGAGGGAGGAGGGTTAGCTGCGTTTGTTCTTTTTCCGTTGCTTGTTCCTTGGAGGTGGTTGTGATGGTGATGTTGATGTTGATGATAATGTTGCTTTCAATTTCGCTTCTATTGTCTCTGTGTTGAGATGATATGGTAGGTGTTTATCGCACTCGTTCATCATTGCTTTGATAATTCTCAACTGAATGAATGAAAGGTTTTAGCGCGACGAAGGCGCGCAGGGACGATGTGGGATTTACAAATCCCTTGCGACCCGGTTAACCTTATTTTATTTCACTTGGATCACACAGGCCTAGCTTTCCTATTGTCTCAAATGGGGTCTGGAGGAGTGGGGTGGGGTGGGGGGGGAGTATGCACGCGGTTAGAATTCCCGGCAGTTTACGTTGGAATGATAGATTGTCAATACTCAATCCCTCATCGCTATTAGAACTATTAGAGAGTGGGCTCTATTCGGTTCCAGCTCGGCGATGGCTGCGAATTGAATGGTTTCGCGCGCCAAAGGCGCGCAGGGACGATTTGAGGCAAGCCCCTTTCGACCCTCTTTAGCTGTAGGATATTTATTTATTTATTTATTGGTGTTTTAAGGTCACATATTTCTGCACAATGGCTAACCATGACCGTGACATTTTTACGGGTGGAGGAAGCCGGAGTACCCGGAGAGAACCACCGAGCAACGGCGAGCAACTGTCAGCTCCCCAACATACCAACTCCACACAAGCAGGGTTAGCAGTGGTTGAAGACAGGTGCACCATCGACGTGCAGTACGCCTTAGTACACAACGTCACCGTGCCCCCACGTGGGCAATGGGGGTGAAGTGTCTTGCCCAAGGACACAACGCGGTTGCCGCAGGTGGGATTCGAACCGAGAACCTCTCGGCTTGCAGCCTTTACCTCTACCAACTGAGCCACCGCGCCCCTAGCTGTAGGATAGATTTTGATGGTATGTCTAGGCGCGTCAAAGGAGGAAGGTGTTCGGGTTTAGTGGCGTTTGCTACGCTTGTGTTTTTTTTTTCTTGGAAGGGGGTGGCTGAGATGGCGAAGGCTTGGCAGCTGTTGTTTCTAAGTTTTTGCGTTTTAGCCATCTGTGAAAGAACGGGTCGCGGATTCTTGCTGCTTCCAAGTGACCTGGTTTCTTGATGAGGACGTCGTAGGTTTCCTTAGCCCATTCCACATGGGTTGATTTAAGGTATTCCAAATAATCATCCCCAGTTCCGTCAAACTCCAGTTTGAGTTCGCCGAAGCGCTCAATGGCACGTCCATCCAACATTTCAATATAGGCCGTCAGGCTAGTATCGCCTTCATCAGAAGGCTCATGCACGGACTCCGAGGTTGAAATGGATTTGAGGCCCGATTGGTTGAGGTTGATAGGAGAGTTAGGTACGAATTGGGCGACTTCCATCTCCTCTGCCTCCTCTCACTCCGACATCTTTGGTGAAGAGGTACGGCTTGGGATTGGTGATACAGGTTTTGGAGGTGAGTTGACAGTGATCACCTTTTCCATCTCCTGATTCCCGGTCTCAGTCCTCTTCCTTTGGAGTCGCGCCTCCATTCTCCTGGCATCTCTGCGTTTAGTGGCTGGTGACTTCTTCTTCGTCTTTGTCTTTGTCTTCTTCTTGTTTTCCATGGGTGGCTCGGTGGTCCTCTGGAGTGGAAAAGTACGGGTGGGCCCGCGAAAGGTACTATCACTTCCGGGGTGGGTTTTGTCTTGTATTTAACGGTAAGCTGGACTCAGTCACTCTCAACCTGGACATTCCAGTTGAGAAGTGAGCTGGCATCCAGCACTAATAAAGTGTTCTTGATTTTTTCAGGCAGGTAGTCCATGTCTAATTGCTCTTCGCATTCTGAAGTCAGAGGTGTAATGTGATCATGGATGGGCGATGGCTGAAATGAATGAAAGGTTTTGGGCGATGGCTGTGAAGATGAATATCAATACATAGAGATATGGGTGGAGAGGAGGGGCAATTTGTTAAAAGAAATAACAAAAAACTTATGACCATACAAACAGCAACGCGTTACTTCAAAAAGCAAGAAACAATATGCAAGCTAATATCTGGAGGCTTTCTCACAATAGTGATCGTTATAAAAACAACTATTGGAAACCAAACTGTACCAAAACACCTAAAAAGTTTGTTGTTTTCCCAGATAGTGATTGTTATAGAAACACCCAAGCTGTAACGAAAGTACCATTAAATAGACTAAATTAATGTTAACTCATAGGATGATCATATCTTCATTTCTAACTGACCGAAAAATCAAGGTGAGGGTTAATCTCGAGGTGTCAGAGGAAGTAATACTCGAAGCGGGAGCACCACAAGAGTCGGTTCTAAGTCCGCTTCTTTTCATAATATATGTGAATGACATAGAAAAAGTCGGGAAAAACTGTGTTGAACTATCGCAGTTCTCAAACGACAAAGGCATTTGGACGGCCAGCAAGTCCCGAAACATAATTAAAAATCGTCTACAGGATACCATTCGCGATTTTGAGAGCTGGTGCGCCCTGTGGCGCATCAAACTCAATGCCACCAAAACTCAAAAACTTACGTTCTTCAAGAAGCAAAGGAAAAAAAAAAACAATCCCCGGTATCGATCTCCAGTTATACGATCACAAATTAGAAGCAAACAAAGAGGCCAAATTTTGGGGATTTATCCTTGATAGCAATCTCAGTCTAAACAGTCACGTAAACTCCATTACGGTTAGAGCTACTAAACGTATCAATTTTCTGAAGATGATCAGAGGTAGAAATTGGGGAGTAAACAAAGATGTGCTTCTCAAGCTCTACAAAACATTTATACGTCTGGTACTAGAATACGGTGCCATAATAACAAGTGACCTGAGCAAAACCAACATTCAGAAGCTACAGAGGGTTCAAAATTATGCCCTGCGTTTGGCACTATGCAAACCCAAATGGACACCGATAAAAGAACTTCGCGAGCTAGCAAAAATAGAAACTATTGATACGCGATTAAAAGACCTACAAAACAAAACCCTCAACAGACTCCAAGATAGCGAATTAATGGTTGAGCTGAACGAACACCGATCCCTTAACAGAAAAAAAACAAAATAAGTTTCCAGAAAATAAAAAAAGAATAAAAAAAAAAGTTATACAATATAACTAAATTGCGTGGAGTCAGTGAGGATTGCCTCGCTACTCATTGAGAACTTTAGGATAGAGTCTGCGAGTACTGCCTCGCAACTCTGCTGAAGCGTGATTGAAATGCGTTTAATAAGGTCTAAAAAACAAAACCCGTCACATACTCCAGGATACTGAATCAATGGTGAAGCTGAACGAACACCGAACCCTTAACAGAAAAACAAAATAAGCCATAGTAAATTAAAATTACTCAATAGAATTAAACTGCGTGGAGTCAGTGAGGATTGCCTCGCTACTCATTGAGATTTTTAGGATTGAGTCTGTGAGGATTGCCTCGCAACTCTGCGTGTGGGGAGTGAGCTCCGAAGAAACACACCCCTTACCCATCCATAGCAACAATCACACAACAGTCACAATATACAATAGCGGATACCTATCTTTCTCTCTACCTATAACTTTTCTAATTGAACATTCTCAAATTTTCTTGCAATACTTTTATCAAGAAAACGCATGGAAATGGTAGACAAAGCGTAGGAGGAATTGGTGCAACCTACCTTTCTGCAACATACACAAGAAACGACCAAACACCAGGCAAGGATTGAAACAAGCTTGCATGGCTGGGGACGAGAGTACATTTTATATAAATAAGCATTTGAATAAAGATTTAACAGCTCTTTTAAGGTCTTGAGGGTGTGTGTCTGTGAGAGAGGTTTTTTTTTGTTTTTTTGGGGGGTGGGGGGGTGGGGAGGGGAGGTAATTTGGAATTCCCGAAGGATAACCAGATACCTCATAATCACATACGGCATCCTTTCCCCCAGAAGGCTTGATGGATGACTCCCGTTTTTCAAACTAAACTGTTGGTGCTTTCTCTACTCCTTTTTTGTAACCGCTATGGTCATATACCGATGCCGCTACCAAAAGGGCGTTGCTGTTTGGTTTTCTTTTCTCTTCTTCCGTTAAATTTGCCATCGCACAACATTATATTCTGGCTCGCCACCACGGTGGGACTCAAGCCTCTACCATCGCCAAGCTGGAACCGAATAGAGCCCACTTTCTAATAGTCTTAATGGCGTTGAGGGATTGGATATTGACAATCTATCACTCCAACGTAAACTGCCGGGAATTCTAACCGCGTGCATACCTCCTCAGACCCCATTTGAGACAATAGGAAAGCTAGGCATGTGTGATCCAAGGAAAATAAAATAAGGTTAACCTGGTCGCTAGGGATTTGTAAATCCCACATCGTCACTGCACGCCTGCGGCGCGCCAAAACCTTCCATTCAACTCATAGGAAGAAGTAATTTCAATTTCATTTTTTTACTTCGAATGGAATCACTTAAAACAATAACCTGAGGGGGTTTTGTCATGAGGGGGGTCTGTCTACCATTGCAGAAAGTGAGGGAGTTTTTTTCTGAGGGGGTTTTGTCTTGATGTATTTTTTCTCCTGTTTCCGGCAACTTCACATTAGCCTGGGATCGAAGGCTTACACCTTCGCCGATATCAAACAGAGCATATAATAACCTTTAATTATAAATTGGCTCCCGTAACCAAGGAGGGTCAGCTCGCATCCAAATCGTTACTATCCAAATTTGAACTCGCCTCTCCAACTAAAAATTCCGGATTCCCCACTTCAATACATTATCGGTAAACCAAGAACAGGACAAACATTTTATTGCACATTGCAGTAAATGCTACCTTTCCTGTGGCCAATAACAACAATTCGCTACATATGAATACTAAAATCTTTCTGAGCAATGAATATATATGAATACCAGAATCTTTCTAAGCAATGCCATCGGTGTTGCAAGTGGATGGGGTTTCTTTTATTTCTAAAATCAATTGGTAATTTAATTAATTCTACGTCTCTCGGGAGCTGCTCACACCAATCCCTTGTTACCGTCTTGTTCTATTAAAAATATTTGGGTGTCAGGAATCCAAGTTTCAAAGCACGTCAACATTGAATTCTTAGCCTACACGCTGACATTAATTTCTGGAGTAATTGGGCAAAGACGAACAATCTGCGTCCACTCTATATACATAAATACTCACCCGCACGTGAAATTTTTTCTCTCCGTCGCTATCCTTTCAAACATTGTCTGGATGCATTTTGGTCCTTGCATTAAATCGCACTCCGCTTTACACCCACCTATTAAATCACACTGGGCTTTACAACCAACTATCACTGCTGTAATTATAAAATTATAAAGAATATTGTATTCTCTGTAATCACAATCCCCGCAGAAATCTCTAAAGCAGTGCTTTATACATCAGTCAAATAGGACCCCGTAACCAACGCCTGGGTTGCTTCTCATGTGGAAAACATGGAAATTAACTATTGGCTAGACATTACTTAATACTTATGTTGTGGTCATGATACAGTCACAGATGATGAAAATGGTCTTGAACTAAATAAATAAATAAATAAATAAATAAATAAATAAATAAATAAATAAATAAAATGAATGAATGAATGAATGAATGATGAATGAATGAATGAATGAATGAATGAATGAATGAATGAATATAATCACAGGCTAACCCTACTCGAAGCGTATAAGATGAGACGAGAACTTTCATAAACAGAGGTACAGTCCAGCCGCCGTGGACTGGTCGCAATACAAGCGTGGACAGTGATGTCCACGCATGCATTTTCCAGGTAATAAAAATCATCATTGGCAAAATTTTAATTAATGAAGCACCGGGTTGTACCCGGTGCTTCATTGATTAAATTTTTGATGATTATTCCTAGAATTAGTGCTTGCAATCTAATATTTCGTCCGTGGAAATATTGCCCACCCGTGGAATGTGACCAGCCCCCGACGGCCCTACTGTAGAAGATTACATCTAGTGTCACCTAATCAACCCATTACCTTATGTAACGGTCATGTCCGGACAAGGTTATTTACGGAAGTCACCATTCAAACTGTATTAAGTTATAATTTTCGCCTCTAAAACATTGGCCTATGACCGGTGACCTTTCATTGGAATGAACTCGGAGAGCTCGTTTCCATGGAGAGGTTATAAACTCTGTTTTGGAGGTAAAAAAAAAACACTTTCTTTATTCAAGAAACAGCTTTGCAAATGCTATTCTTGTTTGTGAAGAGTTTTCTGTTCTTTACTTCTTTGTAATCAGAATTGTTGGCTTGAAAATATGGATTGCTGTTTTTTGTTCATTAGTTTTGGTTTTTTTTTTTTTTTTTTTTTGCTTGCCATTGTGGGTCGAGGTCATTTTGTCGTGCTTCAGAAGACATTTGACGATTGAATTGAAAACGCACAATAGACCGCAGGGTAAAGTTGCGCTGTCATTACTGTGTGATAAAGTCTTAATTGAACGAGGACTTTTAGATTTCCACTCCAAGGAATGTATTTTTTTAGAAATGGATCACAACGCCTCCGTTTCGTAATAATGCTAGTTTATTGTTGATCTGTAAAATATAAAACTGGATAATTAGAATTGAAATTAAAAATTATATTTACGCCAGTATACATGGTAATCGTAATAACTACGTTTGTATGAAAATATCATTTGACTGAAGGCCGAACTATATTTGTCACAGAAATTTCCGAATTGTATTACCATGTTTTATCTGCTACCAGATAAGTTCGAAATAGGCGAGCAATGATTACCGTAACGGCCTATTCCTGAAACGACATCTTTTCAGAGCTCTGCTATGTTAGTGGTCTCTGTAAGGCGGCCACACTGCCCCGCCCACACCTCCGGGCCTTGCCGAGGCCCGGAGGTGTGGGAGGGGCACTGTAGCCGTCTCTCAGAGACTACCTAGCCAGCAGCACCAAATAAAACCAACAGGGCAGAATTTATTAATAGAAAAACTTCAATTTGCCACTTTTAGCTTTTGTAAGGTTTTAAGTTGAATATTCACAGTGAAATTATGTAAAGTCGTAAATTTATCCTTCTTTGCCGTACAATCACATTGAGAGTAAAACTGATCAATACCGATTTTCTTCGCTACTGGCGTCCAACCACACCTTTTATTATTATACTAGTACTACAGCAAATTTGGTTTTCAAAATAAACCAGTTCTAACGCCGTTGAATTTCTTCTGAAATTTAAGATACGTGAACGCACTTACCGACATAATCGTGCTTTTGTTCACGTCTCTGTGGGCAGCCTATCAAATTATAATTAAGCAACAAATCAGATATTATTGTTGTTAAATTTACTGGTTCTAGTAACAGCCAAGCCCTCTCCGAAGCTTGGTACAGGAGAGCGACAGTTTATAAAAAAAAATTGATGCAAAGAAAACATAGAATGAAAAACCACACTCTCTAAACTAAATCTGTTAATTTGTGCATTTTTTTCATATTGGACTATTTATGTTGTTGGGTTTTCGTATCTTTGTTGCAATAGTGGCAGTTATTGTTTCTAAACAACAGAAAATGGCACACATGTTAACAAATTAGGGTACTGGTCGGAGGCGGCGGGTAGTGGTGGGTGGACTCCCGAAAATTCCAAATACTTGTTTTTAACAAATATCATCTCAATTTCACCATAAGGAAAATAAGTCTTGACTGCTCCTATTTGACTTACAAGGAACTTTAGTTAGCCTATTACCAAAACATCTAGATCAGAGACCGTTTTGTCTTTGACAGATGGTTCTCAATCCATCGATAATTTTCATTTCCCAAGAAAGGAGTGCAAACGTATAGATACCTTAGTGTTTCCCGCTTTATTCCTTGTATTAAAATGAGCTACAAAGAAACATTGGAATATATTTGGTTTTAACTTTACTTTGAACCTTGAGAATTTCAACCTGCAAGCTAGTGTTCAACCGTGATCGGAATCGGCCACCCCAATCGGCCCGCTGTGGGCAATCGGATGGCAACAGCAAGGGCTCCCAGAACATCGTTTCAACCGATTGTTGCCAAGCATTTTTTTGTGATGATTCATTAACCACATTTTATTATCTTCTGCAATTGTTCAATTGTTAATGTAAAATTATGTCAATGATACCATTCAATAAAGTTGGGAAACAACCACAATGTGTATTCTGAATTTCTCTAGACGTCCCTTTACGGAATATACAAGTTAAACTGCACGTAAAGCTTACAATTGAGCGTACTTGCGGGAATCGCCAGTTCATACCGGAAAAAGTGAAGGTTGTAATCCATTGACTCAGGTCGCAGTAAAATGATCAGTCGCACGCACCTGGGCGATACATGTGGCTCTGTGAGCCACGTATACTGCCCAAGTGTGCGCGTCTGATCATTTTACTGCGACCTGAGTCCACGACGTTTACCACTGTGAAATATGTTCAATTTAATGTAGTTCTTTCAAGCCTCGACCCGTCTAGTAGTGCACAGTATTACAATCGGAATCGCCATCGGAATCGGCTGAGTGTGAGCTCAAATAACCGGTAATCGATCAGCGGCCAGTTTTTGGTAATCGGTTGAACACTATTGCAAACCATTTAATATGAGAAATTTTAATCATTCTGAATAGAAGAAATGAAGGTAAATGCTTCACTACATGTCACTTGCGACTGAAAATTGGAAGAGTCAATAGTTTAAATTTCTAAACTCACCAATTAGCCGTACTATGTTGCATTCACAAGGTCTAAAGTCAATATCCATAAAATATCAAATAATTATGGTTGGCAAAAGGCTCAATGAATGAAAAACAACTTTGACTCTGTTTTAACTCAATGCACTTATAAATTGGCCTTATTTTACTGGAGACTTTATATTGGGACAACAGGCCTGGCATTTTCATGAGAGCGATTTATTCGCTCGCCCATTGCTCGCCTTAAGAAATTAAGGAGGACGAAAACTAGAAAAAGTGTTTACCATAACAGCCTATTCTTAAAATCCACATCTTTTCAGATCTCTGCTATGTTAGGTTAGTGGTTTCTGTAAGACGGCCAAATAAAACGTGCAAAGCCCACTTGGCAGAATTCATTAATAGTAAAACATCATTTTGCCACTTTCAGCTTTCGTAAGGTTGAGGAGATTTAATCGTTCCCCTAGACCATGCGAGGGGAACGATTTTAGCCCTCCTGCATTTTTAAGAATGTCAGGCCTGTGACAAGCTGCCTCATGTCTTATTCTCCTATTGTCATTGTCAGGAGAAAAATCTCTGTTGCAAAATTTTCGTTTTTCCTGATTTGGAGACTGCCTCCTCCATTTCTTCAGCATTCTATAAAGATGAAAATAGAGAGCGAAAAAACACCTGATCTCAGTTAATATGGACACTAATTGTATTTCACTGTTTGACAAAGTCTGTTATCACTATTTGAACGTCTTAGACCTGTATTGGGTGGAAAATAGCAAATATTAGTGATTTGTGATGCTCATTTGAGAGTGAAAAAAAAAATGCAAGATTAGGATGGGTGTTTTGTCCCCCGCAGAAAAATATTTTTTCTACCTTACATCTGCAATGTTTTTTTTCGGCGCCCCCCCCCCCCCCACCCCCACACTCTCTGTACCGGTACTTTTTTGTCTTCTCTTTGAAATCTGCTTTGTTGTTGTGAATTTGGCAAGAATATTAAACCATATTAAACAGAATTGCGGGGCGTAATTATTGCAAAGTGAAAGAAAATGTTCATATTGCACATTCTTCATTTTTCATCGATGAAATCACTTGTGCCTCCATACCTGTTGCTCAGAACTATATGGATTTGACATTCTGCTGAACAATACAAAATGGCAACTTTTCCGAATTGTAGACACCATGGATTGGATAGGTCTTACTGCCCATTACTCTTATAAATGACAGAAAAATTTCTCCAAGGCTGTACTAGGATTGAAAAAAAACTATTCAGGAATTTGGGGGTATTTTATTGCCATTTAAGCTCTTACTTATCTCATATCATGCCTTCAAGTAGTGCTCCCTACCACTTGACAGAAGCTCCGTGGAAAATTTTAGTTCAATTTGTCATTCCAAATATTTTGGTGTATAATTTATTAGGGTTATTTCTTTCTGACCTGTTTTGGACTTTAAAGAAAAAATTCCTGAAAATTTGATCAAAGTTTTGTTGGACGACCCCTTTTTTTAGAAAAAAAATAGAAACTTGGTTTGGCGAACAGGCATAGTCTATTTGAACGCCTCACCATATACATGTATTCAGTCACATTGAAAAAGAACAGGTGCATGTGCAACAGACAAGTAAATACACAACATTCATAATAATTTTCTATTGTTTCACGATTTAAATCATCCATTGGTTTTACTTTTTCACAATATTAGAGGTTAAGTTTTCAAAGGAAGCCGGCCTTACAATTACTAAGAATAGCAAACTGCAATTTCCACTTGTTGACGTGTGAAAAACGGACACGGGGATAGTTGTTTGACATCAAAATTACGTATGGGTCACAACATTTAGTCATATCGGGCATTTTGATGTTGGTGCACTATGCATATTAGAGTGATCAAACAGGAATATGCTAATGGGAAGAGTTCTAACAAGAGAAACCGCCCGTAGACGTTGGGTGTAAAACGATGATTACGCACAACCTCTACAAATGACGTTTGCATTTAGCACGTTTTCTTTGCCGCAAAGAAGAATGCCAGTAGCGAACCATTGTGGTGTACCAAGGCTAACTCATGTAAAGCGTCGCGTTGTGATTATGTACTGTTGAAAAGCAGAACACGTTTCTTCATTCTGCAAGTCAGCTGATGAGGGATCTCCGTATAACAATGTATTGATAGACACGTCTGGACTGCCCAAGTTGTGGAAGAGAACACTCCTTTGTGATGTATATAACGGACAGTCGCACACATAGTGTGTCGTACTTTCATACCCATAACCACACTGGCAATGACGATTTTCTGAAATGAATCTATCATATTTATGAGCATTTAAATCGCTACATCCTAATCGTAATTTTGCATGAATAATTTGCCCTTCCCTGGTACCTACAAGATATAATTTTGGAACTACTATATCTTCTCGTTTTAAATTTTTTTTGAACATTTGAACAGTCCCGTGGCCCCTTATTTCAGGATCAAGCTCGTTCCATAGTCTAATGGTGGCAGGTACGAAGGATTCAAAGAAAGTATTGGTTCTACAGAAGAGGTTATCAAGCTGTTCATTGCTTCTGAGGGAATATTTCTTTATATTTATTATTTATTTATTGGTGTTTAAGGTCACATATTTCTGCACAATGGCTAATCATGACCATGACAGTTTTACGGGTGGAGGAAGCCGGAGTACCCGGAGAGAACAACCGAGCAACGGCGAGCAACTGTCAGCTCCCCAACATACCAACTCCACACAAGCAGGGTTAGCATTGGTTGAAGACACGTGCACCATCGACGTGCAGTACGCCTTAGTGCACAACGTCACCGTGCACCCACGTGGGCAATGCGGGGTGAAGTGTCTTGCCCAAGGACACAACGCGGTTGCCGCAGGTGGGATCCGAACCGAGGACCTCTCGGCTTGCAGCCTGCACCTCTACCTACTGAGCCACCGCGCCCCCGCTTCTGAGGGAATACGACGATCGTTCTGCAACTGTGCGAGGAATCAATCTGTTTAAATAACTTGGGGCAAGTCCATTTTTCATTTTATAAAAAAGTGTAAGCTTATGTCGCCTACGACGTTCTTTTAAAGAAATAAAACCCGTTTCATGATAGAGCAATTCGGTGCGAGTTCCACGACGAGCACCACAGATCGTTCTAAGAGCGTCAAGTTGCAGATTCTCGGGGTTATTAGTTTTTTCAAGCGTACAGTTATCCCATATGACATCTGCGTAATCAAACAGGGGAAAAATGAAATGGGTGTACAATGTTATCAATGATGACCGTGAGGATCTATACTTCAAGCTACGAAAACAATTAATCATCGGGCTAATCTTGTTAATGACTGATTTTATATGTAAATTCCATGTACCATTACTCTGGAAAGTAATACCGAGATGTTTATGCTGCATAACCTCCTTAATTGGGTTATCAAGTAGATACAAGATTGGTTGGGGGTTTGGAGCAGTTTTACGAGTGATGCTGGGAGCTACCGTTTTTTATGGACTAAATTTTACTTGCCATATTTTTGCCCAGTTACCAATCTTTATAAGATCATTATTCAAAACCTGTGACGCTAGAAAGGGGTATTCTATAATCAAGGAAAGTGAAGTGTCATCTGCATACAGTCGAATATTTGATTGGATATTAGTAACAATATCATTTATGAATATATTGAAGAGCAAAGGTCCTAGGACTGATCCTTGTGGAACACCTTCAGTGACTTCTAATTTCTTTGATGTCTGTCCATTTATAACAACCGCCTGACTTCGTTCCCTGAGATAGTCTTCAAACCATGACAACAATTTTCCATTAATTCCTATAGCTTTCAATTTATATAGTAAGCCCGCATGCCATACTCTATCAAAAGCTTTACTGATATCACAGAAAACAAAACGTATTTCTTTATTCTGATCTATTGCTAATCTAATACTGTGATCTAGATCAATTAGCTGATATGTTGTACTGTCCCCTGGTAAAAAACCCGACTGCAAGTCTGTCAATAATCGGTAGTCCATAAGATATGAGAAAACATGGTTAAAAACGATTTTTTCAAAGACCTTACTAACATTACTTGTCAGGGAGACAGGGTGATAGTTTTCTTTATGATTGACAGAAGACTTTTTGTGGATAGGAATAACATTAGCATGCTTCCATATTGAAGGGAACTTTCCTTGGGATATAGAAATATTAAAAATAAGACAAAACGGCACAGACAACTGCGAAGCAAATGTCTTCAGTATTCTATTGTTAATTTTATCTGGTCCACTTGCCTCACTGACATCAAGTTTCGAAAAGAGAGATTCTACCTCAGTTGGGTTAATTTCGAGATCATCTATTTCATGGTTATTAAACGGGATTTCGGGCAGGTCTTTATCGATGACCGTATTACTCTGACGTATAAAATATGCATTTAACGTATCGGCAATTTCATCAGGATCGCTTATTACATTATCCCCTTCTAGCAATGGCGGAAATATTTGACTGTCACCGCATTGTTAATTTGTAAAGCTTTTGATTGTTTTCCACCAAAGTTTTGACGGGAGATCATGATTATTGATTGTGGAATCCAAATTAGTGTCGTATTCTTTTTTTTGCCATACGTACGCATGCTATGGTCTCATTACGTACTTGTCTAAAATTTCTCCAGTCATCAGGATTATTACCAGTTTTAGCTTTTTTGAGAGCTTTATCTCTTACTTTCATTTGTCGAGGGACAGCCGAGGTCATCCAAGGTTTATCTTTTGGTCGTATGAGAACAGTTTTATGTGGAATAAATTGTTTGGCAACATTAAGAATATGTGATGTGATGCTTTCGGCACTGCTATTTACATTATCAACCATGAAATGTGAATCCCAGTCAGTTTGTAGCAGTGCTGACCGCATCCCATCTATATCCATTCTATCATAGTTCCATATTTCTCTTTTGTAAGATTTGGTATAGTTTCGGCATGTCTTCAAACTCAAACTGGACGACCCCTTAATATGAAGTAGCATATAAACAACATTTATTGAAATCTGATAACTATTTTTTAAATTATCGTATAAAAAAAACTGTTACTCAGCATAGACGTGTCGACGGATAGAAGGTTTTTATCCCTGTATGGAAGAACTATAGTTCTTCCATACAGGGATAAAAATAAATTCAATAAGATATGGTGAAATAGGAATTGTTTTCAAAATCAATGGCAAGCCTTGGACACATATATATTTTTCTGCTCAGATGAGACCACATGTAAATACACAGAACGAAGGCGCGTGTGAATGGGTTAATCGAAATGTCACGAGTGCCAGCGAGGAAGGATAGAACGAGAGGCTGCAGGCCTTGAGTTTTATTCTTCTGCGATGACTCAAGTGCCATACCGATTAACCCATTAACACATGCGTGCCCTTATATGTTTATTACACGCCTTCATGTCTATAAAAAAAACAATTATTAGGAGGACAATGAGCGGTTCATTTGACAACTATCAGCAAAAAGAACACATTTTATCGCCAACCACATTTGTGAGGAGAACCCGTGTTACTATTTCGTCCCCTGAGTTCCAATGTGTTCTATGTGCCTACTGGCACATAGAACACATTGGAACTCAGGGGACGATTTCTAGCTATCGCTAGCGATTCAAATTGTAATTGCGGTGCACGATTTGTAGAAAATTCCAGTGAAATTTCGCTTCTATTTAAAAGTAGTCTGTCAACGATTTCCGTTCCGCACATATGTGCGGAACAGATTTTCATTTTCTACATGGTTTAGTGTTGCTGCAGATGGGAATTTCATAGAACAGGTGTGTAATAAAACCAAGTGGCGGTTACACTATTCAAAAGGGCAGACAGAGTACTCTCGGTATTCACTTTTAAGAAAGGGTCTTTCTTGATAGTTCTTTCCTTCAAGCTGCCAACAGGAGTTTGACGTTAAGCGTTAATCGAAAACATAAAATTTGTTCTCTCCCAAATGCTTAATACAGCTGTGCGGGGGCGCGGTGGCTCAGTAGGTAGAGGTGCAGGCTGCAAGCCGAGAGGTCCTCGGTCCGAATTCCATCTGCGGCAACCGCGTTGTGTCCTTGGGCAAGACACTTTACCCCCATTGCCTACGTGGGGGCACGGTGACGTTGTGTACTAAGGCGTACTACACGTCGATGGTGCACCTGTCTTCAACCAATGCTAACCCTGCTTGTGTGGAGTTCGTATGTTGGGGAGCTGACAGTCGCTCGCCGTTGCTCGGTGGTTCTCTCCGGGTACTCCGGCTTCCTCCACCCGTAAAACTGTCGCGGTCATGATTAGCCATTGAGCAGAAACATGTGACCTTAAACACCAATAAATAAATAAATACAGCTGCGCAAAGCAGTTCGAGGTATCCTTTCTGAGGGAGATATGAATAAAGATAATTTCTATCCTCTCTCAAAATTCTACTGTTTCATAGAATTCTTTGAGCATCCAAAACCAGGGTGGGTTGCAAAAAAATGCCAGGATACAAGGTCCGGGTGGGTGGGTGGGCCCGAGTCCCAAAGTGCAGTTTTTGCCAGTGTCATGCAATTATTTGCCAAATATTTTACAGACAAGTAATTACAACCAACGTGAATTCAAGTGCTTAGATTCATAACTTAGAACAGAATAGAGCATTGATAATATGTTGGGGGCTCCATGTTAGATTGTTTTCCCCATGTTTTACACTTCATTAGGGGTGGGTCCTGTTCTAGGTCTTGCAAAACTTTCCAAAGCAAAAAAGCGACTCCCAGCTATTTGGTCATGATTTTCACTCCTTTGTATTTCTACTGAGGCAGTCTGCTTCTTATTAGTGCTTTGTAGCGCCTATTATTTGATTCTTCTGTAAGCCTCAGGGTGCCTCATGCCATTTGTCTAGTGTGCTTCCATGTATGGAATAACTGGAAAGATTGATAGAATAAAAATCTTGATTGTGGAAAACGTGTATAATTTCAAGGTAAATATGATTCTAGTGACACTAACATAAAAAATAAATAAGAGGCAACTCATCCCAGAGAAGCCACCCTAGCATGAGTCAAAAACCTTCAGTATTAGGTCTCTCTCAGACCAGCTGTACAAACTAAACATTTAACCGAAAAGTAATGAAATGAAAAAAACAACTATTTCTTGTGGACAGTTGAAGATATCCAGGTGGGAACTATATATTTTGGACAGGGCTTCTTGGTGGTGGGATTCGACTGGTGTCTAAACAGCATAGGCATGTTGTACATCGGGGTAAGGGTTGTGTTGCTTGGAACATGAATGCGTGTATATCTGCAATTCAGTTAGTTCCAGTGGTTACCTAGGGTCTGATGTTGCATTTCCGTTGTGGCTTTATATGCACAGAGTTTCTTTTGGGGCCATCTGTGGCTAGGGCTGCCTTGGATGCCCAAGAGCAGGGCTGGGATATCGGACAAGTTGGTTTGCGGCACCTTTCATGTTTGGGAAAAGTATTTATTTGTTTTGTTTTTTTTTATTTAGGTAATTTGAATACTTCGTTAAACAGATTTTATAACTTGGGGTGGGTCCCCAATTGTCTTTGAGGAAAAACTGTGCGGGAGGGGTAGGAGCCCAAGACATGACTGTCAAAAATTTGCATTCCGGGGGTGGTGGGTCCCCAAAATTGAAAATGTAAAAACTTCCACCTTGTATCCGTAATTTTTTGCCTGATTCCCCCCCCCCCCCCCCCCCCCCCCCCCCCCCCTGTCCAAAACTGGCATTTTTTTTTTAGTTCCGCATCAAAGCATATTCAGTGTAATAGGGCTCATCAGTAAACGAGGGGCACAACCGACATCCAGAAACTAAATATACTATTGTCACCTATTTTATGATGATTATCGGTACGCTCCGGTACGCACAGATCAAACCTAACATCTGATTAAAGGTTTCCAACAATTAATCGGATGATAGAGTTTCAAGAATGTCATAAATCTTATTAAATGTTCTCGCATACAGAAGTACATAGAGGTCCTCCATACATGACTAAAGTGGGCGTCGCAGTAAAAGGCTTAAACTTGAGTTAAGTGGATGAAGCTGATATTTTTAAAGAAAAATATCACCTTCGGCGGTCTGTTTACATTCTCGCTTAATACTGTTTTGTGTCGAAGCATTTCATTTACGCCAGAACGTCAATGACATGCGTAACGAGCAATCAGATGCGTTTTCACCTAACGTCTTTACACGTTGGCCGCTTTCCAACAAGTTGTTCCAAATTCCCAACTTTCACACTTAAGTCCCTTTACGGGACCAAATTGGGTTCATATTCACTCAACTCAGTTGATTTGTGTTGATTTTTAACTCAACTGAATTTAAAGAGTACAAACATTCTAACTTGCCCTGAGAGTATTCAGTTGTGGGGTGGGATACTGCAAATATTAAAATTAAACCATTATACGGAATGTCAGTCAGTCTTTGCAAAGTAAATGCAGACGAATACCTGGGTTAGGGATATGCCTATGTGTGGGATTTACCAAACACATTTTCTTGAGATGAAAGGATAAGCAAAAATCTTTTTTGCTCATTTTTCCAATTGGACATGCTGTTTTAAAGTCTTTGGCACTACAGTTTACCAAGCCGGCTGGCATAGTGCATAAAACGACAGATAAAAATTGCTAAATTAAATATGTTAAAACTGTTAATATTAATAGATTATAAAAACTGCTGATGTCAAACTTCACGAATTTTTTTTTTTATCGTAAAATCATTACTTTTCACGCCGGTGTTATGTTTCTAACAAGACAAAGCCAAAAGACAAGATGTCTTTGTAAAATTATGAGTTATTTGCGTTACATCTCACCATAACATATATGAGGTTTCAAAGCAAAAACATGTTAAAAAACTCAATAACAAAATTTAAAAGCCACAATGATGAAAGTTCTAAAAGGCGAATGCAATCAAAGTAACAGAAAAACCAAATGTCTTACTTGGGCGTTACTGTAATATAACTATAGAAATATTATATTCATGAAATATCTGATTGCGCGTTAAAATCCTCATTTGCATTAAATATGTTGCTTGATGAGGGAGGGGGTGGGGATGGGGCGGGTATGACACACGGAACCAAAAAATTAGGGCTTATTACTTGGTTAGTTTCATATCGGCCGAGATATCAGGCGAGGTGTCTTCACATCAGCCTGAGATCGAAGGTGGAAGGAGGATGTGAAGTTACCGAGGGCTGATATCTCGGCCGATATGAAACTAAACGAGTTTCATTTATTATTAATATTATTATTTATTTGGGTTTAACGACACCTTAATAGCCAAGGTCATATCGTATCGGTGACAGTTTTACGGGTGGAGGAATCCGGAGTACCCGGAGAGAACCACCGAGCAACGACGAGCAGCTGCCAGCTCTCCAACATCGTAACTCCGCACTGTAGCACAGGCAGGGTTAGATTGGTTGAAGACATGCGTACCATCGACGTGCAGTACGACTTAGTACACGGCGTCATCGTGCCCCCATGTGGATAATCGGGGTTAAGTGCCTTGCCGAAGGAGTCAACAACGCGGGAGTCCGAATCGATCGCCCAGACGGCCACCCATCTCAGGATTAACCGGACTCGACGTTGCTTAACTTCGGTAATCTGACGAGGACCGGTTACCGCAACGCCACCACGCGCCCTCTTCATTTATTAAACGGAAACAAATAATTACAACATTCCCAGATCTGTTGCAGACTTGAGACAGTATATTGTTTCTCATTCTTTACACAAAGTCCGAAGTTTCCTGTTTCTCCTAGTTCCGCTATCCGAACGTCACGGCTTCCCCACCGGGGAAGCCGCGACGTTCGGATAGCTGAACTATGTCTTCCCTACTTCGGCGAATCTCCGCTTACGATTCTGAATCTTAGTTTTGCAATGAATTTTATATCAAGCTCTGTTCTTCTATCCACCACCACTCCCCCCTCCCCACCCCACCCCTAATCATTACAGATTGACCACATTAATTTCTCATCAAACAAAACTCAAACCATACCACCATGCCTGGTAACACCAATTTTCCTGATTGAGTTCGACGAATAACTATGAAAATTTTGATTTAGGCCTAAACAACTTGGTTGCGCCAAGTAACGCATCAAGGGGCAACTCTAGCTTCGGTCATATCGGCCGAGATCGGTGTTATATCAGCTGAGTTTGAAGTCTATTAGTCGAGTTTTGTAAAAAGCAATTCTGGGAGAGAAGAAAATTATATCTAGTAAAAAAAAATGACTTTTATTCTGGCTCTTGTGATGTCTAATTATCAACACAGTCAGATGTCGGAAATTCTTATAGTCTGCCCAGGAAATTGTGTAAATTTGAAAAACAAGTTGACTTTTGACGAAACTAAAATTGTTATTTATTGTGCAAATATATCCCCTTATGTTTCAGAACAGAACTTTATTCGAAGAATGCTGGTATGTACAAGTATTATGAATACAACAGGATATAGATGGTTATTAGCATTTTCAGGATACAACTAGGCCTATTTTGCCGTTTCCAGTTGCTTCGAAGAAAAAACAAATAAAAAGGGTGGTTACATGTAGATAGGTGAAAACAGTGTTGATAGAATATACAAAAGACACTAATGATAAGTTATTGCTTTGGGCGAGCACGGTACAATGCAGGCATAATTATAGAGTCCAGCTCGTGTATAAAAAAATATACAAGTGCTTTCTGCCGAATCCTATCCTTTGATATTGTCAGCTATTTCTACATGTCTTGCTGTATTGCATACCTTTTATTATAAATTCTGTACAGTTAATGTAACATTATCAATCTTTTGTATGTATTATATCATGTTCAATTCTGAATAAATATTGTTTAAACTAAACTAAAAAACCATACAAACACTGAGCGGTTAAGTCAGATTCATATATCCTGTGTAACAAAAAATGCCCGTTCGTTTAATATTATTTAAAGAATTACTTTCGATAAACGAAAGTAATTATTTGCATAATAATAATAAACGAACATTTCGAGCCAATTTAGTTCATTATCGTTTTAAAGAAGTATAACGAGTTAGGTTGCAAGTCTAAGAAGTCTTCACTAATGATCAACGATCCGGGAACATAGTCTAAAAAGTTTAACTCTTACACCACAATATCGGGAAATTTTGAGATCCTAGCTTTGGACCTGTGTTAACCAATGTGTTAGATGTAGCATGGGAAAAATCTTCGTGAACTCTACATTCGTTCGCGTGAATGCATTTTTTATGTAACCACCATGAGAACGAAACAAGTCCTGGTATAAACTTATATCTTACCTCCTACAAGTATCTGGGAATTTCATTGGTTCAAAGACGTTACATGCAGACTGCATATAAAACCATATACTGCCTGTCAACATCAATATACGCAGACAGTATGGGTAATCTCCCCTTTGTTCATTGATTATTCAAAATGGCGGCAGCCGATAAACGCTTCAAGTTGAAAGATTGAGTGTGTTGGAAGCCCATATTTGGTCTGAAGTGTAGTTTAGGCAACTTAAAAGGCTTCACATTCTGTGGATGTGTGTCATGTTACCTTCGAAATGAAACTGTTTGGTATGTATGAATTTGCCTTGTCACAATTTATGGGAGCGTGCAAGGCAAAGACACGTGAACACATGAGAATTCTCTGATTTAATTTTGATCGCTGTTGTTATTAGTTCTGTGCATCGATGTAGCAGTCGGTAGGATATATTCGTTACACAGTTTGTCGGTGGCCCAATATGGTATATATGGTGTCAGTTAATTCCTTATTGGACTCGAGGTTCGAGCTCGTCCAATATGAAAATAACTGTCACCATATATAACATATTAGGCCACCAACAAACTATGTAACTAATAGTATGGTTCTGTATTCTCACTTAGAACCCATTCCTAAAATAATGTCACGTACAGTACAGTTGCCATTGTCTGGCCATAATCCACGCATGAGCAGCGATGTCCATGCATGGTTTACCAGATCATAAAAATCATCAGCAATAAACTTTTAATTCACGAAGTACCGGGTTTTTACCGGGTTTTTACCCGGTGCTTCGATAATTAAATTTTTGATGATTTTCCCTATAACTAGTTTTTGGAAGTTAATATTACTGCGTCCGTGGAATAATTGCCCACCAGTGGAAAGTGACCAGTCCACGGCGATTGTACAGTATGTTCCATGTCTTGATGTCGTGGCACAATAGCCATTTTCATACCATCACTGACTGAAATCAGCGGCCAAGATTTGCATTATACGGCGGACGAATTTTTGACGTTCAATATGCAGCGTTTCTCTGCTACGTTAATGGCTACTTGGCATTCGAGAGCGACATTGCGCTTGTGTACTGGTACGCGTGAGCCACCACAATTTGTGCTGAGGAGTGTCCATTCAAGGGAGATGTGTTACGCCATCATTGGAGGCATTTGGACCACTAAGTTTTTTCATTGCTTTGACATTGGCTTTTGCACGCGAATTCAATTTGGTGCAATAACACCCCAATCTTACACGAATTTTTATGAAGCATTTGATTTGTATTGTAGCCTGTTGTCTGTGTTGAGAATTACGGATACCGCGGGGTTCATGCATGTATTTCACAAGGATTCGATCACTTTATGTTTGGTCACATCATGGTTCAAATTCGAAAATTTTCCTCGGGCAGCCGTGCTTGCACATCAATAAAGAAAACATATGCATTTCTATACCAGGTGAACGAATTCGAGTACATGTTCAAACACAGCATCGAAAAGAGAATAAGAATAAGTTCAAAAGTCAATCACGCAGTGACTGGAACAGGTAACGGTCTGACGACTCGAGTCTTATCGAGCAAATGATCTATCGAGCAATTCATCGAAAGAGTGACTGCTGATTGGACACTTCGACTCATCAGGGCATTTGAGGATATTTATGACATGGTGATGCAGAGTATTGGTAGATTTGAGGACCTTCTTAACCCTTTGAGACTTTAATTATCCTGACGTCCAAACGTCACTGGGAATTCAGTTTCTTCAACTTTTTTCAAGATGCGACGTCAAACGTCGGAAAGCACAAATAACAAGATATTTTTCCCATTAGTGTTTATCCAGTTGAGGGCTAGATTATTTTTTTGTGGTCTGAATTTGTTATTCAAAACTTGTTTCATTACATATTATTGGAGAGTGCCCACAGGCACTCTCCAATAATTTGTAATAAAACAAATTTATATAAACAAAGTAGTATTTGTGTTTGAGTGAACATGAAATATAAGCAAGGAAAGTGTTGACTTTTGTTCTGGTATCCTCATTTTTGAAAGCCCTGATGGTGGCTTCTAGCACACAACCAGTTAAGAAGTCTTGACAGCAGGATTATGTTTGTATTTTAAGCTGCGATAACATTTGGCTCAACGGTTATCACTGAGCACTATTCGGGAGAAAATAGGAATCTGAGGTTAAAACTTTAAAAAATCGAAAAATAATAACAAAAGAAATTTCCCACAAAGTATCAACGTGTTGTTTGATTTCGTATGTAATAACACTTACAAAAGTATCAAAGGGTTAAATTAAATAAAAGATTTCGTACGTTATAACACGTACAAAAGTACCAAAGGGATAAACTTGGTCGATCCATTCAACTAAACCCATTGCCATTTCATACAGAGCCCATTGTGTGATTCCAGATTGTGTATGGCTCCTTAGAATGAGACTAAGAGTCTCTTGGCAGTTACTAGAACGGGATTGGCTCGAAAGAGTAACTTCTCTTACGATTCTGGAACTCGTCTGGGTATTTGAGGAATATGGTACTATCTGATTCAGATTCAGAAAATTTATTCACAGTATACATAAATAATGGTTACAAATACATATATTTCATAAGTTTAGTGAATAGTGTACTGTAGGGGGTGACATAGCCAGATTGGCTGTCTACCTGTCACCTCCTGGAAGGAAGTGTAGTTGCAAACAGGTTGTGACCAAATGGTTAGGGGAGAAAAAGTATGTGAAGCTAAGCTGGAACTGGTGCTCGAAGTTTTTAATTGCTTTTTAAGATTTATTTGCATGATGTTTTCCGGCACAAAAGCCAGTGGGAGATCGGTGCTTACATTGGTACAAACCTAGCCGCTCTTAGTGGCCACTCCATTGCTAGGTGCCAGATCCCACCAAGTACACGATGTCGTTCGGTGAGCGATAAAGGGATAAATCTATGTGAACTGAGCGTCAATGTCGGCCAGCGCATTCGGAGGTTATCATGTTTGGGGTGCTCTACGAATGCGCCTGCAGACAAGTCTCGCTTCTTTATTGTTGCATCACTTACTAAGCGCCAGTAGTGATGCACCTCATTTCTCTCTTCTAATCCCACTTCTATTTTACTGGTTTTCGATTGGAAGTCAATGGGCGCGAAGTAACTGCACTCGTTTGCATGATGTTTGAATGGGGATTCGACATTATCGGACAAAGATCAGACTTTATTATTGTAGAGCCACACAAAATCGAACTCTGCTTTTATCTGTACCTAGTTGAGTATAATACTACCCTCCATCAATCATTAACAATCCATCATAGTCTCCAGTCGGATAGGTATGCAATATATTCCAAAGGACAATGGATTGGAAATAGACCCTTCCAATATTCGCAAGGAAGAAAATCAAGATCGGGGTCCCATTACAGTTTTGATATGGATTGGACGTCTCTTCTGTTACATTTCTGGTCACTGGTTGTTGCAATAATGTTTTACGTAATACAATCAGGAGGATAAATGTTAAAAATATGTAGAGAAACATGTGGACAAAACACAAAAATAAAAAGAACAGCTTCTTTGTACTTTCGTATGAAGTAGTGGAGGTGTCATAAGCAGCAAAATATGTCTTACAACATATTATATGGTCGTAAACGTCAAATAAGTAGGTTGATCATCTTTTCTGTAGAGATTTATCGAGCATAATAAGGTAATGAGAAGATAAAGAACAAGGTAGGAAAAATGTTCTATTTTTTTCAATAAAAGGGTATAGTTTGCCATTGCACACATGCAATGTTGACAATGTGTAAGTCAGGATGGTGTTTCTGTTATCATGTGGGATTCTAAAACTTTATCAAAGCGTCCGAATGAAGGGCAATAAAATTAAATGACAATCAAAAAAATTGAAGGCAATAAATGTTAATACGTTTCCCCTTTATGACAAAATGACAAAATTGAATCCAAATGTACCTCAACTTAGAGTCGGATTCTACAAGTGTACATGAAAGTGGTATTTTGACCATCCTCATGCACATTTACAGAAAAGAACTTCTTAATAAGCTGCAATAGCTAATGAGTTGGATTTTTCGTTAATACATTTACCTTTTTATGACGAGATGACTGGAGATTTAACCAAATGTACCTCTACTTGGGGTCGAATTCTATAAATGTACATGAATCTGAGACAAAGTGTCATAACTGCCATAATTTTCATCGGATATCGCTGATCACCATACTTGTCATAGACTTTGTTGCTACAGAGACATATCATCGTGAGAGAACCATAAGGCTCTATCTTCTCTTGGAAAATAGAATCTTATGGTTCCCACGCGATGATATAGCGAAAAAGGATTGATATCCGGTTACCATTTTTAGAGCGATGCCATAAACAAACATTACACGATATTTTTAAAGCTTCGGTAATTTTCATCGGATATAGATGGTGAAGACAGACAGACAGACAGACAGACAGACAGACAGTACGTTCCATACTTTCATGCTGCTGCCAAAAGGAAGATGAACCAAGTAATCATGAGGACTTCATCTAAAAAGCTAGATTCCAGCCATCGTGTTTTGACGGTGTGTAATGGTCTCGTGGTTTAGACGCTGGACTCCAGATTGCAAGGTTGCGTTGCCGAGGGTTCGAATCCCGGCGGGGGATCAGAAACCAACATTCAACATTCCTCTAAAACCATGATGGTGTCATTTGAAAAACACACACAAGCCCGGGCCAGTCTTCGTCTGACGCCATCCACTGCACTTTCGTCGTACTGTAGCCAGCGCGTTCCACACTTTCATGTTGCTGCCAAAAGGAAGATAAACCAAGTAATCACGAGGACTTCATCTAAATAGATAGATTCCAGCCATCGTTTTCGACGGTCTGCAATGGTCTAGTGGTTTAGGCGTTGTACTCCTGATTGCCCTGCGGAGTTGCCGAGGATTCTAATCCCGGCGGGGATCAGAAACCAACATTCAAAATTCCTCTAAAACATGATTGTGTCATTTGAAAAAAAAAACACACACACACAAGATATGACACACATGCGTACAGAAAACACACATGCATGCACACGAAAACATACATACACACACACACGCGCGCGAGCGAACGTTAATTTTCATATATAAATATGAAAAATAATTATGGAAAATTAAAGTTACATATCTTCATTAAAACAACCAAAAATGTTTTAACCCATGTCTCCGATTTCTGTGAGGACTAAGCACTTAGTCAATATCATCGAAAATGTCAAATGTTACCCGTAGCCCTGTATGCAATTTCCCCAAACATATCCATTTCTATGGTAAGCATGCTCTATCTATTCGTTTCTGGATAGTCTATTTATTAAATTTAGGTTCTTGGTCAAATCGTCTTTCACATTTAACTGTTTAATCTGTCCATTACTTGTCTTGAATGTGAATTTCTTGTGAATAAATATTTTGTCACTTCGATTAAATTTCACTATGCGTGGTCGATGAGTTTCTTTAGATTTTGAGGGTAACCTACGAGTGGCCAGTATATCATCTCGTGTTATGATAAGTTCTTTCTAGCTACTATTCACAAATTTTCACCGACAGATCTTCACCTCCACATTCTTCGAAATCAGTTATTATTATGTTGCATTTTCGTGAATATTGTTCTGATTTATTAACGGAGCTTTTAAGAAATTTAACATCACCCTGGAGTGTTTTAACATCTTTTCTGGGTCAAAAGGCTTCGCTTTAAAAGAATTCTACATCCTCGTTAACAGACTGTTCTCAATTTGTGTAGCCTCAATTTGTCTCTCCATTTCCTGTATTTTCGTGTTTTTATAATTTCGTCTCTCAGAAGATCCATTTTAGAATTTACAATATCATTGATTATGGTTTGCATATCTTTTTAGTTGCATGTTCGGTCATATTTTCCAGGACTGTTTTGATCTGCTCAGAAAGATCGAAAACTGACGTATCTGCTAACTCGGAGACAGAAAGAGAAATTTCATCTGTGGAACTGTCTTCTGGTCGTGGGCGCTTTACTGTTGAATCACTGGCAGACTTTCAACTTTTCGCCAAACCAGGCCAACTTCCTGATTGCTTCGGTGGCTTCCCCGGCTTCACAGCGGACGCTGAAGATGACATACTCATTGCGAAGAGGGTTCGTGGCAACCAAATGTCTTAAACTTGTCAACCAACTAGCTGATTATTCATTAACAGGTGAATCACTGGAGATGGAAACAATATCCCCCGTTGCATCAACAACAGTCAGTGAATTAATTCTCAAGTACCGTTAAACAAGCTGATTTGAGACTGACCGATAATGTACCGTTTACGTGGCAACAGTGAGTTCTTTTCACCTTTTTACGACTCAGGTGATGGTTACAACATTGAATGCGTACTGCTACAAATCAAAAACTCCTATCCAAATCGTCACAACAATGACAATAACAACATCTCAGAACACACCGTTATTAGCGAACATATTTTCCGAAATGACAAGCCTCCACAATCCCTTGAAAGAATACACCGATCACATATTTAAACTACATAAAAGTATAAACTAGTGCCAAGAAGTAACAAACAACTTAACCTGGGTCTCCTGATCAAGTGGTGTTCGTAAAAATCACAACGTGGGTCTCCTGATCACGTGGTGTTGATCTGAGGATAATTATCTCAATTTATCAGAGGACAGCTGTCCGAAGATCATTTTCTGGAGATATTTTTCGGACGATAATTGTCGCTGCTTGAAAACCATTGTCGACATTTCCAACTGACATACCCTGATGTTACCTCCAAAACCTCCACTAACATCTTCCTCTATTACTAAAACTGGTCTGCACTAATATTATTAGCTACCAGTAGTGTGACATTATCTATCCATAAGAGTGGAGTATTCTAAACCTGATAACTTTAGTATGGGTGCTCGTCACGATTAGCTGCTACTTTATCATATGACCTTCTATTTTCTCGGCTTATTACCGTTTCATATTTTCAATAAATATTTATTAGTGCGAACACCTTCAGTTGATTTGATTGGTCGATTTCAAAACAACGCTTTCTGACTGGTTATCTATCACCGAAAAGATCTGTGTCAAATTAATGCGGTTATGACGTATGATTGTGTACAGTTGTGACGCGTCACAGTCAAATGCATGACGTTCAATGTGAAATTCCATTCTTTAACCCTTCTTTTCTATCTGAATGATGTATTTTTGGTAACTGTGGTATCATATGATAAACAGAATATGAAATTCGTGTTTTGGTCACACAATATTTATGAAACTTGTCTACGAATTTCCCGATTTGCTGAGCCAGAGGCTCGGCAAAACGGAAAATTCTAAGACCCGTTTCATAAATATCGTGTGACTAAACACTCATTCCGTATCCTCTATATACGTCTTGCCATCACTGGTCAACAAGTGTAACTAACAGTATTAGCTGTCCCTCTCCGTCTTTCCTGGTAGTAAAAAGCCTTCTACTTCTGCATCTACTTTCTACCCCACAACGCCACACTGACTACTACAGCTTATGTGTTAGATATAATTTTCTTTCCCAGAATTGTTCATTATCAAACTCGACTGATATGGCTTCAAACTCGGCTGATATGACAACGATCTCGGCCGATATGGAACAGGCAAGAGTTGTCCCCTTAATGCGTTACTGGACATTGCCGGTTTGTTCACATCGAAATGTTCACATGTACGTCGAACGCAATCCGGAAATGTGGTGTTACCAGATATGATGGAGTGGTTTGAAACAGAGTTTTGTATGATGAGAAATTACTGGTGGCAATAATAAATGATTAGGTGGATAAAGAGAAAAAAGAAGATGGTTGTATAGAAAACTCATCGCAAATTAAAAATTCAGAGTCCTAAGCAGAGATTCGTCGAAATGGGAGAAGAGTTAGTTCAACTATTCGAACATCGCGGCTTTCTCGGGGGTGGGGAGGCGGGGGACGTTCGGATAGCGGAACTTGGTGTGAGAAAAGGGGAAACGTCAGACTTTGTGAAAGGAATGACAAACACTAACACTGTTGAAAAATAGGAACAGATCTGAGAATTTGTATAATTATTTGGTTTGTTTTAATAAAAAGGGGGTTGATTTCTTGGTTAGTTTCATATCGACCGAGACATCAGCCCTCGGTAACTTCACACAATCCTTCGAACAAAGGTCGAAGGCTGATGGGAAGTTACCGAGGGCTGATATTTCGGCCGATATGAAACTAACCAAGTAATAACCTCTAGTTATTTAGCTGTAGCAGTGGAGGTATAAAGGTAATTTACCAACCAGCCTGGTTGGTCCGGATCTCTTAGTCTCGTGGTAAATCGGTCGCTTTGAGCGCTAGAGGTCGACGGTTCGAACCCCGGCTCCCGCACTTATTTCTCCCACTGTTACATTTGGGGGCTCGTCCTATCCTCGGAAGTAGGTGACACTGCTTGTGTTTCGACCTCTCCGAGGGAGGAACCTGGGGGAGATTCACATGTGGTGAATCTCGAAAGGCGAGAGTAGTGTAGCAGTCGGTGTGTAAAGGCCATTTACCAACCACCAACCGGCCTGGCTGATCCGGATCTCTTATTCTTGTTGTAAATCGGTCGCTTTGTGTGCTAGAGGTCGACGGTTCGAACCCCGGCTGCCGCACTTATCTCTCCTCCTGTTGTACAGCTATCAACATTGTCTCCTGTCACAACTATAAGCTCTACGGTGACAGAATGACAATATTTTCTATCTACTACTGATGATTCCCCACCCCTACTAACCAACTGTTCGCTAAGGTACTAATTACTATCTGAAATCCCTATTGGAGCAAGGTCCTATGGGTTATGTTTTTGTTGCCCACTACTAATACTAACACCATTAGCCTCTTCTTTTGGGCATCCTACGAACACCACTAGCAGATTCACGAAATCCCACTTTCGGAATCCCTTTCAAGAGTCAGTTTCTGGCCTTGGAATACATTTTATTTTTAATGAATTTAGTCGAAGAGTCGTACAAGGTGTAATTCTCTCGAACAAATTCTCGATGGCTCATTTCATCGATAAGTTTCGAATCACCAGCCTGTTACAGTGACTGCTTGGTTGACTCTTGGGCTCATTCCGTAAAAACTAGGTGTCTATGTCCATAGACTACCATAGACAGTATTGCCGTCTGTAAGATTCCGTGAATCTGAAAGTGGTGTCCGTAGGGCCTTCAATAGAGGAGGCTTGTGATGTTAGTTTTCGTAGTAGCGAAGGTTTATTCCCACTAGACCAATTTCCTTTAGACCAATTCCCATGAGGCCAATTCCCAAAAGACCAATTCCCAAAAGACCAATTCCCCTTAGACCAACTGATGTGTCCTACTTTTAAAATAATTCTATATCAATAATTTGATATATTTATCAATATTTATAAATGTATTTAATGTTATGGATATTCAAGCCTGAAAATAAGCTGTCTGTCATTGGCAAAATGAGATCCCCAGAGGGTGAATTTGCTGATGTTATCCCATACAGTGGGCCAATTTATCCTTTGGGTACCTCTTTCTGTTTATGTTTGAGACCTTGATTCGGGTTGAGGCGCACAGAGGGTAAATTTAGTGATGCTACCCTGCTATGCAGGGTAGCATCACCAAACTCACCCTCTGGGGACCTCATTTGTCAGATGACAGTCTGCTTATTTTCTGACTTGTTGATATTTTATAGATGTTGGGCAGATTTTTCATAACAATTGTTATAGTAATCACACTCTTTTCAAAGGCAATGATTCTTTTTATTGTTTTGCGGTAAACAGATGTTGAGCTGATTTCCACAACAAAACCAACACAATCCTTTGTGTGCATTGATGTTATAAATCTATATTTTGTAAAATGTTATATGTACTGAGCTATGCTAAAATGTTATAAACCAATATGTTTTGTATATTATGCATATAAATATGTTTTTATCAAATAAAGTGCTTATCAGTAAATAAATGTTTTCTTAATTATCCCTAATCAACCTTTAATCAATAACAGTATGTAGTTGGTCTAAGGGGAATTGGTCTTTTGGGAATTGGCCTAGAGGGAATTGGTCTAAAGGGAATTGGTCTAGTGGGAAGACATCGTAGCGAACGGCAGTCATAGGAGTGATAGAGCCTAATAGTAGTAGGGGTTACAGGTTGTGCTAAATAGCTAAGCAAATAGTAGCTTTGTGGTGGTGGGGCATGATCAGCATTGAGAGATGGTGGTGGCAAACTGGCAACATAGAGCCGATAGGGGTGACACGAGACAATGCTAACCGGAGAAGTAGTGGTAGCCATCGGCATTTGTAGCAGTTCAGTTCATTCGAGAGACGAAATCTTCCTTTAAAAACAGAAATGTGTCATTTGCAATGTTTACCATCGCAGTTACAGTTAAAACAAGAAGTCCTGTCACGAACTATGCGCTTATCTAGGCTTAATTGCCATATCGAATGGCATCCAAAGCATGGCAGGTTCTCCTCTTTACTCATAGCAAACACAGGTAATGTTTCTGCCAATGGACCCCCGGGTTACCTGGAGGTCCATTGGCTGAAACATTGCTTGTGCACAGGCCATATGTGCAGAATTTGATAGCCTTACTATAGTCATAATGCATAGATTAACGCGCAGGTCGACGTGCTATTTGTGCGCATTTCATGACAGGACTTCTAGTTTTAACTGTAGCACATTTTTGCTTTCAAAAACCTATATTACCATTATTCTCAAAAGGACTTTGACGCAGACTTGCGCCATCCCGTACCGCAGCGTCTTTGCGCTGCACATTGTAATAAAGTTTGTGACACAGGCAACAAAGGCATTGTTTTTCCGCGGTGAATCTGATAAAAATATAAATATTGGAATTCTTAGTTCAATGTCAATGACAAATACCTCCACAGTCTTATCGTAAATGGACTGTTATAAATACACAATACTTACTAGCTAACGTGATGACAAAATATATTTTATCCATAATTCCGATAAGAAAAATCGAAAACTGATAACTATTTGAGGGAGCCTGGTTGAGAATAAATTCTAATTGATCCAGACTGGAAAAATCAGAGCAGATGTAAATCCGGTTTCGAAGTCGTCAAACAACATTCATTACGTAAACTGAAACAGTTTTCAAAATAAGTCGCTAATGAGAAATTAGATAAGGTCCATGCTCTCACATTAAACTGAATGGAAAATCATCAGACGAGAAAAAGGGCGTATTAAAAAGGCTGGAAACAATTTCTCGGCTAATGGGATGTCCACCACCTCTCTGCTGGACGGAAAGAAAATCTCTCTTTAGCCTGCCAAAAATGGTTTAAGACTTCGACTTTTGAATACCCTTAGAACTTAAAGTTCACATTTTCTGTGGATATCTTCAAGTGGTTCTTACAGATTTTCAAGAACAAATAAACTCTGGAGAAGAATTATTCTCGCAAGCCTTCATTAACCCTCCACAATCTGTCAAATATCGAAAGTTTAGATAAATTTGAGATATAATGGGCTACTGGCATTAGACGCTGATTCTCGGACGCTGTTAGTTATATTAACCCTCTCAACATTTTGATGTTTAGCAGCTCGTGGATAATTAACGAATGCTCACCGGAATATTTTGTCCATGTAATTTGTAATGTCACACTAAGCCCCGTGAATGGCCATTTTTTCTTGAAATCTACAAGATGTTTTTAAAGAAATCCAGGGAAAACATGAATTTTAAGCCTTTGATGGGTACCGATATTTAACCAGCCCCAAACGGGTTAAGGCTTGGTTTCTTGAATACCCTTATTACTTACAAAAATGATCATCGGTGAACTCCACGTTCAATAAAAGAAGGTATGTTTATTTACCAGCTACAGGTTGGGTGCTGTGAGGGGCTGAAAACAGACTATTATATCAAATTGTTGATGTTTGAGAGCCCGTGGAGGGTTAACAAACGCTTATCAGAATATTTTGTTCTTACAGTTTGTAATGTCTCACCAAGACCTGCGAATGACTAGTTTTTTCTTGAAAATCTACACAACATTTTTTGATAAATCCACGTAAAACATGATTATTTTGAGCATTTGAGGGGAATCACTCTTAAACCAGTCCAAAACGGGTTAACACTTGGTTTTCTGAATAACCTTATTACTTACAAAAATGGTCCTCGGTGAATTCCACTTCCAACAAAGGAGATTATGTTTATCTCTCACGTACACAGTGGGTGCTGTGGGTGCCCAAAAACGGCACATTTTCTGAAAATTACGATGCTTAGCAGCCTGTAAAGGGTTAATAAATGCTCAACGGAATATTTTGTCCATGCAACTTGTAATATCATACCAAGACCTGCGAATAGCCAATTTTTCTTGAAAACCTACGGGGTGTTTTTAGAGAAATCCACAGAAAACGGGTATTTTAAGATTTTAATGGGTATCTCTCTTTAACCATCCAAAATTGGTTAAGACTTCATCTTTTGAATGCCCTTACCGTTTACAAAAATGTTTTCCTATCAATTTTGGGTTCGATAAAAGAAGGTACCGTTCTCTGTGGTATACCCATTGGGTGCTGTTGGTGTCCAAAAACAGTCCGTTTTATCACAATTTTTAATTTTAGCAGCCCGTGTAGGGTTAACAAATGCTCAACGGAGTATTTAGTCCATGCAGCTTGTATTGTCACACCAAGATCTGTGCGTGGCCAATTTTTCTCGAAAATCTACAAGACTCGTTCAGAGAAATGCACAGAAAACATGAATGTTTGGGCTTTTGAGGGGTATTGTAGTTTAACCAGCCCAAAACGGGTTAAGGCTTGGTTTCTTGAATACTCTTATCACTTACAGAAATGATCCACGGTGAATCCTACTTGCAATGAATGAAGTTATGTTTATCTCTCGTGTTTCATCCGGGTGCTTTTGGGGCCAGAAACGGCCCATTTCATAAAAAAATTCGATGTTTGGCAGCCTGTGGAGGGTTACCATATACATCGCATAATATCTCTTGTATATGAATGGTCGTGTCACAGACAGGTCTAATAATGATGAATGTTTAAATAAAATCTGCAAGACATGTTTCGAGAAAGTGCCTATAACCGCAATTTTGACAGTTTTATTCCAATTCTGACGTAATAAGAGTAAAATCGGAAATTCCGTTTCGGTATATTTTTAGATATTGTGCTCCTCTATGAGTGTGCAAAATTTTGTGACAATCGGACCGAAAATGGCTTCTCAATCGTACGGACAAAATGTGTGGGAAAAAAAAAACAAAAACCGCACAAAAAAAAATAATAATCCGTAAAAAAACAATAGTCTTTTCCTAGGGGAAAAGCCTAACTAGACTTTATGATTCTGAAGAATCATGGCTTTTCCAGACGAGATTCCATGATTTTTCATGACCCCAGAGTGTCTGATGAATTGTTTTTAACTGTCTCACTGAAGTTCCCTTTTTGATGTTATGAGAAAGATGGGTATAGTAGTCTCAAATGACCAAATTCCAACAAAGGAGATTATGTTTATTTCTCAGGTACACGTTGGGTGCTGTGTGTGTCCCAAAACAGCCATTTCAACAAAATTACGATGCTTGGCAGTCCCTAGAGGGTTAATAAACGCTCACCGGAATATTTTGTCCATGCAACTTGTAATGTCATCTTGTATCTCAAATATACAGCACTAAAAATATCCATTTATTATTAGTTATTTATTAGGATTTAATGACACTTTCGACCGCCCAAATCACCTCATTTTGGACAGTTATATGAGTAGAGGAGGCTGAAGTACCCAGAGAGAACCACGGAGAAACGACGAGCAACTACCAAACTCCCCAACGTACTAATTCCACAAAAGCAGGGTTAGCACTGGTTGAGCAGAAGTGCACCATCGACGTGCTGTTCGCTTCAGTACACAACGTCACTGTGCCACTACAGGAGCAATCAACTTGCCCAAAGACACAACCCAGTTGTCCCTACAAAACAGTCAACTTGACATTTTTCTCAGCTTGGAGAGAGATATGCTTAACGGCAAAAAGCGATAAGACAAAAAAAAGGAAGAAATATGAAAAGAAAAAGCGGAAGAAGACGAAAGATGGCGGCCAAATGCGGAACCTTTTTTTGATCTACGGGTTTCATCGTTCGAAAGCCAATACCGAAATTTTCAGTCCGATGCTGACGGGATTCGCAGCGGCAGTTCAATTTCGTACGCTACCGCATGCATGTACCGCTGTCATTGCGTTCCTATATTAATTTCCTCTCCAACAAACGCATCCAGTGGAAATAAAGTATCGGACCCTAGATTCGTTGCCGTAATCTCAAACATATGCGCCTAGCTTCACTAATAAGTCACGCAGCATGTGCTAGTTTTAGTTTGACTCCAAAAAGTTCTCAGATTCGCTCACAGGGCCTTGATTTTTTCTTTAAACAATTTCCGGGGGAGGTTCCCGGATCAGGAGCTAGGATTCTCAGACGGGGTCCGGACAATATCCTTGGAAACGACGTGACATGTTATAGGTATGTCTCGAGTGCCGAGTGGGGGTGAGTCTCAGGTAGGGTGTCTCACTCCTAAGAGTGGGATGTGGGGATGGGGCTTCTCCGGATTTTTTTTTTTGGGGGGGGGGGAATAAAGAATGATTCTGGGGAAACATTTATTTCCGACTGATGGTACTTTTCTGTTCCGGGAAGACATGGAAAATTGCTGTGCGGACAGACGTGCTAATGCTTGTATCGTTCTCTCGAGGAACAAATTCTCAAATAGGTCAAAAATATACAAATATCAAGAGATACAGCAACAAGTTACCCAGGCTCCAAACGCCTGATTTGGTGTCGATGACTGAAACCAAATATCTTGAATTGGGGCCGAGTGAGATTGGGGAGGCGGTCTGTTCCGCGTAGACATCCCACGGTCTGCCACTGTCCAGACCCCAAACGACATATATGGGCCCCTTGCTTAAGTATGTCAGGGATCCACAGACAGTCTTGGGCCGCAACTGTCTCATCGGCATACACGCAGGTAAAAAATGTTTCATTTTTCATCTTCCTAACTCCATCTATCCAACCATCCGTTTCGGTTCGTTCCGGCCCGTTTCAATCCCGATCAGACCTCCTCACGTTTAAATGTTCGATGTCTCAGAAGCACATGTCAACAGTTTCGTAGCTTGGTCGGAAATCAACTTCTCTCTTTGTGGTTATTTGTTGGAGGGAAAATGGACCGTCATCAAACAACATGGGGCACGTGGTAAAGGGATAGAGAAAATGAGTGAGTGAACTCCAAATAAAACATCTTTCAACCCACGGTCAACTCGCAGACCTTGCAATCCCCTCAGGTAAACTTGCCCAAGGCAATGTCGAAAGGTATTGCAGGATCGCTCCTCAAATTTTAAAAAAAAATAGCACAGACTTGGCAACTTCGTCACTTTTATTCGCTACTTTTATTTGATCATTAAATCAAGAAGAGAACAGCTCTAACCGCGACCTTCCCATTTTACTCTCTTTACCATGGACGTCGACTACGCACTCCCTAGTCGAAAAATACAAGGCCATGGACACTCTTTTGGGCGAAGTGTGGTCAAAAGCCAAAACATTTGAAAGTTTAACTTCACGTTCCAATGGACTGGTGGCTCTTGGGCAGTTTTTCTTGTCGTTCTTCTTTCTGCTGCAGTCGTTCCACAGCAGCGGCTCGGAACCCATTACCAGTTTCTTGTTCAAGGTGAATCCCGCTACTAGTTCCTGGCTCGGACTCATTTACTCATATTGTACGTTTAGGTTAGATGCAGTATATCGATAGCCCATTTGTGCGTGTCAATCGAGCCAAATTGAAAAGAGGCCGGCGTCGGGCCATTTGTGAGCCTCTCGCAAGTAGCTATATCATGACAAATACGGCCCTTGTAAAATCACCATAATATCACAAATCCAACTTGTACCTAGTTTGATGTGAATCCCATTTCTAATTCCAGGTTACTTGTTCGAACTTAGAATCTTGACCCTTAAGTATCTTTAGGAGTGGTGTTGTATAGCCAAAATACCCATGAGTAAATCAGTTGAGCTGAGTCGAACAGCGGCCAGCGTGGACACTGTCTGAGCCTCTCGTAAGAAGCCATAGAAAGAGTGCGTCAAGACAAATACGTTTCTCATAAAATCGCGATCATGTCATAAAACCAAACAATTGAATGTGAATGCCACTATTAGTTCCCATTTTGTACAGGCTCTCATTCGAATTTACAGGTTACTACCAAGTAATAATATCCGGATAATTCTATCTTAAATGTGTTGGTATTTCAGTTACTAGAATCAATTTTGTGCCCCCCTGATGGCTTCATTTTCATTTTTTTTCAGTAGTGATTTTCCAACTAGGGGAGGGACCTTTTGGGGGTTTCCCCCTCCGGCTCCCTCCCTCTTGTTGGAATTCACGACCATACACCCCTCCAATCGGAAACTTATATCCACGTCCCTGTTCGTCTGAGGTCAACCGCGGGACTTCGTGGCACGGTAATAAACGCGTTCAATATTTCCATGCATCTGCCGTTACAGTGCTGTAAGGAAAGTTGTACCAAGTAATAGCCAGGAACTTAAGCTAAAATACTACACCCAGCCACCGCATTTGGTGTGCAAAGGCCCAGAGATATAGATATTGGACTCCAGGTTACTTGGCGGGGTTGCCGAGGTTTAGACTCCAGGCGGAGAACTAGAAATCAATACTGTTAATTCCGCCAAAAGATTGTGTCAATCGAAATCCACCAACAATGTTAAGAAAAATAAAGTTATAAAATCAACTCTCCGATTGAGAGAAGAGCATGACCTTGTCACATGACGGTAAGGGGTGATGGTTCCATAAGGAGAGGCCAATCATACTAAGGTGGGGGTGATGGGGTGTTAAAGGAACGGATTATCCGACCGAGGTTAAAGGTCTATCCACCTATTCAGAAACCCGATTTTATTGCGATTAGTGAATGTGTGGTAATCCACTCCCATCAGTAAACTTTGGTCATCATGGTAAAAATAAGAGTGTCTGCCTTGCACTTTCCTCGAATCGTAAATAAATCATTCCTAGAACAATGGTTCATCCGAACATAGTCAATCTATCCTTGGGTGCCTAGGCTCAAGACAAGAAAAGAATTGAAAATGGATATCTATTTGGTTTTAAAAAAACGACAGAGACAAAACTCTCTTATATTATGGCCACGGACAGGCAACCTATCGCTAGATTTATGCAATACCCGGAAAATGAGAGAAGATATTTCCAGCACTCCGTGGACATTCTTCGTTCGGGAAAGGTAACAAGTCCGCACTTGGAGCTTCTCTTAGCGGTATTTTATGGCTGAATGTCAAGTGGTCGAGCATTTTATCAATAATATAATTTGATTTTGGTTGATTAATGCCCAAAGAATATCCCGGCTGTTGTACATCTTGGTGAACATATTGCTGATGAACAGGCTAATGTTATTTTTAACAACCTCAATCATGACGATTGTACGAATCCCGAACTATCCTACAAGGCATTTTAAAAGAGAAAGATTCATTACCTACTTACAAAGCCTGAACATGTTCCCGACGTTTACGATTAAGAATAGAGACTCGAATGGATAGCTCGAAAGGTGGGCTGGGGAAGTGATGGTATGTGATGGAAAATTGTTGGAGAAGTTGGGTTTTCCATAATCCGCGGTCGACATCGTAGAGACGTTGACCACTATTGTTTATTGTTGTCCATTGTACACTGCGGGGTACATTACTCGGGTCAGGGATGTCCAGCTTCTCCTACGGGAGGTGGGGGGGGGGGGGTAGTGATATCATAGTATGGTATGTTATATATATCCATGTTGTACCTTGACCGTTCAACACCTTCATAGCTACCAGGCCTGTAAGCTCTTGGTACTACTAATCAGCCTTCATTTTTCCTACGAGTGGTATAGGTATTATGTAATGTTATTCCAAGCGGTGCTGTGGGGTCGTAGAAGTAATGCGTGGTCCTCTATTGCGATTTGGCGAGATAGTCCTTGGTGGTATAGAACGGAAGTATAGTAAGTACTTCATACACCTCTGTAGGTCCCATCTAAATCCTGGTTAACCTATTGCGAACTCTATATGTGTGTGTATGTGTGTGTGGGGGGGGGGGGGGGGGGGGTAAAGCATGGTCGTCTAGTGTGGCGGTACAGGATGTACGCTCTGTAGCCCTGTAGGGCACATGTTACCCCTTAATACTATTCATCCACTTAATGCTTCATATTAATTTAGGACTGGTGCAGGTGGTACGTAATGCTGGATCAAGCGATATTGTGGGGTGGGTTAATGCCTGGGGGGTTATAATGGTGGCAGTATAGTATGGACGGCAAAATACCCATGTAGGTCACCTAATGCGTTATTTATTTATTGGTGGTACTGAGATTTTCTCATGCCCCCCCCCCCCCCCACCCCCCGTGCAATAAACCAGAGGCTCAAGTGAGCCTAAAACACTCACCTTTACTTATATCAATAATAAATAATGTATAAGCCTAAAATCCACAAAAGTGCTCTTTGGCTTTACAAAAACTAATGGAATGCCCGTTGGAAGAAATGTGTTTTCATGTTTTTCTTGAATGAATTTAAGGTACTGATAGTTTTTATACGTTTTGGGAGTGAGTTCCACACAGTGGGGGCAGCCACAGAGAATGCTCTGTCACCTGCGGTCTTCAGTCTTGCCCTTGGCTATGAGAGCAACGTTTCATTGCCGGACCTTAAAGCTCGGGCCGGTTCATACCGATTTACAAGCTCAGTGAGGTAGGGTGGTGCGAGGCCGTGAAGGCTCTTATGCACAATGGCGAGTCGTGATCGTGACAGTTTTACGGGTGGAGGAAGTCGGACTACGTTATTTATTTATTGGTGATACTGAGGTTTTCTCATGCCCCCGTGCAATAAATCAGAGGCTCAAGTGAGCCTAAAACACTCATCTTTATTTATGCACAATGGCTAGTCGTGACCGTGACAGTTTTACGGGTGGAGGGAGTCGGAGAACCCGGAGAGAACCACAGAGCAACTGTCAGCTCTTCGACATTCTAACTCGGTTCAAGCTCCGCTCATGCAGGGTTACAGCGGTTGAAGACATGTGCCTAATCGACGTGCAGTACGCCTTAATATACGGCGCCATCGTGCCCCAAGTAGACAACCAGGTTAAAGTGCCTTGCCCAAGGACACAGCGCGGGTCGTCCCGGACGGGGGTCGAACTCGGGACCTCTAGCATAGAAGTCCAACAGTCTACCACCGAAGCACGCTCCCGTCAAAAGAGAGAAGTGTATCGGTAAGTGATCAGGAGCAAGAGCAATTTTTTATTTCGCTTTGACACAATCAATAACAACCTTTTAGAACATTGATTTCTCAGCTGGTCCAAAGAAAGCTTATTGGCAAGTTTTGTTTTGCGAAGTATTAAAAATCAACCATCGAATCGAATACTTATGACCCACTTATATGCAACATGACAAATTTGGTTCACATCTTCCCACTGGATCGGAAAATAGAAATTTTGAGTGTTCCCCAAATTTTGTCTTACTGAATATCTTCGAAAAAAAAGTGAATCTGCATCACTAAAGTAAGTTGCAAGTGGCTTATCAAAAGAAAATTTTAAAAGCATTTTAGGCTTATGGAGCATTAACTCCACCCCAAAGGATATAGTAATTTGGTGGGGGGGGGGGGGGGGGGTCAGAACAGTTAATTCCAATTCCGCTAGCCTAAAGATGGTGGCAGCTTCATTTGAACAAAGGTTTACTCCAGAGATGATCTGTGCCATAAATGAATGAATCTGGCCCAGTGGTTTTAAAGAGAGAGAGAAATTTCAAACTAGATAAACAGAATTTTACTGCCACTAGTAAATTCAGGTCTGTGTGAAAATGGTTAAAGCACCAACAATAAACAAAACAGAAAGAGAATTTATGGTGGCTTATTTTTTATTTTTTTTTTTTTTTTGGTGGGGGGGGGGGGGGGGTAAAATATTTTTAAAGAAATCAGAAAAAGGTTTTCATTAACAGTATTATATGGTAAAAAATCTTTGGAACCCACATTGAAGTCTTGAGAGGGTTAAATTAATTATATTCATGCTGGAATCAGATAAACATTTTACAAGAAACCAGAAAAAACATATTTGCAAGGCATTGAAAAAGGTTTGATCATGGCATCAATAAAATCTTTGGACCCCACACTGCAGTCTTGGGAGGGTTAACTTAAAGATATGCCTACAGGAATCAGATAAATGTTACCAAAAACCAGAAAAACATGTGTTTGCAGCATAGAAAGGGTTCAACATGAAATAAAATCTTTCTAAAACACTCCGAAGTCATAAGAGGGTTAATTAAAGATATTCATACAGGAATCAGATCAATTTTTTTTCCAAGGAACCAGAAAAAAACATATGTGCACAGCACTGAAAGGGTTTTATCAAGGCATCAATAAAATCTTTGGGGGGGGGCGCCGTGACATCGTGGTATAGGTTCTCGTCAAATCACCGAAGTTAAGCAACGTCGAACGCGGTAAGTATTTGGATGGGTGACCATTTCAGCGACTGATTCGAGCTCCCGCGTTGTGTCCTTGGGCGAGGCACTTTACCCCTATCGCCTAAATGGGGGCACGATGAAGCTGTGTACCAAGGCGTACTGCACGTCGGAGGTGCGCATGTCTTCAACCAATCTAACCCAGCGTGTAGCGCGGTCCAGAGTCCATTGTTACGATGTTGTTGAGCTGACAGCTGCTCGTCGTTGCTCCGTGGTTCTCTCCGGGTACTCCAGCTTCCCCCAACCGTAAAACGTTCACTGACATGATATGACCTTGGCTGTCAATGTGTCGTTAAAGCCTAATAAAAAAAATGAAATCTTTGGAACCCACATTGAAGTCTTGAGAAGGTTAACTTAAAAGATATTCACAAAGGAATCAGATAAATGTTTCCAAGAAATCAGAAAAAAGCATATATATGTAGAACACTGATTGGGTTCAACATAAAATAAGATATTTGGGAAACATATTGAAGTTAAGAGGGTTAAATTAAAGATATTCATGCAAGAATGAGATAAATATTTCCTAGGCCACTTATGGAAGTCTTGATAGGGTTAAGCAGTGAACAGTTAAAATAATATAAGAGAACATTTGACAGGTTTGACAGGTGGTGGGAGTCTCTCCCCTCTCTTGTTGACATAATGCAATGCTTTTCAACCATTCCATTCCGCTGGTCATTAGGATGAGTCATACCAAATAACGCTTGCAGTCAGGTGAGCTAAAAAGGGATGCCGAAGGTCAGACGTTTTCCAAAAAAGGGATTCCCAAAAAGGGATCCCATGTGGCGCGGCCGTTAAATACCGACATGAGGCTAAGAGTTGTCGTAAATTAGACCCCATTGAGAGATTTAATAGCCACCTGTCAGGGAAACCCTTTATTAAAAATGTATGGCCTTTGGTGCCCCTTTTTTATCATATGAGGCCATAAGAAAATCCCTCAATGAGGTCTGATTTACCATCCTTCTTAGCCTCATCTCGGTATCTGAGGACACCTATGACATGGCGATGTACTATTGGAGGATAAACTTTCTAGGATACATTTTGCATGATAACTGTCCGAAGATAGTCATAGATACTATGCAGCTTCTAGACCATCCATCACCTTCATATCCTCCAAGGCCACTACTCCTGTCCTCTCCATACTAACCATCATCTGTTCTATCATTAGCTTCTACAGCAGTAATCCAATACTATAGTCTTCTACCACCCATGTAGCATAGAACCATTACTTCTGATTTGTATCAACTCTACATGCATGCTGACTATCTCTGGTCACTATCTTTACTCTCGACTAAGTTTTATAAAGTCAACAAGACCATCGATACTGTACTGCGATACCAGAAACCAAGCATACACCACATAATCGAATGACCCAGCATGCGTAGTACAAACCATTAGGTGGTGTTCTTGTACTAGGAACTAACAGCAGCCCTGCGTTGTACAGACTGTACATCACATACTACCAGTTCTCACCTTGCCTCGCAATACCGCCTACCATAGCATTACACACTACATATACCAACCCCGTTCAACCCCGTTGATAAACTGCCTTCAGTGGATTACTAATACCAATAAAAGGCCGCTCGGCCAACTTGACCTGTATTTTTACCCCAAAAAGTCACATACTAAAGTTCTTTCCGATCAAATAATCCTAACTGGATTTATCATCCGGACACCGCAAATCTTGAATTTTTAAGTCGAAAAGGGGTATAACTCTAATAAAAATGAACGGTCCGAACCCATACTCGAACTTGACCTGTATTTTTACCCCAGAAACTCACATACCAAAATTTTTTCCGATCAAATTATTATACTATTATTATTTATTGGTGTTTAAGGTCACATTTTTATGCACAATGGCTAAGCATGACCGCGACAGTTTTACGGGTGGAGAAAGCCGGAGGTACCCGGAGATAACCACCGGGCAACGGCGAGCAACTGTTAGCTCCCCAACATACGAACTCTACACAAGCAGGGGTAGCATTGGTTGAAGACAGGTGCACCATGTACGTGCAGTACGCCTTAGTACACAACGCCACCGTGCCCCCACGCGGGCAATAGAGATGAAGCGAGCAACTGTCGCATCCCCAACATACGAACTCTACACCAGCAGGGTTAGCATTGGTTGAAGACAGGTGCACCATGGGACGTGCAGTACGCCTTAGTACACAACGCCACCGTGCCCCACGCGGGCAATGGAGATGAAGTGTCTTGCCCAAGGTCACAACGCGGTTGCCGCAGGTGGGATTCGAACCGAGGGCCTCCTGGCTTGCAGCCTGCACCTCTACCTACTGAGCCACCGCGCTCCCCTTTCCGATCAAATAATCCTAACTGGTGTTATCATCCGGACACGGCAACTATTGAAATTTCTAAGTGGAAAAGGGGGGCCTAACTCTAATAAAACGTATCTGGCCTAACCCATATTCGAACTTGACCTGTGGTTTGGCCTAAGAAGGTCAAATACCAAAATTGGTTCCAATCAAATGATCCAAACTGGAGTTACGATTGAGACACCAAGTGGGACGGACACACAGGCGGGTGGACGGACGGACACCGCTAATTTCTATAGTTCCACGAAATTTTTTTCGGTTGGGGACAAATACTAACAGTAAACCAAGTGGCGTACGGATTGTATACCATACACCATCGCACTAGACAACAATACATTACCCTAACACCCCCCCCCCACCCCCCATACTACTTGGCCTGGCATTACGCACTACTTACACCAACCCCGTTGGTAAACAAACTTCAGTTGATTACTCATACCAAATACTAACAGAAGACCAAGTGGCCTACAGATTGCATGCCATATACAATCGCACTAGTCAACCATACATTGCCCCCCCCCCCCCCCCCCCCCGCATACCGCGTGACCTAGTATTAGGCACTACCTGCTCCATAATAATAGGTAACAACAAATCACTCGGTAGGTTATTACTACCAAGTGTTAATATGAGACATTGAAGGGTATATACCGATCATACTGTTCTACCGTTCTAAACTACCAGGCAATACAGACAAAACTTGACCTAGCGTTACGAACTACCTATACCAGCCATAGGATAAGATGTGGCATTTGGTGGATTGATAGTTCTAAGGGATAATTGGTACACAGCGTACATCCAGTACTACCACACAAGACGACCATGCATTACCGCCACCCCGCAATACCGCCCGGTCAAGCAGTACACCCTATCTATACAAGTCACAAAATAGGTAGGTCATCAAGGATTAAGGTTGGGTATACAGCGCTCGTACTATGCTACCGTTTTAAACCAGGGCTATCTTACAATACCCTACAAGATGGACAAGCACTACTCCCACGACCCAACAATACCCCCTGGAATAGGATTACGTAATACCTATACCACCCATAGGAAAATATGAAGACCGTTTCGTATTAACAAGGGCTAATAGTATACCTACATGGATATATACCACCTACACTGTACTATCTACCCCCCCCCCCCTCCCCCGAGAAGATGGACGACCCCTGACAACGGAAAACAATAGAGTTAATATTCGCGCGTATTTTGATGGCAATACAAACGTCAACCGTTTCCCGGGGGAAACAAATTCAAGAAAACCCTACTTCTCCATCAATTTCCCATCACATACCCATAATAATTATACACCCCTTGCCATGTGTGTAATAAACATATCACTATAGCATATCATATTATATGCAGTGCATACGTCACATACCGAATCCAGCTGGATGGAACTGAAATTTGGCACCGGCAAAGGTCCGGTTCCTATGGAAATTCAACACTATTGTTGTCCGGGTTATGGAGGATGATTCATACATGCTATACTACTGATCTGCGAACATAATATCATATAACAAGATACCACATGGGGCCTGAGGGCGCTCACCTGACATGTCAGCCTAAATATGAACCCAGGGAATTGATTTGAACAAGTTGCATATGCCCCTCCTAAGAGAAGCTTGTACCAAATATCCAAGAATTCTGACCGGTGGATCTGATTTTTTTTTTTAAAAGAATATTCCTCATATTGAGCTAAGTTATAATTCAATCTCATCCCCTTAGGATACTGCATACCAAATATCAAGACATTCTGATTGCTGGATCTTAAGAAGTAGATTTGTAAAGAAAATGCCGCATTTTGAACGAAGTTATAATTTGGGCCTCCACAGTGAGTCCAAATTTGAATCCAGGGACTTGGCTTGAACAAACTTAAGTCTCCCTAACCACCCCCCCCCCCCCCTCCCCCCACCTTCCCCCCAAGGATGCTGCGTACCAAATATCAACAGATGCTGATTGGTGGATCTGAAGAAGAAGATTTTTAAAGAACATTTCTTATACTGCACTAATTTAAACATTTGGGCTTCCATAGAGAGCCCAAATATGGACCCAGGGATTTGATTTCAAAACATATGCGAAACAATCTTCCAAAAATGTTATATGTGAAATTTGAAAGTTTTTGGTGCAGTGGTTTGGGAGAAGAAGAGTCTTAAATGTTTTCCCATTTCCCACAGTGTTAAAAAATGCTGACTAAGTCCCGAAAAAGTACCCTATGATAAATTTTCAGTGCCGTGTAGTTTCGGAGAAAAAGAGGTTTAAATTTTTTCTGTTTTTAGCTCCTGCGGTTCCCATGTAGTGACAGGAAATATTTTGGGGCATAACTTAAGTACTTATGACCCAATAAACCCCATATGAAATTTGGTTCAAATCAGCCTCTAGATTTGGAAAACAGAAATTTTGGGTGGGGCAAAAATTCTTGGCCCTCCCATAATGAAGGCAAATATAGCCCCTCAAACTTCTCTAGAGTCTACACATCAAAAGGATGCTGCACACCAAATATCAAGGCTCTGCTACTGCTGGTTCATGAGAAAAGGATTTTTTTGAGATTTTGGGTGTGGCAAAAATTCTTGCCCCTACCATAATGAAGGCAAATATAGCCCTCAAACTTCTCTAGAGTCTACACATCAAAAGGATGCTGCACACCAAATATCAAGGCTCTGCTACTGCTGGTTCATGAGAAAAGGATTTTTTTAGAATTAAGCACACTTTTTTAGCGTGGCGCTACCAAGGGGTGGGGCAACTAGAATTGAACAAAATCAAAATGCGATGTCATAACAAACAATTATCTCAAATTTCACTTAAATCGGTTTAGCGGTTTTGGAGAAGTCGCAAACACCATGTTCACAGACGACGAACGGTGAGTAATCAATACATGTATAGCTCACCAGACTAAGAGTCAAGAGAGCTAACAAGAGGCCCCACGGGGCCTGAAGCACACATCTTGAATAGAACACAATATAAACAGAGTCCAAAAATGAATCTACATTAAACACTCCATCTCCATAGGATGCATTGTCGATCCTGGAGCCCCTCAGGGCTGACAAAAATAGTCCAAGCATTATGCCTTTTGATCGGTTGATCAAAACGTAAAATGGGAGTTCCCCTATGAAGCCCCTTGATACAACCTATGTGGATTAATCTTAGTCACATTCCTCTAGAGGGTTCTGAATTCAAAATTTTAATACTTTAGCTACATGTCCAATTCCGGCTCCCATAGGGAGCCCAAATAATAACTCAGGCACCCGATTTGAAGAAAGTTGAATCTGACCTCCCCAAAGATGCTGTATACCAAATATTAAAGCATTCTGACTGGAAAATCCGAAGAAGAAAACTGGTTGAATGCTAAAAAGCCACTATCAGGGCTTTAAAAAAATGAGCATACCAGAACAAAAGAAAATATTTTTGTCTTGTTCCATATTCATTCAAACTGAAATAATATTTTGTTTATT